>CM035792.1:33876999-34381999 GCA_020466265.1 Siphamia tubifer | reverse complement strand
AGAATATTCAGTTTCTGTCTTCTTACTTGGTGTGAAACTTTGCAAAGTAGGAGTAATACAAAATACAGTAACTGTAAAAAGGAGGTAAAATAATTAATAATTTTTTTAATTAAAATTATTAATATCTACAAAGCAGTAGTTAATATGCAGTAACAATACTGCCTCATGTCCAATAATCTACCTACAACTACTGAGGCTGAACAACAACAGAACTGTACGGTCATTTTTTTTCAGTTTGGTGTCTGTGCAGTTACTGCCTTTTTACCTTGTAGGGCAAATTACCCTGCCCCCCCGAAAAGGGGAGAAGGATATTGTTTTTGGTTTACTTTTTTGTCTGTCTGATTTTCACCAACTTTACAGAAAACCAATTTCAGACTAATTTCCATTACATTTTCAGGAAAGGTGCAAGGTCATCCAGAATAGATCCCATGAAATTTGGTGAATGTAGGTCAAAGGTCAAGGTTACAGTCACCAAAAATGTGTTTTTGCAATGACGAGGAGTAGAGCAAATTACGTAATAGATTTGTGAAGGGGCATAGTTTTTTGTGTGCTTATTATTATTATTATTATTATTATTATTATTATTATTATTATTATTATTATTATTATTATTATTATTATTATTATTATTATTATTATTATTATTATAACCTGTATTTAACCAGGTTTAAAAAAAACCTCATTGAAATTAAAAATCAGTTTTTACAGTAGTGGTAATAGCAGCAGAAGCAGTAGAAAAAAATTACACAAAATGGAAATCACAGTCATAATACCAAAGTACTATACATCAACACAATGAAAGTCAGCACTAAAAGAATGCATATAAAACATTAGTATTACTTAAAATCCAAACTCAGTTTAATCAATTGCGTAAACATCTACACACACATTTATCCTTTTCTCACTGATTGAAAATGACTTTGAATGAGTTAAATTAGATCAATTCCTTTAGTTTAATGTTCTTTCTGTAGGATGTTCCACGCAGTAGAAGCAGAATATTTCTTTCCTAGTTCTGTTTTGACTTTTGGAACCTATAAATATAACAGATCCTGAGCCAAACTCTGGCTCTTTTCAAAACCTCCACAATAAGTCAGAGTCATGTCACTGGATATATCATTAAACATGAAGGAAGCTGTTCTAATCTTTTTGTCAAATTTAGTGACGACTGTATCTCCTCATACTTCACCTATATATATTATTCATACACTGACATAAAATCTGTTTGTTTAACACAGCCCTGGCTGTTTCAAAGTGGTGCAGACTGACATTATTCAAACCATTCAGTAACAGGGGACGTCTATGCTCATGTTGTATTAAAACAGTAGTGGAACAAAGTTTTCACACACCCTTAAAATTTGCCAGTTTCCAAAGTTATCATAAAATATATGCAGAAAAAAATAAAATAAAAATTTGTGTTTTCAAAGATGTGGCTGCATCAGACAAATAAATGTATATGTTTTTTTTATTTTTTATTGTTTATGACAAAAGCTAAATTATTGATTGTTTTTCTGGATGTTTTTCTGCTGAAACATCCAGTTTTGACCTGAACAGAACAGAAGGGAACATGTGGGTTTGGACAAAGGGACAATACGTGGCAGATTTCAGGGAGGAATGATTGTTAATGCAATGTATCACAAATACATGGAGTGTCCAAAACATTTTTTTCCACCACTGTAGAGTTTTTCAGGAATAAGTCAATCTAGAAATGAGTTCACATTCTGCACCTCTGGCTCGCTCAGTTTTGAGTCAGTGGTTTTTGTTAATAATGCTATGAAATAAGGTCTGTAGCCAAAACAAACATAATAGATTTTTATATTTTGTTCTTTATTTTCAATTATACAAACAGACATACTGGGGTGTTGCTCCAGTAGTAGTTACAAATATAGCCACAGAACAAACTATTAGACCATCAAAAGTCATTATTATTATTATTACTGTATTATTATTACTACTGTATTATTATTATTATTATTATTATTATTATTATTATTATTATTATTATTATTATTATTATTATTATTATTATTATTATTATTATTATTATTATTATTATTATTATTATTATTATTGTATTATTATTATTATTATTATTATTATTATTATTATTATTATTATTATTATTATTATTATTATTATTATTATTATTATTATTATTATTATTATTATTATTATTGAAAGAAAACAAAGGTAGTCTAATAATGTTTTCCACCTACCGTATTTTTTGCTACACTTCTCATTCTTGAATCAGAGCACAGAGTTGCTGAAGGGAGGGTTGTGCTTGTTTGCTCAGTGTAGATATCAACTGTCTTTCTCTATTTTAATCAGTTGAAATCTTGTTAAACAGCTTGAATGATTTGTTATTTATTCTCACAGTAAATTATCTACTGCAACACCCTGGCTGCATGATGCAAAGTAATACGCTCTAATGAAATCCATTTACTTTCAACAGTCCAAACTGTATTTAGAAAGATTCTAACCTACCAGAAAAATAGATATTTTCAACAAAAAATAACAGAAAAAGCTGCTGTTGTACTAAAATTGAGACTGTGATTTGTGTTGTAGGAGTGACAACAGTCCTGACAATGACAACTCTAATGATGGGTGCCCGTACGTCTCTGCCCAACGCTAACTGCTTCATCAAAGCCATAGATGTTTACCTGGGTATCTGCTTTACCTTTATCTTTGGGGCTCTGCTGGAGTATGCCTGTGCTCACTTTTACACCATGCAACACCAGACAATAGAGGAAATACACAGGGTGAGTGAGAAAAGCTTGGATATCAAAAAAGGTAACACTTCATAATACCTACACACTATGTATTAACCATTTATTACCCATTTGTTAATGTTTGTTCATTATGTATTAACCATTTGTTACCTATTTGTTAATGGTCTATTCATACACAATTTTTCATAAACAAAGCGTTTGTGTTTCTTTTCGATGAACAAATCATTTGTAGCCGTGTGAACAAATGCTTTATGATGAATTGTGTATAAGCAATACATTAATAAACATGAACAAATAGGTAACAAATGGTTAATACATAGTGAATGTGTGTAGGTGTTATAGTTTTACCAAAAAAACCTATAACAGCAGATAGTGCAGTAGCTTAATCCAAATATTTGGAAGAATCGTGACAGAAATTATTAAAGCACCAAACTTGTTATAGATGAACTTTAGGACATACTGCATCATTTCAGAAGGGCTGCCCCAAAAATCAGGTCATGTGGTTTTATCTCAAAATATGGTTTTTTTTGGGTAAAATCTCGTTTTTTATTTAGAATTTTATTTTAAGAAAATATATCGGCCACTGTAGAAAATGTTAACACTTAGAAATGATACCTGTGGATTCTATGAACTTTTTTAGATATGTTAATTTAGCTAATTTTAGCAAATTACCATGGTAACAGCCAATTTGGGGTGAAAAATATCTTTTTTGTATCTCACACGTACAGTATCTCAGCAAACCGATAAGGATATTTAAACAACTTTGCATCATCAATAGCTTTTAATTAAGCAAAACATTCATTTCAGTAGAAAATCTGTAATTTCAAGTGTAAGAACGGTTATTTTACCCCAAAATTTCCATATTATGAACCTATCTCTGCCACTTCATAATGATTAAAACATTCCTGATGGTTTTAGGACAAGAATGATACAAAAATTGTGTAAATATCTGTATTGTTTTGCGAGATATGTTTTTTTTTTTTTAAGCTTTACAACCAAAACAGGCATTTTTCACCCTAAAATGGCTGTTACCATGGTAATTTGTTAAAGTTAGCGTAATTAACATACCTAAAAATGTTCATAGGATCCATAGGTATCATTTCCAAGGGTTCAAATTTTTCTCTAGTGGCAGATATATTTTCTAAAAATAAAATTGTAAAATAAAACAATTAACAGATTTTAGCCAAAAAAAGCATATTTTGAGATAAAACCACGTGACCGGAGGGTACAATTTTTTGTCACCCCTTCTGAAACAATGCAGTATGTCCTAACAGTAACTCATCCCTATTAATTTTGGTGCTTTAATAATTTCTGTCATGATCATAAGAATAACCTCCCCAGCTAATATAACAATATTAACACCCAGTGGTCTGTCTGTCTGTCTGTCTGTCCTGTGTCTCTATTAGGATCTTCTGAGGGAATTCAATGAGTCCAATGGAAACGGTTCGATCCCTATTGTCAGCTCTAGCCAACCGAACCAAACTGTGGAACTTGGCCCCACAGCAGATGAGACGACAGAGTCATCGGTAAACAATGACACAAAGAGCAACGCCGGAGCAAAGGACAAACCATCAGGACAAGGATGCGGCCTGTCCTCAGTGAAGGAAGCTTCTCGCAGGGCTGCGTCCATCTTTATTGTAGAAAATCCTCACAACATCGACCGCCACGCTCGCACTGTTTTCCCCACGGCTTTTCTCTTTGTTAATATACTTTACTGGCTTTACTATTTGTTTCTGTAAGTGCTACTTCTGAGTTGTTGCCTCGTTCATTTCACCATCCTAAAGCTGCTCTACCTCCTCATTTGGGACCCATTTTTAGTCACCACTGCTTGGATAATAAATTTCCATAAAAAAACTTTTTGGATAGAGCTTTTTATACCATATATGTAGCACAATTTGTATTCATATTTAATACATAGAAATGGGTGGCTAGCAAGATATTAGCATGCGTATTATGTCAAATCTACTGTACAAATGAAGATAAGTTGAAGCCATTAACTTGGCTATAAATAGGTTGCCTGAACTGCATTACACTCTAATACGCTGCATTGAATTGCCTTCATAAAAATGATTGATGTGTTTTCTGATGTTTTTGTTTTCATACACTCAATTCCATTTATAAAACCTTTTATTTTTCACAACATACCATGAAAATTAAAAGAATAAATCAGTTACAGTGAGCGTATTTGTGTGTTACTATTACAAAAACAACAACATAATAAACATGTAAAACCATTGGTTAATGATAACACTTTCTTTTATTAACCCTTAAAGTTTTGGAAATAAGACACAGTTATTATTCCCTTATGCAGGTAGGAGAACAGTAAAGTGCAAAAGTCACCCACAGGTTCAGGACAGAAGTTGTTAAAGTGAAATATTTTTATATATATATATATATATATATATATATATATAAGAAAAGAACTTGATGAATTTTAATAGAGGAGCACTGTTTTGTTAGTTACTTTTAAGCACGGCTGATGATAGTTAAATGTTAAACCATATCATTCTGCATTACTGTGTTGCAATCTTCAACCTGGAAGGGAAGCTACTAAGTGCAGTGAAAATGTAATGCAGTATTATAATAATGTCACACAGCTGAACAGACGCAACAGAGGTGTCAAACTCATTTTAGTTCAGGGACCACATTCAGTTTAATGTGATCTGAAGCGGACCGAACCAGTAAAAAACATTACATAATATATAAATCATGTCAACTCCAAACTTTTTTCTCTGTTTTAGAGCAAAAAAAGTACAATTTCATTATGAAAACAAACAATATTAGGCTGTAGTTTAACATTTACACATATATATTCTAACTTATAGATCACACGGGATCTACAGATACACAAATATTTAGTAATCGGTGGAATATTATTAAAGTTGTACTTACTCTCTTAAGACATTTGTTCTGATTATTGAGGTTTTTCTGTGAAATTATACTTTTAGTGTCACTAAATTTAAAAAAAATCAACTTACAAAGGTATATTTTTAAAACAAATTGTGAATATTTATAGTTTATTATGAGATTGAATTGTTCTGAATGTGGACCATAAACCAAAATTATTTATATTTTAGTGTAAGGGTCGCACTGGACCCCTAAGTGGGCTGAATTTGGCTCCCGGGCCGTATGTTTGACACCTCTGCTGTATGTGTTATGATGATGCGACGTGAAACCAAATGCAGGATAACAAAAATATACAACAGTAGTCATGAACAGGCAGAAAAAAAAGGCACATCACGGCTTAATTTGCTTCCATCCTCTTAGTCACACATCACATTTCTCAGGTTGTTATTTCTAACAACTTAACAAACCACTGATGCCCACACAACCTTCCCACAAACACTGTACTATGTGCATTCTTTGTCTTTTCTTATTTCCTTCTTCCACAAAACACATTTCTCTATCTGCTTTGTTTCTGACACTTTTTATTTTTCTTTAAATCTGTGTCAGTTAAAGCAGAACAACACTTGAATACAGTGTGCAGTTTGTGAATGTCTCTCATCCACAAAAACAGGCAGTAAATATTCTGTGATATACCTCCACCTAGTGGCTGATGTCTTTCATTACCATTTATTTCCTTAGTCCACAATGAAAGAAGTCTTTTTGGTTTGAGTTCAGGGTGAAAGGTTATCTTGGTTGAAGTATGCGTTAACGATGTCCCCTCAATCCTTTTGAAGTCATTATAAGTGTACGACTTTTAGGTTCCTTTCTTTGACTCCCATTCCTATTAAAAAACATAGAACATATGGAGAGGTTTTAGATAAAAAAGTACAACAGCATGCTTTTAAGATATAAACAAACTAAATAGGTATATGTCAATGTGACATTATTAGGAAATATAAGATTTGTTATTACCTTTTTTATTTTTTTGAACTTTTAGGCAGGTTTATTTACAGAACAATTCAAAGTGCTTTCAATCAATCAATCAATCAATCAATCAATCAATCAATCAATCAATCAATCAATCAATCAAACAAACAAACAAACCAACACAAAGTGCTTTACATCACACCCGCCCCCCATTATCCCGTAATTGTAGTTAAAAGATTTACGGAGTTAAAAAGAATAGAATAAATACATAAATAAATAATAGTAATAAAATAAAAGTAAATACATGAAATAGCTGAATGAAATAATGTTAAGAGTAAAATAAAAGCTAAGTTAAAAAGGTAGGTTTTTAGTTTACCCTTAAAAATATGAACACTGGTAGTGGACCTCAGACCCTCAGGTCGACTGTTCCATAGTTTGGGGGAATAAAAACTGAATGAGGCCTCACCATGTGTTTTAGTGGGAACTCTAGGGACAATTAAAAGCTTGGTACCTGAGGACATGAGGGCTCACATGTTAAAAGCAGATCCGATAAATAAACAGGGCCATTAAGTCTCTTAAAAACTAATAAAAGCACTTTAAAAACACTTTACAAAAAACGCTAAAAGCATTAGAGCAGGAAGAACTAAAAGTATAGACGTGAAAATAAAAGAACAAACCATAAACAGATAAAACAGATAAACAAATAAAAACTTAAAGAGAGTACAGACCTGAACTGATGAATAAAAACTATTCAAATGCAGCCGAGAACAGAGCAGAAATAAGCTTCATTTTTATCTGTGTAGCTAAACAAATGCTCAGATACGTATAAATCACTAATATAATGACAATATAATGCATTATTCCCTTAATGAATGTGTCAATAATTGACCGAATGACCAAATGAAAACAAATAATTAAACGTCAAAGTGTCTTTGAGTCAGTAGAACTGTAGATCACAGGTGTCAAACTCCAGTCCTCGAGGGCCGGTGTCCTGCATGTTTTAGAGATTTCCCTCTTCCATGTGATTCAGTTTAACCCTTTAACTCCTGAGATTTTAGCAATCAGTAAAAAAGTAAAATAAAATGAACAACAACAAAAAACAAAAAGTAATAATAAGCTAACAAAATAATTGGTAACATGAGCAAAGTAAGACACAAATGGCAGAAAATCAAAGAAAATGTAGAAAAATAAACAAAATCAGCAACAAAATACATATTTACAAAATAAAAAAATAATGTGGAAATTTTTTTTTTTTTAAAAGAGAAAACTAGTATTAAAATTTGGTCCCAGTTGTTTTAATTTTGCCTTTAATTTTTTTTTTTAAATTAAAAAAAAAAAGCTTTTTGACCCCTTTTCCATCCATAAAACTAAAAGGAAAATGGTTGAATTTTTCTGAATATTTAATCTAAATCATCCATTCAGAATGCATCAGCGCTGACACTTAAAGAGTTAATAATCAGCTCCTCATCAGACTGATAATAATGTCATGGCCTCCAGGTGTAATGGAAGAGAGGAACATCTAAAACATGCAGGACACCGGCCCTGCTGTAGATCCTTTAAGGTGAGTCTATTAACCTCATCACAGAGAAAACGTTCCCTATCACAGGCTGATAAATTGTTCCAAACTTGTGCGTAAGAAAAGTATAATTCACATTACCTTTGCTTTCTGCATGACCGTTCCTGAGGAGGAGGCGTACACAGATGGAGGCCGTCTACGCATCTCCAAAGCACAGTTTACAGGCAAAGACTCACTGTAGATGTTCTGGATCTTTTTGTTCGATGCCTACAGAAAAAAAACAATTGTATAAGATTACAAAAAAAAAAAAAAAAAAAATCACAAATATGTATTGAGATTTTCCACCTAAGTGTTGCAACCTTGAAGCATTTCAGATAATTTATAGTTAATAAATATGAGGAAAGATAAGTTTTGAGTGAGAAGAACATTTTTATTTCAATGTATTTTTTATTTCCATTAAATTAAATTACATCTACATTACATTTGATATAGAAGGTTAAAGTTCAAGCGAGGGAAGATAACTGAAGAAAAAAACAAAACAAATGTGCACGAGCTGCAAAAAAAAAAAAGAGAGAGAGCTGTTGTGTACTGTTCATGTAAACTCCAAACGAACTGAAAGTAAAGTTGCCGAGAAAGAAGAGCAGAGACTTGTCTTTTCTTTTTTGAGGGTCAGCACTGACCTTAACTGGGGGTTTGGTCTCCACAGGTGCACCCATCGCTCCACCCGCCTGACTCTTCTTGAGGTTTTCTTTGACCTGGATCAACCGGTGTTCCAGGTCGACCCTCTCTGCCTCTTTAGCCCGACAAGCTTCGTCTAACTGGGCTATGTGTTGGTTCAGTAGAGCCTTCCTCCTCTCTGTTACATGGATACATACACACACATACACATACATACACATACATACACACACATACACACACATACACATACATACACACACATACACATACATACACACACATACACATACATACACATACATACACATACACATACATACACATACATACACACACATACATATACACATACATACACATACATACACATACACATACATACACATACATACACACACATACACATACACATACATACACATACATACACATACACATACATACACATACATACACATACATACACATACACATACATACACATACATACACATACACATACATACACATACACATACATACACATACATACACATACATACATATACACATACATACACATACATACACATACATACATATACACATACATACACATACATACACATACACATACATACACATACATACACATACACATACATACACATACATACACATACATACACATACACATACATACACATACATACACATACACATACATACACATACACATACATACACATACATACACATACACATACATACACATACATACACACACATACACATACACATACATACACATACATACACATACACATACATACACATACATACACATACATACACATACACATACATACACATACATACACATACATACACATACACATACATACACATACATACACATACACATACATACACATACACATACATACACATACATACACATACATACATATACACATACATACACATACATACACATACATACATATACACATACATACACATACATACACATACATACATATACACATACATACACACACATACATATACACATACATACACATACATACACATACACATACATACACATACATACACATACATACACATACATACACACACATACACATACACATACATACACATACATACACATACACATACATACACATACATACACATACATACACATACACATACATACACATACATACACATACACATACATACACATACACATACATACACATACATACACATACATACATATACACATACATACACATACATACACATACATACATATACACATACATACACACATACATACACATACATACACATACATACATATACACATACATACACATACATACACATACACATACATACACATACATACACATACATACACATACATACACACACATACACATACACATACATACACATACATACACATACACATACATACACATACATACACATACACATACATACACATACACATACATACACATACATACACATACATACATATACACATACATACACATACATACACATACATACATATACACATACATACACATACATACACATACACATACATACACATACACATACATACACATACATACACATACACATACATACACATACACATACATACACATACATACACAATACAACATGGTTAGCATGTCAATGTTAAGGACAACTGTTTAAAACAACCTGATATAATATTAACAACAGTGAGGTTATTTTATACTTTATTTAAACTTTATTATTATCATGCAATAGAATAGAAAAGAGTAGAATAGAATAGAATAGGAAAGAGTAGAGTAGAATAGAACAGAGTAGAGTAGAGTAGAATAGAATAGAACAGAATAGAGTAGAATAGAATAGAACAGAACAGAGTAGAATAGAATAGAATAGAACACAATAGAGTAGAATAGAATAGAATAGAATAGAATAGAATAGAATAGAATAGAATAGAATAGAATAGAATAGAATAGAATAGAATAAAACAGAATACAACAGAATAAATAAAAAATTAACATTCTGATCTGAGTCACATGTAAAACATGCAAGTAGATGCAGTCCATTAAACCATGTTACTACTCTTACTATAAACAATGACTTTCTTGGCTCATTAAATAATTTTTTAACTTGAAAATGTGTGTCACCATATATATGTATGAATGGTGACACACATTTGAATAGGACTGAAAGTAGTTATCTCTTACCTTGTCATTCATATGTATATGTATGTATATGTATATATGTATATATGTCATTCATATATATATATACACACACACACATATATATATATATATATATATATATATATATATATATGTGTGTGTGTGTGTGTGTGTGTGTGTGTGTGTGTGTGTGTGTGTGTTTTTTTTGCATTTTTCTTTTTTTGCATATTTTGCAAAAAAAATATATGATGCAACAGCCATTTAAGGATATTTCTGAATGTTGTGGCCAATATTTTCACTATATGTTTTTGGTTTGGATGTTTTTGTTGGAATATTGTTCCTCTGTGGATAATTATGGGAGATACTGTAAAAGGTAAGTCATGCCACTTCCTGTTTGATTTTTGTTTGAAAATGTTTGAACAAATGAGTAATTTTTTGCTGCTGTGGTTAATTAATCTGAAAATGGTTTATATCAGTTGATCCATGACAATCTCTGTTTTCAAAATATATTGACTTTATAAGATGTTGAACCTACAGGTTCTGGTGGTTCTGTTTACAATTATGAACAACTACACTTTACCACATGTGGTTCAGTGGAAGTTTAACAGGTTAATCAGACGTTTAACTGTTTTTTTTAAAGTTAAACACATACCTATAAATACTCAAATCAGAGAAAGTGATCATTTTCTAGTGGTTTCTTATTTCCCACAGCTGTATATTGGAGCAGAACTGAGCACTGATGCAGCATGTTCTGTGTGTTTTGTTTTTCTTGGTTGTTTTTACCAGTTGCCGTCTTCAGCTCTTCCTTCAGCTCCCTCTTTTCCTTTCTGAGGGTGACTAGTGTATTTCGTATCCCGTCCTTCTCTCTCTCTAGCGCCTCTTTTTCTTTCAGGTAATGCTTAGCGTCCTCTTCCGCTCGCGTTTTCCCATAGAGTCCGTACTGGTTGGTGTCTGGTTTGAGATGTCAGAGGGAAGCAAAGGTGAAAGGTCAAATGCACAAGGGTTATGGGAAGAGGACGCAAAGTCTCACACTGATCTGTCTGCGTGTCCTTTAGAATTTCACGCTCCTAACGGTAGGAGCGTGACTTACCTTTACCGGATTCTAGGAAGGTGTAACACAAACAAAGGATTTAGGAAAGACAAGGATCATACAGGAATAGGCAGAGGGAGAACGCAGGTCAAATTGAATGTGAAAAGCCAATAAATCTTAAGTTACATCCCTGAGTTCCAAGCTCTAAAAAGTGCTGGCTCTTTGATGTGTCAGAATGCCTCTAGCACCAACGAGAGCCTGACCACACCGATATCACTTTCCCAAATCTGCGCCCATCGAATTCATTTGAACAGTCGCGGCCAACTGACACAATGGAATAAATGGGAGAGGCAGGAGAAGTGAGCAGAGAGATGGAAAGTGAGAAGATGATGGAGAGGACAGGGGTAAAGGAGGGGGAGGGGGGGGGGGGGGGCGACACTGAGCCACATGAAAGCTCAGATTTTATGATGGAAAGTGTACACCGCCGAAAGATAGTAAGTGACAGGAAATCAAGAACTGTGGAATTTGTGACTCCAGCGTAATGGTATTTGTTTCCTCAGACGGCGGAGGGATTTATTGTATCTTTTTTTTTTTTTTTTTAGATTTATTTCAAATATGAATGTAAAAAAAAAAAAAAAAAAGTTAAATCAGTAAATAAACAAAATAAAGAAATATAAATACAGCCGAAAACAAATTTACAAAACAAAAAACAAAAAAACAACACATATTTGAAAAAGAGCGAGAAGAAACAGAGCTTATTACTTACTCCCACCCCTTTTCCCTAGAAATTAATTATAATAACGATCTTCCAAGTCCATACATATGTAAACACACATGCATATGCATATATACATACATGTACACATATACTGAACATACATACCTGGACACAATATATACCTATATATACACTTACATATACACATACCTACAAACGCACACAGATATACTTACACACACCTATACATACTTATACATATAAACACATACTGTATAGTTTTTCATCTTTATAACACTCAGTGATACCTTACCTACTCTTGATTGAGGTAAGTAGGAAACAAAAAGCAGCATGAATATTAAACACATACAATTGGCTTCTAATGTGAAGACGACTTGTGCAACAACAGGACTTACTTGATCCTGTGCGTTTGAGGGAAACTAAAGGTTTGGTTCTGTCAGAATCGCTGCTGGAGAAACTTGAACGACGTTTCTCCTGATTTCCTGACTTCTGCGGCTGCTGTTGGAGACAAAAAAAAAATAAAAAAGGACAGAAAAGTCAAAAAGAAAACCTGTAAATTAAGCAAAGCTATAAACGAATCTTTGGATTTACGGCTTTGAGACTGTTGATGTGTTATTGTGGCTGGAGGTGGTGAAAGGAATGTTTTTAAGTGCATGTCTGTGGGGTTAAAACAGCGCTTTACAGGCTGTAAAAGTGCAGTGACCTCTCGACTTCCTGTCAAACTTCCTGATTGCTTTTTATTTTCTTTTTCTTTTTGTACACCCACAACCATGCTGCTTTTTCTCAACCATCACTGACAGGCGTGTAACTGAGTTTGGTGCGTCTCCTTGGGTTGGAGTTAGTGGTGACTGATATGATCACAGACGTCACATTCAGACAGTAACAGCTTCCAACAGCTGAACACACACACACACACACACACACACACACACACACACACACAGCTTTTAATCAAAGCTATGTGTGTGTGTGAAAGACCCAGTCCTTTTTCCACTCTATTTAAAATTTCTTACCCAATTTCTCACTCTATATATTTATATTATCCTTTGTATTTTCTATGTTTTCAATGAAAATCATATTTTTTTCAGTATTTATTTCAGTGATCATTTAGATATTTGTTAAAACTCAGATTAAAGTTGAGTTTTATTATGTAAAAAATAGATAGAACTAAATGAAACTGATTTTTTTTAGTAACATATATTAATAACAAAAAATAACAAAGTGTTTCCATTTGTTGTTTTACTGGTGAATTAATGTTGCTGAAGATGACAGTGTTTCCACATTCGCTACAGAGCCTCTGAACATCCAAAAGATGATGTTCTGCATTTTTCATGGGTATAATTTTCTCATATTATGGTTAGAAGTAATAATAATTCTGGGAAAGACTTCATTAAAAAGATAATTTATGATTTTTCACAAGATGACAATTAAAAAAAAGGGATAATATTTCATTTGTTGTAGGTTAAGATTGTTAAAATGAACAGTTATATGTTGTGTTGACTGTAGTTATGGAAATGACAAAAGAAAGAATAACTACAGTCATAGATAAAACAGTTTTATTCTATATCATGTTTATTTACAACCTTTCATTTACCCGTTATGAAAATGCACATACAAAAGTAATGTTTAAAATCTCGATTCTTTTAATTGTTCTGTCAGTTCATGGTGGACGTGTCTGTGCAGGAACATATCTATTTCTGTGAGTAAAAGGAAGCATGAAACAAATGTAAAAAAGATACTCTGGATGAAAACTAAGGAATTGCATGTGTGTATTTTTTCTAGAATTTTTACGCCCATATATTTCACACCATATTATATTTACATATGCATAAATAGGATTAGTGGATCAGAAGTTCTTAAGCAATTTATACTGGTAGTTGATTTTGGTTGAGGGGTGGTTATTTATAAGTTAAAACCTTCACACTTTAGATTTAAACAACCTCATGAAAATACATGAAACTGAATCAGATTATTCATGTATTCTAATATTATTGTTAATGAAAACCAACAAAATGACAAAAATTAGAATTGGAAAAACATTTTTGTTAACTGAAATTAAAATTAAAAAACCCCCCTACAAATAAAACAAAAAAAAAATTATAGCTAACTGACACTGTGTTGTGTGCTTAAAAGCATACACAAAATATGGGTGAAATTCCCTTCATTTTCGCCTTTGTTATTATAAGTAAAGTTAGGAGAAAGCAGCAGCGTCCTGTACAGAATGACTTTGAATATGATGGTGAGAACATAACAGATATGAAAGAATTTCAACTAATATGAAAACTAAAGTAAAACTAAGCATTTAGAAAAAAAAAAAAAAAAAAGGACAACTCGTAAAAATAAGCAAATTAAATTACAGGAGTAAAAAAAACTAAAACTATAACTAAACTATAATGAAAAATCCACACTTTTATAACCTTGATGTGAACATGTGTTTCCCACCTGTATATCCTCATGTGGGACCTCGTCATATGTTCTGGAGTCTGTGGAGGTACTGCTGGAGGACGTGGCCCACCTACCATCACAGAGAGGACAAAATGTGTGAGGCCCAGACATGGCAGACATGGACTGTGGACTTGGAGTGACCTCTGCCTCTGCATAACCTCAGCCAAACCCTCCCCCCTCACTGTTCAACTCACAGGAAGGAATGGCGCACAGCATCACGGATATTAGCGATGGTGTCTACGTCAACGTAGTCATAATGAAGTGACTCTGGATCCGTCATGGAGCCCGTCTCGGCCAGTAGGACGCCGAGCCACCGTCCCATTTCTTCAGAGCTGCTCGCCTAAGAAGAAACAGGACAAGTAAATTTTAATGAGAAAAAGCATTACCTTTAATTTAACTTGTACTTAGAAAGCCTAAATGTACATATTTTTATCATGTTTAATTAACTGTCTGTTAATATTATCTTTATTTACTGTTTTATTATTCTGGGACATCTTCATTTTCTTGCATTTTGTCTCATTTTTCTATGACTACGACAGTCCTATTCACTCCTACTGGTCTTCTATTAAGAAAAGTTAACCATATGTAGCATTGAAAAGGAAACTCATATTAAGAAAATAAATTTAACTTGCCTTTAATAAGATCATCCAGCTAATATTGATCTTGTTTTAACCATTTATAGACTAAAAGAAGAGTGTTAGAAGAACAATATTGTTTCCTTTAGATAGGAATCAGACCACAAGGACAATTTTCAGTTTAAGAATATTATTATTACTATTCCTTTAATTAGCACAACTTCCTTTTCCCCTTGTTTTAGTCTATTTGTAATTTTTTATTTGCTACATCAAACCACACAATTTTTCACATATTTTTCTTTCTTTTAATCTGTCTTCTTTCTTGTTGGCCTGTTTTTACAGTATGTATATTTTATTTTGTTAATCATTGTGGAACCTCTGCACCTTTGGTTCTGCTAGAAATGTACTGTATTATCACAGACAAAAATGTGAGCACTGAAACACTGGCATCTTGTATTAACTTTTAGGGATCTAAATCTAGTATTTCATAAGTGGTTCAATTAATCATCTGCATTTTTCAGTTAAAATAAGGATTTTTTTGCGTTTAATTGAGTGATGATAATCATAAAAACTCAATGGTTATTATAACAACAAACAGATGCAAACTGGTTCAGATGGTTTCAACTTAATATATCATTTAATAAGCATCTACAGCCACTGTCATTTGTCAAACTACAGGTTTTATTAGTGAATCAGTGTTGTAGAAGATGACAAGATGGGTCATATCTGATGACACTGAAAAGCTAAAAGTCTGTATTTTGCCGAAATTAATTAAAAGTATTGATCAGATAAGTGGCTGAAAAGTTGAACATGAATTACATCAGTAGATGCTTTGGGTGTTTCATGAATTCTTACAGAAGATATCCTGCTATTGTGCAACTACCATTAGTCTTCATACATAGGAGACATAATACATTCCATACATATAACAGAGGGGTCTCAAACATGCGGCCCGCCAACAGTTCCACTCTGGCCCAAATTACACAAAATATTGAACCATTTTCTGCTTCTTTTACTAAGTGTGAAGTGTCTTTCTAGATCTGATCTATAAAACACATGGATAAGTGATGAATTGAGCCAGAATATTGTTAAAATATCCCTTATTTTCTTTATGAAATTAAAACACTTTTTGCATTAGGATAATTTATAAAAGTATTTTCATAATTTGATGGGGTTTTTTTTGCACTAAAACAATGACAAAACTTTGGAGTTGTCATTATTTATAGGTTATTATGTTTTCATTTTACTGCTACGGTCTATTGGAAATCAAATCAGACTGAAGAAACCCTAACCCATGAAGAAAATGAGTTTGAGACCCCTGTTCTAATATGCATTTCTTTATATTTCAAATTACCCAAAGAAGGCATTTGAATAAAGAGCAATGAACTGAAGTCTTCCTGATGTCCAGTTCAGTATAATATAAATAAAAAGGCCCCCCTAGGCAGGAAGAACAAATCATTCATCCCCTCTGCAATAGCTGCTCTCAATAACACAAACATGTCTGTTTTTAGGGTTATTTTATGTGATTTTTATTTCATTTTTATTAATGTGTATTAAATTGTGGCTATCTATCTATCTATCTATCTGTCTGTCTGTCTGTCTGTCTGTCTGTCTGTCTGTCTGTCTGTCTGACTGTCTGTCTGTCTGTCTGTCTATCTATCTATCTATCTATCTATCTATCTATCTATCCACCCTGTAGATACTAGTGGAGTAGGAGCTGCTTTTGTCAGTGCTGCCCTTGGGTGCTGGGTAGGTAGTGGTTTATCACATCAGTCTTAAATGAAAACAGCTGATGAGTTGTTTTTTTGTAACCAGGGTAGAGAAAAACTAATCAGCTTTAAATAAGAAACAAATGTGCAGTGTTTTCACCTCCAGAGCGGCCACCTCCATGCTGTTCAGCAGGATCCTGAATGCAAAGGGGTGTTTGGGTCCCAGACCTGGCACCACCTCGCAGCCATGGAGGGGAAGGGAGGGGAGAGATGTCCGAGGGTCTCCCCTGTCATTGTAGAAGTGCAGGGACCCTCTGCAAACACAACACCACTGTTCCCGCCACAGCTGGTTCACTAGCACTGATAAGGAACCTACAAGAGGACGAGGGAAGGGACGCAAAGTTTAGGAAGAGAACAACATTGGACGGGCCTTGAACGTCACCCTGGAGCAGCAGCTGACCTTGTCGGGGGTCGTTGTATCCTGTACGGGGGTCTCCTGGTCGTGGAGGCTTTTTCTTAGAGAAGCTGATGATACGTGTGATTTTACGGCCGGCAGCGAAAGCCCCACGTTTCACCTTCCCTGAAATAACAACATTGTAAACTATGAACTGAAACATCTGAAGTATTATTTAACCTGCTTAAGGTCGGGCCTTTTAACACTACCATAGTTCTTATTTAATGTATTTAAAACCTATTTAAAATGTATTTGTGTTATTTGAATTTTTATTTTAAGGAATGAAATTACTCCCACCCTTTTAAATGAAATTTTATTAATTGTATTTATTGGATTTGAAGGGAATAATGCATTATTTGAATTGGATGTAATTGAGTTAGTTTGAGATTTAATATGGTTTTTTTTTAATTTGATTTATTTGAACATTAACAAAAAATGGAAAAGAAAAAGAAAACATACAGTAAAAAAACAAAATAAGCATGTTCAAAAGGAGTGGGTGGAAGTTAACGCTTATAAAATCTCGCCTTTTCTTATTGTATCAACTTTTCCAACAAAAATCCCCCTCCTCCAAAAGAAAAAGAACACTACACTTGTTAACTATATCTGATACATATATACATACAGACATACATATAAAATGAAAACATTAAACAGGAATAAATACAGAAACTCAATAATAATAATAATAATAATAATAATAATTGTGGAAAAAGAAATGAAAAACACAAAGAAAATTAAACAAAAATGTAAATATTATAAGTACTTGAATAAGAACCCAGCAATGTGTGGCACTGTTGTCCAAAACAAATTTCCACTTAATCCTGATGCTTATTCTGCTTGTGTCAAATACTTATAATAATAATAAATAGCTCAGTTGACCTCATATCGGATGTTGTTTTGATTCAGTCAAATACTGCATCCACTGTCGACCTAAACCATCTACTGACCTAAAATATTCAATACCTTCTGATTCACTAACCTTATAAATATGTGTAACTAATCATCTTTTCATGGCCACCAGATATGGACGTTCAGAGGCTCCATAATTAATGTGGAAACACTATCATCAGTATTCAAATCCAGTCCTGGGGGGGCCAGTATCCTGCGTGTTTTAGATGTTTCCCTCTTCCATCACACCTGGAAACCATTATATCATTATCAGGCTTCTGCAGAGCTTGATGATGAGCTGATCATTAATTGAACCAGGTGTGCTGGAAGAGGGAAATATGGAAAACATGCAGGACACTGAGCCTCCAGGACTGGATTTTAATACCCCTGTTCTACAGCATTGATTCCACAGCATGACATTGGATGAAGACACTCCTTTTATCTTCTTAAGCCCCAGCATTATATCTGCATTTTTTTCCTCTTTATAGGGCACACGAGTTTCGCAACTTCACTTGAAAAAAACAAAAAAGTTCACTGTAAAGGGCATTAAGGACAAAAAAATACAAATGCATTTGAAAAAAAAAGCTGCATCATGCTATTTCCAATTAAGGTAATTATCCAATTTTAAAACACAAACACTTTACTTATGTTCTGGTTATGTATCTTTGCTGAAAAATTCACTTTTTCTTTAGTTATCTGTTTTTGATATTATAACCTTCAACTTCAATCTGAAGTTTTATGAACATCTACATCTTCCGGCACATCTGATGGTCATTATCAGGCATTATCATCTGATGGTGATTATCAGGCTTTTGCAGAGCTTAGGATACAAATAAAACATGGAGGATAGTGGCTCTCCAGGACCAGGGTTGGTCACCCCTGATCTACATGATCAGTAAATTAAATATAGGAAAATACCTGATTTTCACTGACAATATACAAAATGCAGATGATAATATCATAATAAATGGTAACAAGTGGTGCCAGGCACAACAAACTCCACCCCTCGCAATTATTGTAGCCTTGAATGGACATCTCCCTCTCAAAACATGAGACTATGGGTTTGACTTTTAAAGGTCACTCAAGGTCAAAGGTCATATAGTTTCCTTTCTGTCAACAACAGTACCTGAGTATTTATCACCACTCTTTTGAGAGTTACAGCCATTTAAAATCATTTTAACATTATAAGGTCACTCAAGGTCAAAGGTCATGATGCCATTTTGAATCTGTCAATGATAATAACTAAGTCTCTATCGCCACTTATTTTTCCTTTACAGTCCATTTTAGTTTTTAGTTTTAGGTATTGACTGAATGACCCCCAACCTCTTGGGTCAACAATAGGTCAAAATCTATACACGCAACATTGAGAAATGTAAGTTTAGCACAGAGAGCCACATCCCTCTTCCAACACACCTGATTTAAATGATCCATCTATCAGTATCAGCAGAAGCCTGATAATAACCAGCAGGTGTGTTGGAAGAAGGAAACATTTAAAACATGCTGGATTGTGGCTCTCGAAGACTGGAGTTGGCCACCCCCAAATTCAATTTTGACCTTTATTTTGACCTTTGACCTATATTCTTCAAATGTGTCCTTTAAGGTTCTGATGTCAATGCATATCAACACAGAGAACAAAAAGATGCTATATACAAAATTGTGTATACAGGACTGAAAAGGAAATATTATTGTTTTAATAATAATTTTAATAATAATAATAATAATAATAATAATAATTATTATTATTATTATTATTATTATTATTATTATTATCATTATTATTATTATTATTATTATTATTATTATTATTATTTGCCCATTCTCTGTCTTCACAATGAGACACATTTTTCATGACCTTGACCTTTGACCCACATTCACCAAATTTAATGGGATCTATTCTGGACCACGTTGCACCTTTCCTTAAAATCTCATGGAAATTCCACTACTTTTGTATAAAGTTGCTGACAAACATATGGACAAACAAACACACATATAAAAAGGCCAATATAACGAAAAAACTGGGTCTTTATGGGTTCATGTGAAGTGTTAGTCTTACCATTCTCTCTGCAGGTTTCTCCAGCAGACACCCCCACGCTATCTGAATCGGATGTGTTCCTCTCAGCTGATAACCTCTGAGTGAACAGTACACACAAACATGCATTCAGTGCTTATTTCACTCCCTTTAATTTGTGCTTGTATTCATGGCTGAACCTTTACAGTTGTTCCAATTGGTCTGACTGCCTGAAAAAGACAATGTGTTTCCGGCACTGACTCACCACCACCCCTATCATTGCTGTCTTAACTCTTAATTATACTACACTTCACTTCTTTCTTCTGCAGAGAAAACACAGGTATCGCTGCACACCGTGTCAAGACAAGCAATTGTTTAAGAAAATTGATGCTGACAACACAATTACCACTTGTTGTCAACTTTCCTCACCTCTAGCTATAAAAAGGAATTATATCTTGTGGATAAGAATTGACGTATACATGCAAACATCTTCTTTCAACATTTACCTTATCAAGTTCTGCTTTTCTTGGAATGACAGGAGATGCAGATTCTTCGGGTCCAGTGCACTGACCGCTCACTTCTCTGACCACCTGTGGGAAAATGGACATTTTAGTTTTAGGAATTAATACTTCCTCTTCACCACTGTCAACCATCAAAAACACTTCTAACATGGCTGGAATTTTGCCTTTTACTAAACAGTCCTGTGTTGCATATATGTTATATCAAAGAAATATTAGCTAATATAAAGATACATAACAATGACAGTAAAAATGTGTCCACTGATTGTACTTTTACTGCATCTCATGTGATTGCCTGATACTTCCACGAATGCAGTTTGATCTATTATGTTAAAACCACAAAACCTCACCAGTATTGACGTTGTACGTTTATTTTTTGTCGGACATTTGTAAACCTTACATTCTTGAAAAAAAAAAATACAATTGTTTTTCAGTTTTCAGTATGCACTGTAGGAACCATTTGTAGTTCCGAGAACCTTTTTAGTTCCTCTTGGCAGGCATGGTCTTTTTTAGTTCTCCAGAAACTACACTATATGACGTAGGTGTTTATAGTGATTGGTAGAGCCGAGAACACGTCTATTTCCACATCTTGCAGTACAACTATCTTTAAAACTGTCTGTGTAGCATCAGCTGTGTGTTGGAAAAAAAAAAACTATGGAGAAAGTAATAAATTAACAGATCAAAAACACAGTTTTCTTTTTGAGTTAATAAGGATGTTGGTTAAAGCTATGACATTAACATACTTCGTAGTATCACCTGCTGCTGGATTCTTCGTCTCTTAACTCTCTGTAAACTCCTCCATTATTGACAGACGCTGTATTTGACCATAATTAACATTCCTGTGATACAGAACATAAACACTGTGTCCTTCTCATTCTCTATTCTAGATCATAGTAGCTCTGTCTTCTACTTCCTTGTGTGATTGTTGAATTTAATGCTTAAATAATACATCACTGTGGTGGACGTTAATGTCACATTTGCCCCTCCTATGGTTCCTACTGCCCTGTCGGAATGTAAACCCAAAGGTTCCCTAGGAACTATATAGATTGATCACAGGATTCATTTGCTTTGGCATAATTTATGCAGCACAATGCTTATTCCACATTTTTTTCCATCCATAGATGAGTTAATTTCAGCCAGTCTGGGCTCTGTAGGGGGCAACCCATGTGTGAAAATGATGTCTCATGCTCCCTGAACCACTGTTTTACTGATGAATCCCATTAATGTCATCTTATAATATGTAATCAATGAAGAAAAAAATCCACTGACATTCAGACTTGGTCATTCAGGTACTGGGCATGATGGGAAATAACTTCATCCACCTCTTTTCTCATTGTGATGCACCCATCATTCTGGAAGAGGATCATTGTGGACCCATCAAACTACATGACCTCTTTCTAATGAAACCCAGTCTACTCTTTATGCTCTGTTTAACAGGGTTCCTACAGGTTTGTACATGTTAAAATTGAGACTTTTTAGATTATTTAGAACATAATTTAATGTCCATTTCACAGCCTATTACATTGCAAACATTCATGGCATTTACAATTCAGGAAACTTTATTTATTTATTTATTTATCTATTTATGTTCTCCAATACCTTGATTCACACCATTTTGAGTCATTTCAAGCAAAGTTGCAACATTAATAATAATTGGTTCCTAATATGCAGATTAGAGTAGATTAATGCTACTTTCTTTATAGCTTGGACATTTCCCAGACACATTTAAACACAGTACAGTGAACACGTTTATGACAACATAACTTAAGACCTACTATATTAAATGTAACACTTTTAAAGACGTTTTCAAGGTATTAAATGCAGATTTGAACGACTTTTAAATCTTTTTAAGACCCCATAGGATCTCTGGTTTAAAAAATGAGAAGCTCCTCACTGCATCAGTTGTTGCACCTGATACATTAATCATCGCAGTAATTCCAATGGAAGGATCTTACCTGTTTGTCTAAATCCAGATGCTGACCTTATTTTCAGCCAGCAGTACGGTATATCATTTACATACTTTTGGACATATCATCCCCATATCAAAGTCTAACTTACTTTTTTTTATTCAGTGTTAGACAAACAAATGAGAGCGTGGTAACACAAATACAAGACAAAACAAGTTCATAGGCACCAGACAAGACAGAATAATTCATATTAAACATTACACCAAACAAAGACGGGTGAAAACAGGTGAGTTTGTGTTGTGTGCGTGTATGTGTGAGTGTGTGTATGACTTACTCTAAGCCATCTGTGGGCCTGCTCTTTGCTTTGTACTGCCAGAACCAGTGCATCTCCATTGGGTAAAGTGAAGCGAAGCTCATGGTGCTTCCTTTTACTGTCTTTAGGTGCATAAACCACAGTGCACTGTGGCAGCAGTAGATCCACATAGGGACATGTATCCTTAGAACTCTTATAGCACTACAGAAAACAGAGCATAGGAAAAGTGTGAAACAGGCTAATAACAGTAGAATATTTATGGTGATCATGGGCGTCGCACCCGTGGGGGATGCTTCTCCAACCAGATGATTTCATAGCCTCCACTTTTTCCTGAGTTTATATATTGTATCGTTACTAGATCCAGGAAACAGACGGAGAGTTGGTCTCACCTACTTTTTATTTCAGGATAAACAGTTACTGTCGGTCACAATCACACCAAACAAACATCAATAACATTTCGGGGCTGTTACAATATCTATGGTTTAAACTGTTTACCCGCCCGGGTGGCACAGCAGCATATATAAATGAAGCGCACCTCAGTTCGCCAGGCGAAATGTAAACAGCTCTTCTTCGTGGTGTTAACAAACAGTCATCAACCATTAAGTAATGAGAAATGATGCGGTTGTTAAACTAAGTTAAACTAAACTATGTCTTGTTCTGTGACATTTACCCTAAGACAGTGGTTCTAAAACTTTTTTCAGTGATGTTCCCCCTGAGGAACATATTTTTAGTCGTCTCCCCTGACATGGACAAAACATTTTTGAAAGAAAAAAGAGGAACAGTGTCTGTAAAATCAATGTCTGATTTTGTAAATCCTTTTTTATCTCATAATTGTGACTTTTTATCTAATAATTTTGACTTATGAATTGAATAAATGTTTAATTGAGGAAAAACACATTTTTGTCATTATTTTCGGCCATATATTACTTTTTTAATAGAAAAAAAAATCATTAATGGTTAATTTTCCCATGATATAGACTCATGTGCCACCCCCCACCCCCCCACATTTTAAATGGCTGTGACACCCTTGATGGTGATCACCTTTTATGAAGACTCCTCACCTGTAGTCTGTTTTCACGTATGACGGTGAGCTGTTTTGCCCACTGACCAAAGCGTTTCTTGCGCAGCAGGAAAGCACAAATGCGACAGTCTCTGGCTGGAGGCATCGAGCTCTCATCGGAGGGCCACTGATGGGTAAGTCTAACACCTGGGCTTCTCTCTTCCTCATCCTCCTCATAAGACTCATAGGAACTGCTCAGAGCGTCAGAGTCATTGTCTGGAACAGCAGTGGGATGACAGTGACTATTGCTACTCTTATTGATTCATAGTATTAAACCGAGGTGAAAGACAGTCTTAACTTACAGGAGTTTTTCCGGTGTAAGTTTATGCATGTGGCTGGGTAGTTGTTCTCTGCATCTTCATACCCTTCCTCGATATGGTTCGGAGGGACGGGCCTGACTGAAAGTGGAAGATGAAATTAGAGGATGAAAAAAAATCCCTAATTAGTCCTTATGTTCCATCATGCTGTTTAATGCAACATACACTGTGTAATTATGCTCAGAAATGCACTATATGACTATGTTTATAGTAAAGGCTGACCACAGAGAACTGGAGATGTTTAAAAAAAATAAAAAAAATAAGAGAAAAAAAACAAAAAGAGTGCAATGAGTTCAGTTACAGCAGGGAAGATGCTCACCTCGTGTGATGATGTACTCCGGCATCTTTCCAGGACTGAGAGGAACGGCTTCCTCGTAGTACTCCTCTGGAGGAGGGGTAGTGGGCAAAGGGGGTGGAGAGTCGGCTGAGTGAGAAGTTGGAGAGTCTGCACAGTTCTGCAGACACATACACAAACACAACACTCAACAGCACTCCTCCATAACCATGAAAGATTGCCTCCACAGTCAAAGAACTACATCATCAAAGAGATACAGAGAATAACCATTTAAATGATATTCATAAATTAGACATAGGGCCCCTGGGTGGATCCCAAAATCATAAGTCTTCCAACAGCTTTTGCAAAAGGGGAAAACCCTCTAAATGGAATAAAACCTCCCAGATTTTCTTTTCTCCTTCTATGTTAGTTATTTAAAAGTGCCCCTTGGAAAGAAGTAAAGACAGCCTGTGTGTTACATCTTTATATGCCTGTCTATTCAGTGTGTATCTTCGATGGAATGTGTAAATCGTGAGAATGAAGTTAAATGATTTACAGTCTTTGTGTGGAATTCTGCCACTTGCCTGCTTTAAGGTCTCTGTCTGTGTGTCTGTGTCTTGTTTCACATCGTCCGTCACATCCTTTAGGTCACCAAGTTCACAGTCTAAATAAATGAGCATAGATATAAAAAGTCACATAAGAAAAGTCTATATAAAAATCAAATAAGGTGTTTTTTTTTTACAGCATCATAGATGAACTGAAACTTACCAAATGTCTCAAAGAGGGACTCAACAAAACTGGTGCCATTTCTGTAAACTGCTGAGTTCATGTAGATGTAGTCTGTACCTGATACTGAATGTGATGAAAAAGTCAATCATTAATATTTATTAAAAACCAAACATCATAATAATAAAGGATTTGACTTATATAACAAATTTTTTGGCCACTCAAAATGCTTTACATTAGTAACCCATTATTCATCCACTCTCACATTCTAACTCTAGTGGTGGTAAACTACATATGTAGCCACAGCTGCCCTGGGACGGACTGACAGAAACATAGCTGCCATTTTGCACCTATGGTCCCTCTGACCACCACCAAACATTCATACACCAGTGTGAGTGGTACTGGAGGCAAGTAGTAATTTGCATTAGCTGCCTTGTGCATAACATTTGGATTATCCATATGTACTAGATCAGGGGTGTCCAAATCCAGTCGTCAAGGGCCGGTGTCCTACATGTTTTAGCTATTTCCCTCGTCCTCATGATTTAGTTTAACCCTTTCTCTTGCAGCTTCACAATAAAAATAATTAAAATAAGGAACAAAATGAACAAAAATGAATAATAAAGTGACAAAGTCATTAGTAACGTGAAGAAAGTAAGACACAAATAGAGCAAAATTAAAGAAAAAAGAATAAAAGTAAAATGTAGAAAAATAAACAATGAGAAACAAAATGAACAAAAACTTACTTTGTTCACGTTACTAATTATTTTGTCAGTTTATTATTCATTTTTGTTCATTTTATTGATGACTTTGGCTATTTTCGTTCATGTTGTTGCTTATTTTTAATTCTTTTTACTGTGGAACTGATAAAGTTTCAGGAGTTAAAGGGTTAAACTGAATCATGTAGAAGAGGGAAATATCTAAAACATGTAGGACAGCGGCCCTCGAGGACTGGATTTGGACACTCTTGTACTAGATTGTACTGAATCTATGACACTCGTAAGTCATTTTTGCTGTTTCTCTCTGACCTGACGGTTGTATCTGCTGCAGGAGATTCCACACAGAGGTCTTTTTCTCCTGAGTGGAGGAGCTGAGGTTCTCCTGGTCCAGCATCTTCAGAAGTACACCCAGTTCACTCACCAGCACCTCCATAGCTGCACAGAGGGGAAAGGTCAGAAGTGGAATGGATTTAGTTTATCAGCAGAGAGGGCAAAGGTCAGAGTGACCAGTCTAAACAAACCACAAGTATATGTCAAAGAGACGCTGCTTTGCTTCCTCTGTGTCCTTTCATTTTTTTTTTCACATCACAGTTGGATATTATTAGTGTAGCTAGTATTATTACAGTCCCTGTTTTCTCACTGTGTGTTACGAAAAGAAAGAAAATATCTTTGTGTGTGGAGCAAAGTGGTGTAAAGCTATAGAAACATTACCTGTTACAGTGGATGAATAGCACATCTTATTCAAGGAGCAAAGAAAAACACGAGTGTCGACGTGGTGACTCCCGAACATATGGGTAAAAACCAAATTTTCAATCAGCTGTCACTTTTAATGCACTGTAGGTCACTTAACTGCTTGATGCATACTATAAAAATGCTGGCAGAAATAGAAAACTGTCACAGAAATAACCAAAAGGCCACTATTCTGAGCTCAAAGAGTGCCAAATGTAACTGGGACCTGATCCTTATCTAACTGTTAAAAAAACAACTAACACAGACATATGTTCAAGAGCTCTTTGGGTTCTGTAACATGTTGGACACACATCTTATATGGACATAAAGTGTAAGTCACATCATTTGTTGGCCTGAGCGGTAGGACTTATCCACTCCTTGTTTTTTGATGAAAACTAAAATAAACCGTCTTAGTCCACCAGCTACTGGACTCCCTGAGAATAGGTTCATAACCTGCCTGGGACATGTTTAGGGGACCACCTTTATCAGATTTTACCAGCAGACACAAGCACCATCTCCCACCCCCTACCTATACATCAGGGGTGTCAAACATGCGGCCCGGGGGCCAAATGCGGCACGCCAAACGTTCCAATGCGGCCCCTTGGGATGAATTTGCTCAGTGAAAAAATACCACAGTCAAGTCAACTGATTTTAGTTCAGGTTCCACATACAGACCAATAGAGTCAAATTATAGCAGAATAACCTCCAAAAAAAGAAAAAAAAAGAATGACTCCATATTTTCTTCTCATTTTGATGTGAAAATAATTAAAATTATGCCCATAAATAATGATAACTTCAAATCTCTGTCCTTGTTATAGTGCAAAAAATAACATTAAATTAGGAAAATATTTACACTTGATAAATATTTATATGTGAAAAAAATCTGAATAAACATGAAAAACGTGAAATTTATAAAGAAAATTAAGGACAATTTTAACAATTTAGTGTCTTTGTAGCAGATCTGATCCATAATATACGTGCGTAAATGATAAATTGAGGCATAGTATTGTGAGAATTCCATGTGACATTTCAGTTTTTTCATCTGTCTTGTTGGATAGTTTATCTTAAAAAAGTATAAAAAGGTAATGGGGTTTGTTTGCACTAAAACAAACACAAAAATGTGTTGTCATTTTTTTTCAAGGTTATAATTAAGCAATAATTTTACTGGTCTGGCTCACTGCAGATCAAATTGAGCTGAATGTGGCCCCTGAAAGTAATGAGTTTGAGACCCCTACCTCTACATACTTTTAGATTATTTCCATTACTTAGTTGCTGTTGTTGCTGTAGTGGAAGTTCACAATCCCCCATTTCAGACCTCTGTACCCAACTCCATCTATGTTTTGGGTTCAACCTGCCAAGTAGGTTTTGCTTCATTGGTACTTTCCAAAAAACCTGTTTATCCCCTTTCTCCGCCGATTCATCCAAAAAAGAGCTCATATATACTGACATGCAGATATTATTAGTTCCTGCTCAGTAAAACAAGTGTTGGTTTCATAGCTTCAACTTCAACTGTTGCTATTCATCAGGAAATTTAAATACTTCAAAAACATATTTAACAGATATTAACAATAGTAATCAAAAACCATGTCGTTCCAAAATTGATCCCTTCTGACTGAAATATCCATTTTTTTTTACAGGAAACACCTGATATGTTTATGTCACCATTTTCTCAATCCAAAGTCACCTTGAAATAAATGTAAAAAAAAAAATAAAGACTTCCATTATATCCAAGACTAATATCTTTTTTCTTCCACAATAATCCTTTGGAGCCTCAGTGAAACCTGACAACTGGGTGAGTCACTGTTGGCACACTTGTTTGCTTCTCCCCGTCGTCTCCACCTCACCCATCCACCCTTTCTACCACCACCCCCAGGCCCATTTTCACAGTGCATGCACATTAGACCTGCTGAACCATGCATCTTACTGGGGTCAGGGACAGGACAGCTGCTGAGCCAGAAAACTCTTTGTTATATAGGTGGTCATATGGAAAAAAAAAAAAAAAAAAAAGACCTTTTGCACTAAACAAACACAGGAATGTATTCTTATGTGTGCTTTATTTAATAAGGTGTGTCAAAAGCAAGCATACCGGACTTGCAAAAGGATGACTTATCATTGTGTGGAGATGTGAGGTGAGTATAAATCCCTCAGGGAAATTGTATGACCTGTGATATATACACAAACCTAACATGCAATCAGTGCAGAATAGAAACACTTGATAAGCTGGAAGATGTATCTGGTGTTTGTCAATGATGTGTTCTACATTTCAGTGAGAAAGACTCCCCCACTCCTTCAAGACTGACATACTTTCCTGAGGTGGGTCTTCCTATGGGTTTAACAATGCCCTGCTAGAGCCACAGTCGACATCAACACGAGTATTCCTACAGTAGGTGTGTGTTTGTCTGCGTCTTTTTAAGCACTTTGTCTCGGTCACAAACGCGGTTTCCTTGTATTGTCATAAAAGCTGCACATTTATTCTCTGAGGAATGGGCATGAGGAACTGATTCAGGCAGCAACCTGGAATGCCTATAGTCCTCATTAAAGAGCCAATTCACCCCGAGGACCTGAATATGGGGAGGGGTGGGCGGAGAGAAAACTCATGAGAGTGGGAAGTCTTGGCCTAGTGAATGCTGTCTCATTGCCAGAGGTTCCAGCTGTTTAAATTCTGGCTGTAGTGTACAAGTGGGCTTCCCCTAACCTTGTGGAAGACAAAACTTTATCAACAATGAGTCATTTAGTACTGACAGAAGCTGAGATTTACACCAGTCAGCACTACATCAAACAAAACTCAGAGGTGTTGCTTTCAAGGAGTTGGCGTAAAAATGATTACACTAATTTTGTTGAAGTAGCACTTGGAAAAAAATAAAATAAAAAAACAGGCAGATTATCCAATTTGACCATAACAGCTTTGCTCTGCTCGTGCCAAAACAAGCAAAGATGAATTACTTTGTAGTATTTGACATGTGAGGCGCATAAGACCACCCTTAAATCCTTAGTCATACCTTCATAATCAAATCCGTACTACTCCCTCGGGGTTATCGCTCATTTAAAACAACACATGATCCTGTAAATCGCAGCTTCAGCTTTCATATGTTTCATGTGAAGCGGGTAGGTATGTGTCTTTGAGGCGCCAGGTAAAACAGTTTTCTCACCTGAAAATACTCACACAGTCACATACTTACAAATTAGGCAGATGTTAGAACATTTTCTGATTTCTTCCTGAGTTTTAAAGCACTATCAAAATACATCTCTGTTGGTCACTGGGCACAGGGCAACGCACGATTACGAGCACGGCCCTTAGCATTTGTAAAGCCGCAGTGTGAGCAGGAATGTGTAAAGCTATTGAAAACTTCGGACACATTCAAACATTTACCTCCTCACACTTCACCGACAATTGTTGTTAAACACGAGACACATTCCTCACCTTTGCAAATGGTGCAAGACTCAGCAAAGTGTGTTTGTGTCGGTATGCATGTATGTACGTTTCTTTTGTGGGGGCACAGAGAAGTTTGTTTAACAGCCCAGACAGACCTTTAACAGAGGCTTACATTAGTAGGCTTTCTGTACAAACTTTGTCAGGAAGAGGGAGAGAGAGAAACAGAGAGATCAAGGTGGGGGGATGGGTTCAGTGAGTGTAGAGGGGTATAAGTCAGTGAGTTGAACACCTGTAGTAACATGTCCAAAAAAAACCCTCATAAGAATAATAATGTGACCTCAATCCACTTCAATGTGTTTTTTTTTCCCCCCATTTACTGACTTACTTACAAATACACATAAACACACAATTACTTCACAGAATGTCTAAAGTCACAAAAATTTAGTCATTCACCCCCAAATTTTTGGTTGCAGTCAGACAATTTAATCATACAAGAATCTTCCTTGCACAACAAATAACACTATTGACTCATTACCTCTGTGCCAAACAGTTAGTTTCTCAACACTGCAACATAATTATTCTGGCATTTCGACAAGTTGGCATGAAATAAACACCACCTGACGTCTCGCATCGAGTCTCATGATGACAATACATTGAAATCTTCAGGTTTGTGTCTTTAGATTCCTGTGTATATTTGCATATCTATACAAGTCTTGGCACCTTCATTAGGTTTAAATACCTGCTATGCTAATATAGTGAAAAGAGGAAAAGACACTTCCATTAACACTTACCCTCAACAGCTGTGGAGGAAAATCCCACCATTTTCCACAGTAAAGGAAGGGACAAATTGGTTCATTCATACATAAACTGATAGGAGATATTCCTGATTCAAAGACTCCCTGTGTGCTCTGTGCTGTGAAGCCTTTGTAGTGGGACGAGGTGTAGTCTGCCAGCTGCTGAATCCACACACCCTCACCTCTCCCTTCCTCCCTCTGATCTGCTATCTCCCTCTACCTCCCTCCTCCACTCTTTCTCCTAACTCTTTTTTTTTTTCTTTTTGGGTGGAGGGTAATTCGATGGTGGTGCAGCATGTGTGTGTATGTGTGTGTATCTGTGTGTGTGTGTGTGTGTGTGTGTGTGCCTATTGGATCTCCCTCCGCTGTAATCCTAGGGATCGTGTAGCACCTGGGAAAGGCTTGCTGTGTAAACACACACATGTCCACTAAGAGCTAACTCACATTCTTTATTCAGCCACATTCTTCTCTGGAGCACATTATTAACCTTTAACTAGATGTACACATTGTCTGCTACCAAAGACATGCCAATGAACCCATTGACATACAGTTAGAGTGCAGCATTATACCAACACTTTACATTACAACGTCTTTATCACTTAATTTTACATGTGATGCAGAGAATTCAAGTAAAATGACCTCAGTAAAACTACAAAACCACAAGTGATAATCTTTACTTTAAATGCATTGAGGTGAATTTATGAGTTGGAATATACAAGGCAGATTGTCTAAAGGCTGTACGCAGGAGACTGAGGCAAGTTGAGACTTTTCACAGTGAGTTACACGTGGATGACTTGTTGCCTGGAGGCAGACTCATGGGCCCAAGCACGATCTAACATGCTCCCTTCAATCACACTGGCATTAAATGTGACACAAACAAACCCTTCAACCTGCATGGCCTAATCTACAGTTTTATTTATAAGATGCAGAAACGCACGGTGTCATCCAACTGCTTTTGCATCATATCAGTTATAGCCTGAGGTTGTGTGCTGTCGACAAGTGCACAACAATCACTGTGAAGCCATGAGATGAGATTTATACTGAGCAAGCATTAGTTGAAGATTGGCATCCTCGTATTACTTCTTTTATGACATGTCAGCAACTTCTTAAATTCATTATTGAAACGACGCAAATCTTAAGTTACAATTTGTCTCTATGTTTTAAAAATGGATGGATATGCATTAGGGGTGTAACGGTGCACTAGTTTGCATTGAACCTTTTTTTTTTTTTTTTTGGGACCTTTGATAGAATATGGAGATGTACCAAACAAATACATGCAAACATGCAGGGGGACACGTGCAAGTTTCGCCTATGTATATTCTGTTGAAAACAACAACAAAAAAAAACAACTTTTTAATCTGAGGCTGGGGCTCTGCTAGGAGGGGGTAAACATAACAACATAACAACAGAGTATAACAACTTAGCACAGAATCTCATGGAGTTCAATTTGTGTCAATAAATTTAAAAAAAGATTTTTAAAAGTGGAAGCAAAGAACATAAATTGGAAATACCAAATAATTCCAATGAAACTTCAATGAAAAAAATGCACAGATCATGTAAATATATTTGCCTTTGCATCTTTCTCAGGTTTGGTTGTTGCCTTTTTCCTTTATTGCGACTTCAGCCTTTTCATTTGCACTCCCTGACTTTTTGATTGCAGTTTTGACACAAACGTGGCAGGTGGGGGCGGGACTTCCTTTGGTGGATTACAATTGGTTTATTTATGTTTAATGGACAGGTATGTAAGCAGGTACTCTGCTTCTGATTGGGTACACTTACTTAGCTGTCCATCAAACATAAACAAACCAATAGTAATCCACCAAAGGAAGTCCCGCCCCCACCTGCCACATTTGTGTCAAAACTGCAATCAAAAAGTCAGGAAAACAGCAATAACCAAAACTGAGAAAGATGCGAAGGCAAATATTTGACATGATCTGCACCCTTTTTTCATTGCAGTCTTATATTTTTCATTCAAATAATGTTTTTTTATATGGTATTTTGAATTGATATTATTTGCTTGCACTTTTAAAAATCTTCTTTGAACTTATTGACACAAACTAAACACCATTTGAAGCCAGGTCGGATGTTCAAAGTGTGTTAAGTTTCACATAGTTTCTCTACTTTTTGGTAGTTACAGAGCACACCCCTCCTAATCCCCCACTTCATTGTACCAAAAATGCATTGAGAATGTATCAAACTGAAGACGCCTGCGCTGAAAATATACCAAACTCAAATTCTTCTGCCCTCTTACACCTCTAGTATGCTTGATTATATGCAGTTATTTTCACAGGAAACAGTAAATTGTCATACAGTGGTGCTAGACCGAGCCAACATTTCCCACTAATTTCTAAATTCTCTGACTGTGACAAATGCCACAGACACACCCTGCTAGGCCTGGTTATGGTCTGCCACTCCAATCCTCACTGTGACCTCCAACCTCTCCAGTCATGCTTTGAACTCACACGGAGCCGTGGGTGCCAAAGCAGGGAAGGATATGTACACTGTAAAACACATCAGGCTGCTCTTATATATGTTTGTAGAACGACAGGATTTCTGATATTGTTAAAATATTCACATGATTTTTAAAAAAAAATTATAATAATTCTCAATATAGTACCGAGCACATCCACAGTATAAAAGTATATTTGGGTGGTACCTACAGTAAGCAGACTCAACTGATGGGAGAAACTCAAAGACTACACCATGTGTGACTCCACAAGAGATCAGTATCTAACGAGAGCTGCTTTTCTTGGAAGTATCTCCTTCCTTGTTGTCTTTGGCTATGTTGGCTCGATAGTCATTTCCAACCTGATCTGACATGAAAGAGCACTGCAGGTTGAAGGTTGATGTGTCCAGAACCCTAGTGTGGGAGTCTCTTTTTGTCTCATCACTTAGCCCAGCTGCACATGATCCAGCAGAGTTTAACCCATAAGAACCCAGACAGTCACTGGTAACCAACAACCATCTACTGATAGAAAATGTTGGTAACACTGTATAATACATACACACAATTGACTATGTATTAACCATTTATTACCCATTTATACATGGGTTGTTCATTATGTATTAACTATTTGTTACCTATTTGTTAATGTCTTGTAAAGGTTCATACTAGTGTAAATGTAAAATTAGATTATTTTTAACCAACAGGTGCAGTGTTTACAACTGTTTATTTGTTTACCTGTAAAGCATATATACAAACACTGCACCTGTTGGTTAAAAAATAATCTAATTTTACATTTATCTTTGGAAGACACTAGTATGAACCTTTACAAGACATTAACAAATAGGTAACAAATGGTTAATACATAATGAACAACCCATTTATAAATGTGTAATAAATGGTTACACATTTATAAATAATAATAATACCTAATTGTGTGTAGGTATTATAAAGTGTTACCCAAATGTTTAATAACTTCTCAACCACTAATCTGACCAATACATGTAAATAATTGCTGTAAAATGGAGTTTGTCATCTTTTCATGGTCATTTAGATGTTCAGAGGCTCCATAGTGAACACAGGAAAATCTGTGTATCATTCGTTTTTCAAAATAGAACCATAAATAAGACAACGAAAAAAATAATTGTTTCTTCATTATTTGTTTCCAAAACAAAAATGAAAAAAAATGGGATGTTTTGTGTTTAAGTAAATAATAGAAAAAAATGGATAAAGGCCATTTCCCATTTTATCCAATTTTGACCTGAAGTAAATTGAGTAAACCGGAAATTAATCTTAATAACCCATAAATATGGCCACCGGACTTGAAGATCATTATGGTATGATATGACACCAATTTTCTCTGTCGTCATATCTTCAGACTCTCTTAGTTTCCCTAAATAGGACGTAGATTTCCATCTTTGTCACTGCGGGTCATAGGTCATTTCCGACTTACTCAACTTGTTTCAGGTCAAAATTGGATAAAATGGGAAACTGCTGTCTTCCGTTTTTTTTCCATTATTCATTTAAACACAAAAAGGAAAACTGAAAAAAATGCATCACTATCACGTTTTCGCATTTTGGTTTTGGAAACAAATAATGAAGAAACAATTTGTTCTTTCGTTGTCTTATTTTTGGTTTTATTTTGAAAAACGAATGCACAATTGATACACAGATTCAGGAATACTGTCATCTTCTACAACATTGATTCACCAGTAAAACCAAATGACAGTGGATGGAGACACTTATTTTTAGTTCAATTATTTGTTGAACAAGTACATTTTCTTAAGTGTTCTCTGTTTCTGATAGGGATGTCCTAATCTGGAATTGATATTAGCCCAAAAAATTACATCAGTTTTTATCTGACTGCATCTAATATCTGATGAGCAGTCCATTTTCCACTTCAGCACTTCTATTCAGCAGTTTAGTTACTGTTTTCTGCTCATTATTAGAGTGATATGTTTATTTTCTTTATTCTACAGCCCTCTAGAATGTTGTGGCAGCTCCCGTTCACTTTGAATTGACATTCCCAGCCTTCAGTGGGTGAATTTTTTTTGAAAAAACGCCCGCTGCCAATGACAACAGGTTTTGTCATTTCACATTCATGGTACCATATCACTCCGCTAGTAGTTCAGCCACTTTGAAAATAAATATTCGCTATGTTGTGATGGCTATTTTATCCAATCTGTTAGAGTAGTAGCAGTAATAAGCTGTAATAACGGTAGAATAAGCGGGATAATGTATTGGCCATGCGTTACTATTGAAATATATTCCCTGACGGGGCCGAACAGCACCCCCTTATCCCTTACTTACACTATTTTAGTGAAGACTCAATGCGCAATCATCACATTGTTTCCAGTCAGTGAAACTGTGAACTTTGAACAGTTGAACACTGTACAATATTGTGTTGTTATTTCTGGCCCCACCATATACTGACAGTAAAATATAACTGAAGTCAACTTGATTTGTTTGTACTTTAAAAGTATAATTTGTTTTTATTGGATTCATTTTGGTTATTTTTCAGGGTCTTCTAATTCATTTTTCATTTATTTTATTCGATTGTAGAATACTGTAGATATTATGGTGACGGTGAAAATGTATGTAAATTATTGGCGAATAACAAATGGGTCCGTTTTTCTCAGACCCACTGTCTCTATTTGACTAACATAATTTGATTAAGCCTTTTCTAACATTCCACACTACAAAGTAAGTAATAAAAGAATAAATGAGTCATGCTGCTAATGTATCAGATTCATATCTGTATTGGCCAATACTCAAGGCTGCAATATTGGTATTGTATCGGAAATTAAAAAGTTGTATCAGGACATTCCTAGTTTCTGATGTAATAACATTGTATGAACATCTACATGATCAGTCAATTAAATAAATGAATTTCTCTGAAAATACACAAGAATACAGAGGATAATATTATAATAAATTTTAGTAAATCACTTGAGAAAGGCGAAATCAGGAGAAAAATTAATTTGGGAGCTGGCACAAAAGTAGCACTGGGTCTTCATGAGTTAAACAAAGGGGAAAAAAAGCATATCCTTACACAAAAAAAACACAATCTTATCTTGCCTATAGTGAGTCACAGAAAGAGATTTTCAGGTTATGAGACAGGAGGGTTTAAGAGTGTTATCTCCACCCTGTGTGAGGGTTATCTAAATACCACCATCCAACTCAATCACCAAAGCTGGGAAATGTATGTTTAAAAGACTGGATGGGGTTATATGATACGACAAATTGAAAAATAGATGTTATAGATTCAATACACCCACTTTTATCTCTTTAGATCTTCGTGTGTATATGTGTGTGTAGACAACACGTTCACAAATGTTGAGGTAAACCAGAAGAACAGATGTGCTTGTGGCTTTTTAATTACATTACGGACTACACCTAACAATGCCTACTCTCACCAGCCTGCAGTACCTTATCATAATGAAATCGCCTCCCACTTTACTCCTCAGATTCCAGGCATTTTCCAAGTGTGACGGTCCTCCGCTCCCCGGTAGAAAACAAGTCTGGGCAATTATGAACCAATATCTGTGAAAGCCACAGTGAGTAAACACATACTGTATTGGTTCATTCTAAAAAGATACAAATCAGCTGCAACTGTGACCTATGTATTTGTGGTATGTCTAGAGTGTATGAGACAGAGGCATAGACATGTCATAGGATTTTTACACGTGAGGCATCCTTGAACTATTTGACAAGAACCTGAAGTTTATTCAAGCGTTGGACTATCACCTGTTCAAGCGGTTTTAACAATTACTAGCAACATACATTTAAAACTGATTTATTTATTTATTTGGTAATTTTTTTTTTCAGTTAGTGACATTGATTTTCACAATTAAATTCCAACCATCCATCCCTCCCTCCCTCCCTCCCTCCCTCCCTCCCTCCCTCCCTCCCTCCCTCCCTCCCTCCCTCCCTCCCTCCCTCCCTCCCTCCATCCATCCATTCATTCCTCCATCCCTCCATCCATCCATCTATCCCTCCCTCCCTCCCTCCCTCCATTCATCCCTCCATCCATCCATTCATTCCTCCATCCATCCATCCATCCATCTATCCATCTATCCATCCCTCCCTCCCTCTCTTCCCTCCCTCCCTCCCTCCCTCCCTCCATTCATCCCTCCATCCATCCATTCATTCCTCCATTCCTCCATCCATCCATCTATCCATCCCTCCCTCCCTCTCTTCCATCCCTCCCTCCATCCATCCTCTAAATCAGGCATGGGCAAACTATTCCACAAAGGGCCGGTGTTTGTGAACCAAGAGTCCACAGTTTGACCAATCAACTCTCTGAAGACTGAGATAAGTGCTGCTGTTTGGTTGGAACAAAAACCTGTAGCCACAGCGGCCCTTTGGCAATGGTTTGCTTATGCCTGCTCTAAACTGCTGTGTGATGTTGACGTCTGTCCCAGAGCTAATGGACAAAGGTGTGGGCCACCCTGGTGTCATGGTCAGTTTATCACAGCGCTAACACATGCAGACAAACACTCATTCACTCACACATTCACACCTTTCATGTGATTTGGTTGACCAAGTAACTGCCCACACTAACTGGTGCTGAGATCACAATAATGGAGAGAACGATAATGTTTGGATGTCTTTTGAATTGGGCCCCCCTTTACAGATAGGATGTAATCATTTTAAAAGTCGAGGAAATGTATGTAAAAGATAGAAAAGTAATTTAGTTTTATGTGACACAGTAGTTGCATCTCTCCAATGAGTATCAAATCTCTTCCAAACGAGCAACACAATTGTCATCTTTCAATTCTACATCTAATGTGAATAAATCTATTTGTCAAGGGTTCATTTAAAAGGATGGGATTAATGGCTCGGATGACACAACTTCAGTGTTTGCTTTTTTTTTTTTTTTTTTTTTACAACAAGTCAAAAAAACAACAGTGAGGAAAGGTGCGCAATATTTACAGTGAAGAAATCCAAAAACCCAGGAAAAAAGAAAAATATGTATGGGGGGGGGGGGTTGTGTGCGCCACACAATGTCACTTGGTCTGTGGGAAACACTGAACTTACTATTCCTGATAGATAGGAAACTACATGTAGGCTCCAAAATGACACCACGACCTTTGACCTTGAGTGAAATTGAAAGGTCAAATCCATAGTCTCACGTATTGAGAAAAAGATGTCCATTAAGAGCTAAAACATTTGTGACGGGCACCACTTGTTTGTATTTTCCTTCTATAAGTATGAAGAATGTGGAAAATAACAAAGGTTTCCAGATGATTCAATTAAAATGATACCAGTAGAAAAACCTTAAACTAGACATACATGTATAAATTGTGATAGCAGGAAGAACAGACTGTCAAATACATGGAGAAATTGGGCTGAAAACCATCAAAGCAGGCATTTAAAAAGGTCACTCTGTCGCTGATAAGCAAACTACTGAAGATACTAACAGGCTGATCTTAGTGTCAGTCTGCGTGCTGCCAACAAAATGCTTTTCCTGTCCTACATTATTTAATGGACTGAACAACTGTATGGGGTTGCCACATATGCCCCCTGTAGAGATCGACTTCCTCCCGCTGGTGACGACATCACATATCACCTCCGGCCTTCTGTTTCCTCTTCCTGTCAGCAGACTCACTCCCACATTTACTAAACTGTCTCTAGTGACCCCATTCTCACTACACTAGATCCTTCACTAGATATACATACATGCGTCTGCCTCTGTGTTTCAAAGCGAATGACAATATAATGGAGCTCCTGAATATGCGATTATCACAAACCTTTATTTAGCTATTGGCAGAGTTCCTTTCTCATGGCTTTTGACATGTCACTATATTTTATGGATATACATTTGAGACTAACATTGTATACACTGAAGAATATACATCCTGAATGCACAGCCCTGCACATGGGAGTTAAGCAGCAGGTGAGCTGAGCATGTGGAAAGACTTATTTCACACGGAAATGTTGTAAAGGTAGACAAATTAAAGGAGACATGGGAAGAAAAAAACCTGTTCTTCCCAACTGTGTTTATTGCACATGGGAAGATGCTTGAGGTTATCGTAAAACAAAAATTAACATAATACTCACAAATGCACACACCGATAATTAAATAGAGGTGCACTAACTCAAATACTGGTTTTAAATTGAAGAAATATAAAAAATAATATTGTCAAATTAGAAAAAACTAAATAGGTTAATAGAACTGGGCTTCATTACAAATATTTCCCAGGGTTCATAACAAGGTTAATCTCCTCAAAGAAGGATGAGGCTTAGTATAATTTCAGCACATTCTTACAAGTATTTCTTAGACATCATTGAAATGAGGTGCCTGCAGTCAATACCTGCCACAAATTTCCAGCTTGTACATATATCCTCAGTTCTAATTAGGCCACTCTAATGAGTTTGTCACAGTGAGAGAAATGCACTCAAAGTCATTAGGGCTTTTAAATGGTAGGGATGTTCCCATGGTGACGGACTGGGAGAAACACGGTCTGGAAATTATGGGTTTATTTTCCCCACTTTACTTGTTTCAGCATTAACTGTCTTTTGAAGGGGTTTTAATGACACAGTGAAGCTTTTGATGTTTATTTTACACAACATCCATGTTGTAAATCCACAAGGTTATGACTGATGAAGGCAGTGACAGTTCCACACTGAGGAAATGCCATGGGTTCCGGTTTCATATTAATACAGTAATGCTGCTTATTTTACTGCCTGTTATTTATTGTTTTTCTAATTCAATTCAAACTTATTCGTAGAGCCCCAAATCACAACCACGTCATATCACAAAGTTTTACAGATTTTTTAATGTTTTAGTAACATTATATTCAATCTTAGGTTAAATATAGGTCTATTCTGACAGATGTGGGGCAGTGATTACATTATAACCAGTAGAGAAGACTTTAATGTGTACTGTAATGTGTTATCACTAACACTGCTGTCTGTCTGTCTGTTGTCTCTGGTGTGACACTATTCCTGTCTTCCAAAATAAACATTTCATCCACTCAAATACTTTATTGAAGTTAATCTGTGTACCACACAGTGGGACCTTCCTGGGTTTTACAGAACAGGGTGATCATCAGTATTTTTTTTAACAAAAGCGAGAGATATTAAAGATATGGACCCCTCACATTATACCCCCCCATCACATATATTAATGAACAGTGGTCTGTATTGACAAATATCTAGAAGTGATGATACAAGATATTGCAGTATATCATGACAGTGTTAACAAGATGCTATATTTGTTTGTTTTTTTAAAAAGTTATTTCCTTGAAAAATATAATTGCCGCAGAAATATGCACATATAATAAAAACAGGTTTTTTTTATCAAAACAGGACCTAATGCAATATTACTAAACCTGCCTCTGTAAAAACCTGAAGTGCAGAATAAAGAAAACAAAGTTTAAAATAAAGGTTTAACATGTGGCTAAAAATAGATGAAAATGATGTCTTACAGACATCACAGCTTAAAAGTTAATTTTCTATTAGTTGTGAAAAGAATGCATAATGGACAGTCCTTATATCGTCTTAACATCATAACATTATTTTTGTGAAATTCCAACAAAGGAAGTAACATCTGACTTATTTAACAAAACACTCTTATGATTTTTTTTTAAAACTAATCACATGACCTGCACAATACTACTTTATTATAGACACAACTAAATGAAATATTGTAATATACTGTGGAACTGATATTTTCTTAGACCCCTATTAATTATATTAGCTTAGATTTAATCAAATTAGGCCAAAGTAGCATCAGTCAACAACATAGAAATATTTACTGTTGTGACAGTGGCCTGAAAACAGAATAGACAGAATAGCAAAACACTGCTTTAACTTAAAGTTCTCTGGAAAAGAAATGATGACAGATGGTTTAATTGACAGCATGAACAAAGCAGACAAAAAGTCATTGCAACACATAACATAAGTCTGTTAGATGAATATGGAACAGATTTCCAGTTATACTTTGGAAAAGGTTGATGAAAGACAGAAAGACAGAAGGACAGACGGCCACATCCCCCCATGTGGACCCACAAATGACTAATGTAGAGAGGTAGTATGATGACAGCACTACCTAGAGGAAACAGTTGCATTATGGGTATTAATCAATATGAAGCAAGGTCAGAGGTTAAAGTTCAAAGCTCTGACTATGATGTAAGGGGATGTCTGCTGGGCCTCCTCTCTCTCATTCTCATTTTTCATATTTTGCTCTGATTTATTCATGTCCAGGATGGTACAGAGGGCTTGACTCAGCCTGCTGCCAAACAAAGAGTCTATAGTGCAGCCAGTATTATTCAGATCCTGAGTCTGCCCTGACTCCTATGAGATCACCACAATGCTATGCTCTCCCTCACAGAAAAGTATTCACATGCTGAGAAAGATGCTATTCTGCAAAGTGGAAGCACTGTTTTACTGATGTTGCACAGACAAGGGTAATATACACAAGAACACACATGCATGGATGCAGTCGCATGCACACACACACACACACACACACACACACACACACACACAAACACGCATACACACACACACAGATTCAGGCTTACACAAATGGGAGAAGGGGAGGCTTTGTCCTCTTTTGGGATTTTTCATGTTAATGGGATTTTGACTGAAGGTCTGTCTTTAGCTGTTCACCAGAGAATGGGAAAAATACTCTGACTCTTATGTTGAATTAAACTGACATGGAGGACATAAACTGTCCTTGAGAATGAACTTCACTATTCTCCATCTATTATATGTAGCTTAAGAGCACTCAGGTTTATAGCCCAGTCATCAGCTAGAGTTAAGTCAAAGGATGTAAAGCACTAAGTAGATCAAAATGATTCTGAAAGTGCATCAGTAAGGGTTGTATGTGTGGGTCCTACATCACAATGATATTCTGACATCAGTTATGATATATTATGACCTGATATTATATAGTTCATAAGTGTTTTTTTCTGCACTGTTCTTCCTAAACTGCAAAACTGAATTTCACCGCAAAGATCCGAGACTTTTAGAGTTAACCACTCAGAATAATGGACATTCTGAGTGGTTAACTCTAAAACTGATGGACATTTTCAGTGATTTAACCATAAACCAATGGACATTCTGAGTGTCTTCAATTTTCACTACTATTAAATAACTATTTTTTAATGTAGGGATGAGGTGCACCTGTTTGTGGGTTAGAGAATGGTAGCTAGTAGTTTCGTGTTGCATGTTTGACTTCTTGGGCGTCTGGGCGGTGTGTTTTTTTTTTTTTTTCACCATCGCCGATCAGGCTGTTTTTGGGCAGTATTGGCCGATTATGATTGGCAGCCATTTGATGGGTGCAACACTAATGTGAAGTTTGTGGATTTGTTTATGTATCTATTTGGATTTATCTTATATATACCATTTGCTAACTGATGTGTGTGTGTAGGCTTTTGTTTGTTTTTGTTTGGTATTTCTGTTTGGGTTTGGGAAGATTTTTGTCAAAAAAAAAATATATTTATTTAAATTTCTTGTTGAAAAAAGTACATTATTGAGAAAACATCTGAAATATTTTGGTTTAATAAACAAAGTTAAAAGAAAAAAAAGCTATGAGATTGACCTTTTTCTAAACCTGTATTGTGTTAACACAGGCCTATGCAATGTGGCAAAAAAAAACTAATATATTAACAATTCACTCCATTTCAATAACTGTATACAGTAGGGCTCATAAGTTTACATACTCTGACTGAATGCACATGGGACAGTCTTGAATTTTCCAAAATGACAATGACCCAAAACATAAGATCAAGTCATCCTGTCATTGGTTACAGGAGAAAAAAGTGAAGGTGAAGGAGTGTCCACCTCAGTCTGACCTCAGTATCATTGAGCCAATGTGGGGAGGGGTCAAACATGCAGTTCATGTGAGAAAACCCAACATCTGACATGAACTGGAGGTGTTTTAGCAAAAAGAATGAGCAGCTTTAGCATCTGAGAAAATAGTGTCTGATCCACAACTACTGTAGCACAAAAGACTAACATCTGTCACTGATGTTAAAGGAGCCAATAAATACAGAGGATGAAGAACTAGGGTATGTAAACTTATGAACAGGGTATTTTCTGTTGTCAGTAACACATTTGTTTGGTAATAAATTACTTTACCAAACCACTAGCCACGAGTGAAACAAACATGTTTATATTATCATTCATATGCTCTGAAAAATGGCCAAAGAATAACACATCCTGCTAGAGTATGTAAAATTACAAGCACAACTATATATATATATGTAATGACTATTTTTATCAGGTCAAAAAGATTTGAGTGAAAGTTGAAAAAAACAGACATATATTTCTGTTCTTAAACTAAAACTTCCCAAAGAGCAGAATATTTTACAAAATAAACCCTGAAAATATTTAGTGTTTTGTGGATAAGCTGACAAACCCATCAACAAGATATAAAATCACCCTGATATTTAGAAAAAAAATACACAATATCAATGATCATTTCTAACTTCAGTCAAGTAAAACAGGATCAAAACTGACAGCTCACCTTTTAACTCAAACTTGACTTCTCTTCTGCCAAGTATCTCCAGTAGTGTTCCCTCTGAGTATTGTGCAGTCTAGAGTCACTTTCTGCTAAACTATGTAGCGTATCTCCATGGAAACACTACATAAACAGCTGTGCAGAGAATGACCATAGAATATACACACAATAGACATATACACACGAGAAGTCTCACACACACACACACACACACACACACACTCTCCATGTATCTTAGTCATAAAAACCTTAGCCATCTCCTGATCTCAGTGGGGTTAAAGAGGGGAACTCCACTGCTCATAATGTGGAGCTGCTGCATAATTATAAGTGATTTACTGCTCATGCATGATAGGGCATACGTACACATCTATCATATGTAGAATAAAATAGTGTATGTGTCAGCGTCAGCATGTCTGCAGACTTTTATGTCAGAAACCTGTGTTGAATCTTGAAAAAAATCTAAGCTTTTGAACCACATATAAGTCATTAAAAACATACCTGTTTGCTGTAATACCCCTCTTCTTAGGTAATCCTACTCAGATACCTGAATTTTTGTATTTATTTTTTATAACCTGTCTTGTTCAGCTTCTTAACAGCAGTGGTAGTTTAACTGAACTATTTTATTTGTCAAGGGAAACTTCATATTCTACTGTCTTTATTATGAGTTTTTCGATGCCGGACATGACATGGAAGAACGGAAGAACAGGGGGGGGGGGGGGGGGGGGGGGGGGCAAGAAAGAAGAAGGATATCTGACTTGAACACTGTGATAAAAACTGCCACACTGAACTTCACTGCATGTTCCAGTTGAGGATTCAGGTCCATAATCTTGTCAAAAACAGCATCGGACACACGTTACGACCTCAGTTTACATAAATTAGCTACAGTGACAGAAAGCTGCACACTGTTAAACACTACTTGCATGCATAATGAAAGACACAGCATAGGAGGACGCATATTTAGGTCACTGACCACTGGCGTTATGACGTCAGCAGACTGCATTTTTCTTGTGCACATTTGCCCTGCTAACCCATGCTAACCCAACTTGTAGATATGGAACACAAGCCACAACATTCAGACTGTGTGAGGAAAAAATAAATTATTACTCAGAGCCTCTTTTGTATGTATATGGGAAAAAAAAGTCACATTCCATAGGGAGAAAAACATACATACTTATAGACAACGCATTTCAAAGCGGATTGTAAATAATGCAGAATTAGAAAACATATGAGGGGGTGGTCTTTATATGTACGACTTGAGCTTACTTCATCAATTTTATTTACGCATTTGTGTCCAGATCCCAGTTTTGTGCACAAGCTTTTCCATATGCGCACATATCCTGACAATAGTCACAATTCATTAAATCTGGGTTAAATCAGAGACAATCCCAACACTGCAATGCACCTCTGAGGGAGCAGCCTATCCCCTCTCACACCCACCTGATACTCTGTTTCTCATAGCGCACGTCAATAGGAGAAAACGAAACCTTTATCACCCTGCAGCCCCAGCTGGATTAGATATTGCATATTAAAATATTCACATTAGTCAAGCCCAAACTTGCCTCTCATCAACTGTAGAATACCTGATATGTCAATAACACCCATGTAAAACCGTTTGCTTTTACATTATTAGAGACAAACCTATAGACAAATCATTCAGGTGGAGCCAAAAAAGGTAAGTCAAAGCTGTCATTGAGTGTTTTCTCCTGTGGTTAACACAAACACAATCCTCAGAAAATCACTCAGGCAGAACTGCTGACTGTTCATGTATGTGTTTTTCTGAACCTCACTGACAGGCGAGGATTTCTGTAAACCTGGACGAGATCTAAATCCTTGCTTCCTTCACCCATAAAGGACCTTTTCACATGGATTGTTCTTTCTTTTTAACCTTTCTTACAAGGCTGCACCATATTGGCAAAACTTGTGATATGCCATGTATGTGTAGAGCATTGTTATAACGATAATTATGAGCATCTACCAAGAAAAAATGTTCCTCAACAGTATTAAAATGAGCCAGTTGTTTGTATATGCTGAGGCAATTATTTATAATTTAAGACAAAATACTGTTCTACGATAATTAATGACACGATTCTGTCCAAGTACATGATGATGCTTCAACTACAGACCTTCAACTGTAGACCGTCAACTGTAGACCGTCAACTGTAGACCGTCAACTGTAGACCTTCAACTGCAGACCTTCAACTGCAGACCTTCAACTGTAGACCTTCAACTGCAGACCGTCAACTGTAGACCTTCAACTGCAGACCTTCAACTGCAGACCTTCAACTGTAGACCTTCAACTGTAGACCTTCAACTGTAGACCTTCAACTGCAGACCTTCAACTGTAGACCTTCAACTGTAGACCTTCAACTGCAGACCTTCAACTGCAGACCTTCAACTGCAGACCTTCAACTGTAGACCTTCAACTGTAGACCTTCAACTGTAGACCTTCAACTGTAGACCTTCAAATATAGACCTTCAACTGTAGACCTTCAACTGTAGATCTTCAACTGTAGACCTTCAACTGTAGACCTTCAACTGCAGACCTTCAACTGTAGACCTTCAACTACAGACCTTTAACTGTAGACCTTCAACTGTAGACCTTCAACTGCAGACCTTCAACTGCAGACCTTCAACTGTAGACCTTCAACTGTAGACCTTCAACTGCAGACCTTCAACTGCAAACCTTCAACTGCAGACCTTCAACTGCAGACCTTCAACTGTAGACCTTCAACTGTAGACCTTCAACTGTAGACCTTCAACTGCAGACCTTCAACTGCAGACCTTCAACTACAGACCTTTAACTGTAGACCTTCAACTGTAGACCTTCAACTGCAGACCTTCAACTGCAGACCTTCAACTGTAGACCTTCAACTGTAGACCTTCAACTGTAGACCTTCAAATATAGACCTTCAACTGTAGACCTTCAACTGTAGATCTTCAACTGTAGACCTTCAACTGTAGACCTTCAACTGTAGACCTTCAACTGCAGACCTTCAACTACAGACCTTTAACTGTAGACCTTTAACTGTAGACCTTCAACTGCAGACCTTCAACTGCAGACCTTCAACTGCAGACCTTCAACTGTAGACCTTCAACTGTAGACCTTCAACTGCAGACCTTCAACTGCAGACCTTCAACTGCAGACCTTCAACTGTAGACCTTCAACTGTAGACCTTCAACTGTAGACCTTCAACTGTAGACCTTCAAATATAGACCTTCAACTGTAGACCTTCAACTGTAGATCTTCAACTGTAGACCTTCAACTGTAGACCTTCAACTGCAGACCTTCAACTGCAGACCTTCAACTACAGACCTTTAACTGTAGACCTTCAACTGTAGACCTTCAACTGCAGACCTTCAACTGCAGACCTTCAACTGTAGATCTTCAACTGTAGACCTTCAACTGCAGACCTTCAACTGTAGAAATTCAAATGTAGGCCGTCAACTGTAGACCTTCAACTACAGACCTTCAACTGCAGACCTTCGACTGCAGACCTTCAACTGTAGAAATTCAAATGTAGACCTTCAACTAACTGAAAGTAAAGCCATCCAGTGTCATTGATGAAATTCAGTGGGTTTTTACTAATGAATCAATTTTGTAGAAGATGACACTGTTTCCATGGTAACTACAGAGCTTCTGAATGTCCCAATGGGTCATATCTGATGACCGTGAACAGATGACAACACCAAGTATTTACATGTATTGATAGAATTCGTACATCAACAGGTATTAACATTAACATTTTGGTCAGTGGTGGATGGTTGGGTTTATAGGGCTTGAAATGTTTTTTTTAATTTACCAATTTTGTTATTCCAATATACATTAACCTTAAACAGGAGAAATGTAGTGTGTCAGGTTGCAGCACTAGTATTTATTTCCGCCTGCCATCTATGGTCAAGTCTGATGTTAGACATGAATAAAATTTAAAACATACAAAAAGTAGTATAAAATGCATTTCTACAGTATAACTACATTAAGAAAAATCCAACCATTCACTCTTAGTGGTCCCACTGTCTGTCATTCCTTGTATACATACCACTAAAAACACTGACAACTTCCACATAAAGTAATTTTTTTTTTGGCAAGAATGGAAAACAGGTAGAAAATAAATGCACTTAAACAAGTCTGCAGTTATAGTTTCTGTTAAAAGGGTGCTGGAAATGAAAGAAGGAAAAAAAGAAAATAAAATCCCATGCATGTACTTCGCCTCATTTCCCTTCACCTTTACTCAGTCGAGTTAAAACATCCATAAAGTTGAGCTTTATAATCACTCTCACATGTTCACCTGCCTGGCGGCTGGCATCAGGTCTATGAAAAGCACTCAGGTCTTTCCTTTACAGCTCTACAAGCAGCAACATGATACAGCAACATCAGCTGAAGTGTAAAAAAAAAAAAAAAAAAGAAAGATCAAACAGTTTTAAATGAACTATGAAGTGAAATCTGAACTTCATATGTGATAACTGAGCACCTTGTTGAGTTAGTGTGTTCACTCAGCCTCAGCCAAAGACCACAACCACAGCAAGTGTATTTGTTTTCAGTTACAATGTGGAAAAACGTTGAACTTCGCAGGGGGGGGGGGGGGGCAACCGCACCCCTACTCAAAACACACAGACACACACATACACACACACACATTTTAGATTATTATCCCAACACACACAAGCCTTGCAGATCCCCATGAAGAAACAGTATGAAACAATGAGCATCTAATCTCCACATATCCCATCTCCACATGTGTGTATTTACCTTGACTCAGGATCAGTGGGTTTAATCTTTCAAGAATAACACGCAAACTTTGAGTCAGTTTAGTTTTCTACCTCTTCAAGCCGCTGGGATGTAGAACAAAACAACATTAATTAGCTATCATTTCTAAGACGCAGTATCTATTCACTAGAATGGACAACAATGAAATGATGCGTTTACGGAACAACTCCAGTGGTGGTCAGATACATGTCAGATACTAACAACCACGAAAAACTTTCCGGATTTCCTTAAAACAATGGATTCAATGACAGAAATAGTGTTTTTTTGCGCATCATTTCCCATCTGTGTTGACATTTTGTACATCATTGATCATCATGGAGCACACAGTCCATAACTGAAGTGTAACGGGAATAAAAGCAAACTTACATTTATTGGAGGAGTGTATGTCCATTCCAGCGGTGATGCTCTCCAAAAGAGTTTTACAGGACATGCTGGTCCCTGAATGCGCGTGTATGTGTGTGTGTGTGTGTGTGTGTGTGTGTGTGTGAGCACGCACAGGCGCCTCCGCTGACGCATCCAGTCAATTCTTGACAAATCCACAGGTTGAAACATCAGACTGTCCTCTGCTCTGCTGGGTCCTAAAGGCAGCATCACAGGCTGTAACATCCTAACACTGAAGTCTAATTATGAATGGTAGATAGTAGATCGGAACAGCCGGAGGGGGGCGGTGCTAAGGACGATTTCAACACTGAGATAGTTCAAAGAGGATCGTAATCGTTAAATTTTACACTTTTGAAAGATGTCAGCACTGTTGAAGGAAGAATAGCTTGCAAAATAGGCTATATACAGACCACAGAGGACAATTCTAGGTTTTTCAGTAGACCATATTACGGTATTAACGACTTCAGTTTTTTTCAAGTTGACTTGTTATCCGTCAATAGTCAAGTCATATCACTCAGGTTAGCTAGCGGATGCTCATATCACTCAGGTTAGCTAGTGGATGCTCATATCACTCAGGTTAGCTAGCAGATGCTCATATCACTCAGGTTAGCTAGCGGATGCTCATATCACTTAGGTTAGCTAGCGGATGTTGCTCATATCACTCAGGTTAGCTAGCGGATGCTGCTCATATCACTCAGGTTAGCTAGCAGATGCTGCTCATATCACTCAGGTTAGCTAGTGGATGCTCATATCACTCAGGTTAGCTAGCGGATGTTGCTCATATCACTCAGGTTAGCTAGCGGATGCTGCTCATATCACTCAGGTTAGCTAGCAGATGCTCATATCACTCAGGTTAGCTAGCAGATGCTCATATCACTCAGGTTAGCTAGCAGATGCTCATATCACTCAGGTTAGCTAGCGGATGCTGCTCATATCACTCAGGTTAGCTAGCAGATGTTCATATCACTCAGGTTAGCTAGCAGATGCTCATATCACTCAGGTTAGCTAGCGGATGCTGCTCATATCACTCAGGTTAGCTAGCAGATGCTCATATCACTCAGGTTAGCTAGCAGATGCTCATATCACTCAGGTTAGCTAGCGGATGCTGCTCATATCACTCAGGTTAGCTAGCAGATGCTGCTCATATCACTCAGGTTAGCTAGCGGATGCTGCTCATATCACTCAGGTTAGCTAGTGGATGCTTCTCATATCACTCAATCTACTTTATTTAACTTGTTCAACTTTAGTGTGTCTATTCTTACAGGTTAAAGTTAAATAAAGTAGATTGATGAAGGATAAGTCCAAATATTTAGCAAAAATTAAACATTGAGTGAATGCACTTCGTTTGTGAAAGGTAAGATCAGTGCTCAGCTATTCTGGACTCGTGTTGGCCAGTGATTGGCTGGAAGCACTACAAATTAATTGGCGGAGAAAATCAGTGGGAGGAGATCATTACCATATAGCACGCGTTGTAGCACGCATTATGGAACACGTGCTAGAACACGTGCCAGTGCGCGTACCAGAGCGCGTGATATAATAAAGACAACGCGTGGCTATGTGAACACTTTGGCTTGCCATATAGTAGATGCCTCTTCAGATGGCCGTGCTGGGGTTTTTTCAGTAGTATTTCCACACATGCGATGTGTGTCTGTCTCTCTCTTTTGTTTTGTCAGACCACCACCCCTCCCTTACCTGCAGCAGTCATATCTTTTTAGGTCTGGTCTGTGTTTACGTACTGAGTAGGGTGCCAGATGTCCCGAAAAATCTATCTATCTACACAGTAAATTTTGCAGTGTTAGATCAACACTTAGAGAGTTTATTTAACTTCTTCTAGAGTGTATTTGGTCCCATTTTCTCCAAATTAACACTGCAAAATCTACAGTGTATCTATGTATCTATGTATCTATCTATCTATCTATCTATATATATATATATATATATATATATATATATATATATTGATAAGGAACATAAATTCACTATTTAATAAATGAACCTTTCATCAACGAAACAATATTACTTAGCTACTCAAATAAACTCATTTTGAATAATATTGTAATGTTCTCAAAATGTTACCAAAGCTTAAATACAATGATTGAAAATAAAATTATATAAATGTATTTGTTGTGTTTCACATGTCAGCATTAACTGTCATCATTTATTATGTATTCCATACATAACTTATTTAATCTATTTCTTCAAAAAAACAACTTATTCATACCCCATTTTGGGAACCCCTGCTTTTCTGTGGTGATATTAAAATATTTTTTTAAAGTTATTTATCATAATATATTATAATATTATTCTCTGTATTTTCAATGAAATTCAGGTTTCATCTTATCTATATTTAATTTACTGAGGATATAAATGTTCATAAAAGCTCAGCAAATTCAATGTCGCAACATAATTATGTGTATAACAAAGAAAACCGATGTAAAAGTGACTTTTTCAGCACAATATATCAGTAAGTGAATGTAAAAGCAAGTGTTTCCGAAAACTAACATTTGTCAAACTATATGGGCTTTTCTGGTGAATCATTGCTGTAGAACTTGATAGTGTTTCTACGTTCGCGATGGCGTCTCTGAGACTTCCAGAACATACACATCTGCTGCCATTGATAACATGAGAATCTCTATTTACCTGAATTATTTCAATGGTTGAACATTTTAATTATGCTTTTGCTCATTAATCATTAAGTCTTTGAGGGTTGAAGTTTACAGAAATATAGCTTTTTTGGTCAAATTTATTATTATTTATTATTCTGTTTTTCAATGAAATCAGGTATTTTGCTATCATATCATATCAAGCCACAGAAAATGGATTTTTGCAGCAAAATATATTTTTAATTTCAGATAAAAACAACTCCTGCCATATACAGTATAAGACTCACAAATTGTAATGGGGAATTAATGTTGCAGAAGATGAAAGTGTTTCCATCTTCACTATATAACCTTTGAATGTCCAAATGGGTTTAATGAAATAATGATAAAAAAACTGAGGAATGGTACTTACATATTTTTATAGGATTAATATTTAAAATATTATTAAACATTTAGCTCAGAAGATGCTTTGAGTCGCTGGTGACTGGTGTGGTATTGGAGGGTAAAAGTCCTATAACTATTTTTGCAGCAACATTTATTACTGTTTATAACAATATGATCTGCATTTTGCATTTAACACCATGCATTTTCCTCATTCATAAAAGTGACTTGTTTCACCAATGAATTAATGTTCCGGACAATGATACCATTTTCATGTTAACTCACCTGTGAACATTCTGATCTGATCCAAATCACCTGAATAATCTGAAAAGTTGAGATACTGCATTTTATGTGAATTATTTCATGTAATATTCAATGTACCGTAATTTCCGGACTATAGAGCGCACCTGATTATAAGCCACACCCACCACATTTTAAGAGGACAACTGATTTTGTACATACACAAGCCGCACCTGTATATAAGCCGCATGTGCCCACATTAAAACATGTAACACAAACACAAAATTAACCCAAACCCGACTTCAAGTCCCGCGAATGAACCTAAATGTCCTTCATTAAAGTCCACAGTCCAAAAATCACAGCCGGCAAAACGAACGGAAAATGATACTGAAGGTTTGATGCAGGCCTGCAGAGTCCGGGTCCCGTTGAAAGTAATCCAAGGAAAAAAAAGTGTATATTTCCAAAGGTAAGGGAGGGAAAAATATATATCCACTATTGTCTGGCGCATCCACAAACAGGTGGCTGGTCGCCGCCTCGCCTCATCTATGGCAGAGTCAGTGATAACTTTAATCTTTCGCAGAGAGTTCAGGTCAAACTCCTCCGTGCCAACGTGCAAAAAAATCCACAGGGTCTGGTCGAGCCTCTGTGTTCTCTCACACACCGCCGCGGGTTTTTCTTTAAGCAACTTTTTACCCCCTCTTCACCTTTTTTTTGTCTGTCCCTCACCTTTACCGGTCCCCACTTAAACCTGTCACCCCGCGTTTGTTCCGCCCCTCCTTTTTCATTCAGTCTTCCTCGACGCATATATTCCACCGGTCTAAATGTTACCTTTCCTACTCGAGCGCTGGTGGCGGCCGTTAGAAAAATTACATAAATTGGCCGCATCACTGAATAAGCCGCAGGGTTGAAAGTTTGGGAAAAAAGTAGCGGCTTATAGTCCGGAATTTACGGTACTGTATTGTCACTTTTAGTAGCTTTCACAATCTGTTTAGATTTTTGGGGGTCAATAGATCAATGACAAAACAAATCCTGATGGAAAGTGTAAAGAACCAAACTGAGATTGACAAAGAAATAAAAAAAAAAAAAACAGAGAGATTTGCTTTGTTTTCAAGTTGTTGTTTTTTTAGTGACAAAATCAAAAATAACAGTATTCAAAAAAAAAAAAAAAATCTTCAACAACCCTGGATCTTCAGTTTGTTACATACCTAACAGAGCAAATTTTTTTATTGTGAGTGAAAATAATCTCTGTAGCTACAAAATTATTGAGTCATCATTCTAAAACGATATCCCAACAGTGAATGTGAATGCATGGATGACTACATCTGTGTGTGCATTCTAAGACATTTAGTCATCGTCCTATTGCAACGAGCGGGGGAAAAAAATGGAACACAAGGAGTCGATAGGTGTTTTGTCTTTGATGCGTTAGTAGATTGCACATTCTGCACAATGAACTACATCCCCTGTTAAATCAGAACATTACATGGATCTGCTTAATCTGTATCTTTGCATCCTCACTTTGGTTTTCATTTTCATACAAATCAATGCAGGCCATACATAAGATTTAGAGGGGGGGGTTGCTTCTTTTGTTCTGTACTGATGTAAACTGGAGAAGAGAGAACACAGTTTTTGTGTGTAAGAGCCAAAAAAAAACAGAAGTAAAAAAAAATAATAATAATAAAAAAAATGCATCTTTATAAATCAAAGCAAAGTGATTCTCACCCACACGCTCTTTTTCATACTAAGCATTCACTCTAATAAAGTGTCATAAATCATATGCTATATCTACATTCTACTCATTCAGATTGCTGGTGCTGCACACTCATAACTAAGAGAGCATAACAAATAAGGCAAAGCCAAAAATCTCCTCCACATGTTTCAGTCCTATGTCTTTGTTCACAGACACCCCCACCCTGTGTTGCCTTATAAGGGGCACAATCACATCTTCTTCCATCCTTCAGGCTTAAGAAAAGCACAACACTACTGTACATGGCAACCACCACTACACTCTCTATTGCTTAAACACCACTCCAACCCACAGCTGCACTGGTAACCATGAACAGTCCATCTGTCCATCTGTCCATCTGTGCATAATGTGTCTGTAGTTTGTCCCAGAAGTCCACGCTGGTGTGTCCACATTTTGGTTCCTAGTATGAGGAGATCTCGAACAGGTTCTCAGCCATGGCAGTGAAACTCAGTGGAAGTCCTATATGTGTCTTTCCTTCCTCTCCTGCAGTCTGTCCAGTCTCTCGCTTTGTTTATAGCCGTACTTGACAGACGTCTGTGCACTTATTAAAAGAGTCGCGCCTGTTTCTTCAGCTCGTTCCGTTTCCACAGAGCCAGACGGTCAAAATCTTCCATGGTCATGCCAAACACTTGGACAAACTCTTCTGGGGACAGGTGACGCTGGGGAAAAACAACAACAACAAAAAACAGACGTTTAACACATTATATAGATTACTTCATTTTTAACACAAAATATGTCACTGCTAGTATTTGAGCCAATTAGTTCAGATGAAGTTAGAATTCAGATGGAAACAGAGAGCTGCATATAGAATAGAATAGAATACAGTAGAATAGAGTAGGATAGAATAGAGTAGAATAGAATATAGTAGAGTAGAATAGAATAGAATAAAGTAGAATAGAGTAGAATAGAGTAGAATAGAGTAGAATAAAGTAGAATAGAGTAGAGTAGAATAGAATAAAGTAGAAGAGAGTAGAATAGAATAGAGTAGAGTAGAATAGGATAGAATCGAGTAGAATAGAATAAAGTAGAATAGAATAGAATAAAATAGAAAAGAACAGAGTAGAATGGAATAGAATAGAATAGAAAAGAATAGAGTAGAGTAGAATAGAATAGAATACAGTAGAAAAGAATAGAATAAAATAGAAAAGAATATAGTAGAGTAGAATTTAATAGAATACAGTAGAATAGAATAGAGTAGAATAGAAAAGAGTAGAGTAGAGTAGAATACAGTAGAAAGAATAGAATAGAGTAGAAAAGAAAAGAAAAGAATAGAATAGAATAGAATAGAATAGAATAGAGTAGGGTAGAGTAGAGTAGAATACAGTAGAAAAGAGTAGAGTAGAGTAGAATAGAATAGAATAGAATAGAGTAGAATAGAAAAGAATAGAGTAGAATAGAATAGAATACAGTAAAAAGAATAGAATAGAATAGAATAGAATAGAATAGAATAGAATAGAATAGAATAGAATAGAATAGAATAGAATATAATAGAATAGAATAGAATAGAAAAGAATAGAATAGAAAAGAATAGAATACAGTAGAAAAGAATAGAGTAGAATAGAATACAGTAGAAAAGAATAGAATAAAATAGAATAGAATCTAGTAGAGTAGAATTTAATAGAATAGAGTAGAATAGAATACAGTAGAATAGAGTAGAATAGAATACAGTAGAATAGAGTAGAATAGAAAACAGTAGAGTAGAGTAGAATATAATACAGTAGAAAAGCATAGAGTAGAGTAGAATAGAAAATAATAGAGTAGAATACAATACAGTAGAAAGGAATAGAATAGAAAAGAATAGAGTAGAATACAATACAATAGAAAAGAAAACAATAGAATAGAGTAGAGTAGAGTAGAATAGAATAGAATAGAATAGAATAGAATAGAGTAGAGTAGAGTAGAGTAGAATAGAAAAGAATATAATACAGTAGAAGAGAAGAGAATAGAGTAGAATATAATAGAAAAAAATAGAATACAGTCAAAAAGAAAAGAATAGAGCAGAGCAGAGTAGAATAGAGCAGAGCAGAGTAGAATAGAATAGAATAGAATAGAATAGAATAGAATAGAATAGAATAGAATAGAATAGAATAGAATAGAATAGAATAGAATAGAATAGAATAGAATAGCCTTTATGGGCTCTGCCAAGGAGGTTATGTTTTCATCAAGGTTTGTCTGGTAACAAGATAACTCAAAAAATGTTGAAGGATTTCAGTGACACTTTCAGGAAATGTTGATATGACACAAAAAATAAAGGATTACATTTTGGTGTTGATCCAGATCACTGTCTGGATCTAGGAATTTTCGTTATCATTGCGATACAGGACCAGTTTAAACATATCCAATCCAAAGCTACTGTATGTATATGTGTTCAAGGGGGGGGGGGGGGGGCGCCTTGACCCCCAAGAGCTTTTCTGGTTGAAATTGTGTAAAAAAAATTGAGTGAAAATGAAAATAGACGAATGAAAAAAACACAGACTTTGCCAAAGCAGATCAGCCCCCACCCCTCCTTTCACTTCTGCAAGCGTCTGCCTCATCCAACTGAATGAAATACACCACATACTGTACAGACAGACAGACAGACAGACAGATAGATAGATAGATAGATAGATAGATAGATAGATAGATAGATAGATAGATAGATAGATAGATAGATAGATAGATAGATAGATAGATAGATAGATAGATAGATAGATAGATAGATAGATAGATAGATAGATAGATAGATAGATAGATAGATAGATAGATATTTTTTGCCATGGCAGACACTAATTTAAAAAGTTGAGGAAGGTCAGTAGGTCAACATTCAAGGTTTCAGGTGAGATCCTGACACAGATCAATACAGATTCTGCTGCTGGTAGAGAAACTCCAGATTTCCTTCACTTCTAACTTGTTATTGTAATTATTCCCCACTCATATTGTATGATGTAAAAGATGTGCACTGGAGATGGTTTTGCCAAGATATGAAATGGAAAATATCAAGGACCCTTTAACCCTAACATCAGGGTTGGACGGATGGTGGGTGATTACTGTTGGTTCCCTCAGGTGGAAACAAACCACATGCATAAGAGACAAGAGTCTGAAATATTTTTGAACAATTTAGAGCTAGTCTAATGGTCTCTGCTACTTGGAATCTAGGTTCATATGTCTATATAAATGTGAGCATTTAAGCTCACATTATCCCCTGATTGTTAAGATACAGAAAATATGTCATACATATAACTGGAGAACATCTGATATTCTGATACAATCATGTATGTAAAAAAAAACAACTATGTATTGATGTCTGACATTATGGTCTGCTGAATTACAGTAAAGATGAGTAAATGTTCACTAAATATAATATTTGAGACGCTAAATATTCAGCCTTGAGTTTATTTGGGAACTAAATCCTTGACATCTTTATCTGAACACATTGTTTCATAACATCCTCTGCGATCAATATTTAACATTGGCCTCGGAAATATATTATGAACCAACAGTATTTTATTTGGCTTTGGTGGTTGTGTGTCTACCAGTACTCAGATTTAACATACATTCTTGCTTGACACTCCTCAACCAGAAGGGTCAGCATCCATGGGTTAGGGTGAATTTACCTCCAGTCTCGCTCTGTCTACATCTTTGGGCAGCCTGTTGCGCCCTCTGGTGGTGACAATCAATGTTTCATAGGGGTAAATCTGCAAAGACGAAGGAGGAAGAGACTTATCACACATCACACACTTTTGTACATAAAAACTCTGTCAGATTGCATGAATTAATGAATATATTTTGTTAAGACTTACCTTATACTCAGCTGGTGAGGAGGAAACAGAAAATGAAGTCAGTGGAGAAAGCAGTGAATTAAATAATGTGATGAAATAAAGCACAGGAATATACATTATATAAAGTAATTAAATGACCTTTGTTTCCCCAGTTAACCTCAGTACCACTGTCGTACTGGTACTGGTAGCAGTCGGCACTCTGAGGCTGCAGGTTTAAGAAACACATTGACATTAATAGCAATAAAATTAGTATTATATATTTGAGCTTCAATCTGGATCATTCATACAGGTTAATAAGGCTGGAACAATGAAGAGATAATGGTTTGACTATTTAATGTACAAATATCTGTATTCTTCTGTTTATATGAAGAATATAATATACTTATATTATGCTTATACAAGTATAAGCATAATATAATATAATAATATAGGTATAAGATTTTATAATATTTTTGGTTTTAAATGTAAAATCTCCGCCACCCCAAAACAATATTTATTTATTGTTTTGTTTTTCACAGTTTTTTTAAAAAACAAGGACTTAAAAAAAATAAATAAATAAACAAATAAATAAATATATATATATATATATATATATATATATATATATATATATATATATATATATATATATATATATATATATATATATATATATATATATATATATATATATATATATATATATATATATAATTATTATAATTATTATTATTATTTTATCTGAAAAGGATACAGATGTATTCCCACCACCTTACCCACATGTTTTTTTGTCAGTTTCTTACATATTATAATAAATTCTCAGTAATCCTACCAACATATTATCTTGCACATATTAAAAACACACTCTGTCCATTTCATGGCCATATTATGCATATAGATAGACTTCACAGACAGACTAGTATACATACACCTTATGAAGAAAACCCATTTATTTGTAATGAACTCTGGAAAATGAATAAAATCAATTGTTACCACTTATTTTCCACTCAGGTACTATAATCCATGTCATACGTAGATAGGGAAGTGACAGTCAACATGCAAATATTTATAAAGATATGACATTTCAATTAGTTTCATCCAGCTGTCAACATGTGAACAGAAACAATTACATAAAGCAATTGCTCAGAATAATGTAATGAGGTGGATATGAAATAACTGTACAAAGACTACACTACTTTTTTTTTTTTTTTGCTTTAAAAATAATAATTAAAAATACTGCCTCAGTGTGTATTCAGAATAAATAATAATAAGATGCATTGTCTGGTTCTCACCCTCTGAAGGCCATTACGTCCATATCCTGGTAGTGACGCTGATTTGAGCACAAAATCTAGAACATACAAAACAGGAATTATCTACTATTTTGCTGATTACAGAGTATATTTTTGAAACATTCTCATGCAGTTGAGTCCAGAGGTATCATCTATCACACAGGTGTCAAACTCCAGTCCTCGAGGGCCAGTGTCCTGCATGTTTTAGATATTTCCCTCTTCCATGTGATTCAGTTTAACCCTTTAACTCCTGACAACTAACAAAATAATTGGTAACATGAGCAAAGTCAGACATAAATGGCAGAAAAATCTAAGAAAAATACTACAATAAAAAAAAAAAACAACAAAAAGTGTAGAAAAATAAACAAAATGAGCAACAAAAACTAATAAATATTTACAAAATGACAAATAATGAGGAAAATTTCAGGGGGAAAAATTACTAAAGAAGAAAACTATTGAAATTTGGTCCCAGCAATTTTAATTTTGCCTTTAAAAAATGTTTAAATAAAATAAAAAAAAATTAAAAATTCTTGCTTTTTGGCACCTTGTCTATGCACAAAACTAAAAGGAAAATGGTTGAATTTTTCTGAATATTTAAACTAAATCATCCATTCAGAATGCATCAGCACTGACACTTAAAGAGTTAATAATCAGCTCCTCATCAGACTGATAATGATGCAATGGCCTCCAGGTGTAATGGAAGAGGGGAACATCTAAAACATGCAGGACACCGGCCCTCGAGGACCACACTTTGACACCCCTGATCTATCAGGTCTTGATCGATGCCAGAAGATGGCGCCCTTTGCTAAGCTACACATAACTTAAGTTCAACCTTTGCCTGGCATTTCTCACTGAGCTTTGAGGACATTAACCCTTTAAACGTCCACTCATTTTCACCTAAATTTCTTAAAAAAGTAAATTGAATGCTGTTCTTGACATGCAGTTGGTGTTTGGTTATACAGTATTATAACTTAAAATATTAAGGTGAAAACTGGGATATTGGCGACATTTCTTGTTAAATGATGCAATAGCCATTTGTAGATATTTATTCATTTATTAATGACATTTAGATATTTATTTGGGTTTTCTTTTAATGTTTTTGTTGGACTATAACATTTGTTATGGGGTTTATTGGAATATGGTTCCTCTGTGGATAATTATAAGACGTAAAGGTTCAGATCTGCTGTTTGTCATTTATATTTTGTACAAATAAGTGATTGTACCTGCTGTAATTATTTGATCTGAAAGTAGTTTATATCGTCCAATGTGTGAGAATCACTGTTGTCAAAACTACATTAGGTCATGTGACATTTAGAACAGGTTTGGGTGGTTTTTGAGTGACTATTTCCAGCCTATATGTGGACCCTTGGAAGTTTAAAGGGTTAAATCCAATTGAAACATTTCTTTTTATGAACTCATAAAGCCTCTCCTTAAATACCATACCATCTTTATTTATAAAAGCGTTTTAAAACACACACAGCTGACACACTACAAGACATAAAACACAAAACAGAGAAAGGTGAACAATGCAATAAAATACATTTAAAAATACAATAAAAAGTGCTAAAAAACACTGATAAATTTTTTTTAAATTAAATTAAAATTATCATTAAATAGAAGAACTAAAATCAATGAGCCGCTGAGTCAAAGACCAGGGAGTAAAAATGTGTTTTAAGTCAAGTTTTAAAATTGGACAGTGTTGGTGCCTGTGTGACATTCAAACACAGACACATTCAGACACATTTATTTATTTATTTATTTATTTTATGTCCAACAGTAATTGGTCGGTTGACCTGAGGGTCCGGGTGGGAGTGTACTGATGGAGAAGCTCAGAGAGGTAAGGCAGGGCGAGACCATTCAAAGATTTAAAAACAAATATAAGAAGAAGAAATCAACTCGACTTGTTTATTACAAAGCTGAGCTAAGAGTTAAATAAATGAATAAATAAATAAAACAAGCTCACCACTATCCGTACTGTACTGGGATCGAGGGGCTGTGGAAAGAAGAAATCACACAGTTACAAAACTGAATCTAATTTTCTAGTGCAGTAACATGCACGCTGCAAAAATATTAAACTTCTTTGCTATGGATATGCCTTCAATTCCTGAAAAGTAACATAATGAAAAACAATGGCAACAGTTTAATTAGAGGCTGTTTTGACAAAGAAGCTGAAAAAAAAACAAGCTGTGTATTTATGAAAGCCTTTGAGGAAGACAAAACATCAAAGGGGCAAAAAGGCAGAAAGAGGCCAGGTTGGCTTCTAACCATAGCTGTGTCCCCTCCCATCTGAGAAACAGCTTTAATGAGAGATCTTACTGCTCATAAATAAACCAGGATGTGGGACACCAGCTGTGAGGGGGGGGGGGGGGGGGGGGGGGGTAGATACACAGATAGATGGAAGGATGGGTAGTGAGATGAGGAGTTAGTATGAGTGAAAGTATGGAGAAGAAGCTGGGATGAGCTTAAAAGGTGAAGAAGGAGATGTTAGAGAGGAGAGGAAGTGAAGTGGGAAAACAACAAACATGGATCAACTAGATGGAAATACACACTGAGTATCAACACTGTAAAAAAAATCAAATTAAATAATAATAATAATAATAATAATAATAATAATAATAATAATAATAATAATAATAATAATAATAATAATAATAATAATAATAATAATAATAATAATAATAATAATAATAATAGCGAAAAGTGGTGAAATTGCAACATAAAAAACTGGAAGTAAAAATCCAATGCAAAGTTGTTTATTTGTGTTTTTGTGTTAATGATTAAATCAAATATAGCTGTAGTTTATGCAGGAAGAGCATGTTAACAAAATCAAGTATTTCTATTTATTAATTTTTTTTGTGAACATGAAACTGTAAATTGAAGAACAAGCTGGTGCCATTTAAATTGTAAGACCATAATGTTAATATAACAGCTTATCCGCTTACAAAAATATATATATTAAAAAAAGTAATAAAGAAGTAAACGTTTAACAATCGTGCAATATTTTTTTCATTGTGTAATATTTTTTTTTATTAGCAGGAAATTAAGCAGTTGGTTATTTATCTTACTTTTATTGATTCATTTATATTCTTCATCACTGATGATTTATAATTTATTTTTATCTCAGGTGTTTTAACTGTGTTTTTAATGACCCATGTATAGTTTTTTTTGGGTGTTTTTTTTCATTTTGCAGTGCATCCTTGAAGTCTTTTTTGCTGAATTTATTTATTTATTATTATTTATTCTAATTATGACATATTATGTACAAAATCTCTTGTGTACATATTTTAATTTAAGAATGTTGTTGTTTTTAAGTCAGTCCAGACATAAACAAAATTTCTTTCCACCATATGTTGAATGATTCTGATTTTCTCAATTTAAAACTTTAAACAGATAAATAACTGATAACTGTGGTTCAGTTCTCCAATAACCAAAGGGTTGGCAGTTCAAATCCTGACTTTTTTTTTAATACATACAAAAATATGTTAAAATGACATGTTTATAATGATAATGTCAAATGTTAATCTTGTAAATCTGTTTACAGTTTGATGTGTTTTTACAGGATTATTCTGGTATCCACAGCTGACACTTTTTTTTCCCATAAAAACAACAGGATTTTTCTTTTTTTTCAACAGTTTAAACACCAGACCTGATTTACTGTGAGACCATTGAAGCTCAGCCTTACAAACACAAACACTGCTGTTTAAGTTTAAGCTTCTTTTCCTGCTTTATCACATGTGGCTCTTCTGCACACCTGGTTGAGTCGCCTAAAACAGTCCAAATCAGAGTGAGCAGTTCTGCACAACAATGACAGGTCACATCTGCTGCTGCTGCTGCTGCTGCTGCTGCTGCTGCTGCTGCTGCTGCTGCTGCTGCTGCTGCTGCTGCTGCTGCTGCTGCTGCTCGCTACCACAGGTTCAGGAGCAGCTGTTCCACTCTCTCAACATCTTTTCTACCCCAGTAATACCCCGGCCTGCAGCAGCCATGACCTTCCCTGACCCACATCCCCGCTACCTCATTCCCCTGATAGCACATATTGAGGGTCATAAAAAAAATAAAATTAAAAAAAAAAAAACCAGTGGTGCACAAACATGTGATCACATTAGGGCTGATACACAGTCACATGCAGGCATTTTTTTGAACTTGATGAGGAAAAACACAAACAATATGCACTGTAAAAACATTACTGTAGAATTAAATGGTTAATGGACTGCACTTATATAGCGTTTTTCCACCTTCATGATGCTCAAAGCGCTTTACATTAGCCTCACATTCACCCATTCACACACACTCACACACCACTAGGTTATGGTAATGTTCTGTCAGGGTTCAGTGTCTTGCCCAAGGACACTTCAACATGTGGACAGACAGAGCTGGGACACAAACTGCTGATCCTTCAGTCATTGGACGACTGGCTCTACCAACTGAGCCACAGCCACCACCAAACAAACCCCAAATTAACATAAAAAAGTTGTAAAATTGTTACATTAAAAAAAAAAAAAATGTCGCAAATATAATACAAAGTTAAGAAAGAAAAGATTTTTGTGTTAACCCTTTAACTCCTGAAACTTAAGCAATTCCACAGTAAAAAAAAAATTAAAATAAAATAAGATAAAATAAGCAACAAAATGAACAAAAACTGCCAAAGTGATCAGTAAAATTAACAAAAATTAATATTAAACTAACAAAATGATATGTAATATGAACAATGTAAGACACTAACAGAACACAATTGAAGAAAACAAAAACAAAAATAGAAAAAATAAACAAAAATAAGCAACAACATCAACAGAAACAAATAACAAATAACATGAAAAATGCAAAAAATAAAAAAGAAACTATGAAAACTAAACAAAAACTAACAAACTAAAAAAATTAAGTTAAAAAGGGAATAAATGACTAGTAGGTTTAGTTTAGGCTTTTTCTTTTTCTAAATCAATTGCTTTTCAACACCTGTACATCACTTCCATAAACAAAATCATGAGTAAAATAACACTTTTTCTGAATATTTAAACTAAACCACCCATTCAGAACGCATCAGGGGTTAAAGGGTTAATGATTAAATCGATCAATCTGTAGTTTTTACAGGAAGAGTATGTTAACAAAACCACATTTGTGTGTAATTAAGCATTTTTATTGTTTTGACAAAGTAAAAATGTAAAGTGCCATTTAACTTGCAAGACCATAATGTTAAAATAACAGCCCATTTGTTTGTTTTTTTAAACAATACAAAAGTAATAACGTAGACAGTTAACATTTTAGACATGTGTAAAGAGCACATAGAGCAGGTTGGTAGTTTAAATCCTGGCTCCCACTGTCCACATGTCAAACTGCCCTTGTTAAACACTGAACCTACATTATTTTAATCCTTTTTTTTTTTTTTTAACAGGATTATTCTGGTAACCACAGCTGCCAACTTTTATTTCCTTCCAAAACAACTGTATTTTTTACAGTGTGTGCAGGGGGCAGGGTGGATCCTTACATCCGTTGACAGTGTTGTTGTACGCTGTGGTACCGTAGCCTGTAGTGTTGAGTGTTTCCTTGCTCCCACTACGAGAATTCCTCGCACTGCCCCAGGGGTCGTTGTCATAGGAACCAGATCTGGCTTTCATCTCCTCCTTTAGGATCATCCTACCGATGCCACTCCCAATCTGTACGAAACCAACGGCAAAGAAAAGAGATGTTAGAAATTGAAATTTTAATGCATGGGTGAAGGCAAGATGTTAAAAGAAGTCAATAAAGAAAAGGAGGATAGTTTAGGCACCGTGCCATAGGAGGTGCATTATTAATGGATGGTTCTGAGGAAGGAACTAGGACCCGATGTTGAAGAAAAGGGAGACGGAGAATAATGAAGCTCTTACTCTTTGAAGACTGTGACTCCAACCCTCTTCATCTCCTCCTGTGGAAAACCGTCTCCTTGGTGCTCGATAGGCTGCAAGAAAAAAAAAAGAGAGAGATAAAAGAGATTTCCTTGTATGAATATAGAGTGGAACACAGTAATAAGAGGAAGGAGTGTGTAAATAACTCAACATACAGTTAGAAAATGAACTGTACAATGTTTGGTTACTACAACAGGATGTGTAAAGTCATCCCACTGGAGCCACATTTATCTACAACTGGGAAGTGGAATATGAAGCAATGTTTTGAAATGTTGCAAAAAGTACAGAAGTAAAATGTAAGTCAAGTGCATTTATATAACCCAACAATGTTATCACAAGTTGGTGTTATATGACATGTCATGAGTATAAGTAGAGATCACAATGCAGAAATACTTTCTTAGTTTTTTTTTGTGTGTGATGAATGTGACACATCAGACTGAGTAAATATTCAAAACATCAGAAAATAAATAATATGTGAAAATATTATGAATTGGATTTACTTTCTGTGCATGTGTGTGTGTGTGTGTGTGTGTGTGTGTGTGCTGTTTTCTATAAAATATATGTAAAAACCTGACTGTTTTCTTCACACTTGCATTGTCTTTTTTACTTAACTGTTTTATACTTACACATTATTTTATTCTTGAATGTATAAATGACGTGTGCATCTTACTTGAGCACCTTACAGAATGTAAAACCAAATTTTGCTCCACTGTATGAAGATATTTTGACATTAATTTAATTTAATGTCATTATTTGTTTTGAGCTGAAGGAAAATTAAGTGCTTTCTGTGTATAAGAAACTAATGGCAAAGTAAATACATTCATAAATAATCTCTCAATGGCGATCAATGCACGGTGTCACTGCTAACAGCTGTGCGCCTGCACGTAGCAGCAGTAAACACTGCTGAACAACTGATGAAAGTAGTTTGCTAAGGCGCACAGCTGTTAGCAGTGACAAAACGCATTGATCGCTATTGAGAGAAAGTCGAGGTGTGAGTTTTTGTTCTGTGACGGTTTTGTTATGCAAATAAATCATTTATTCGAATAGATATTGTTTTGGGATTGGTGACCCCAAGAAACCTGCCGGAACTACTTTTGCTTTGACCAAAACCGGACCAGAACTCGACTCACAGGACACTGTGAGGGGGTAAGTCACTGTGGGTGCACCAGAGTAAAGACTCTGATTCCATACAAATCCATGTGAAAAATAGTGAACTATCCCTTTAAAGCCTTCATTTTCACAACATCTATTTCATGACTTTTAATGCATTTTAATGACCCTCAAAACCCTGTAGAGGCCATTAATATTCTGACATCAGTACACAAATGATAACATTAGCAAGATCAATGCGAAAATAAACTACAATATGTACGAGGGGCGGGGTTTGTTATGCCTGCCACTAGTTCTTTAGAATCAGTTTTTCCAAATGAATGAATTAACTTTAGGAAAATAAAAATTAATCTAACTTTCTTAATCTTGCATTTTCAGTCTTTTCTACAGTGCCATCCCCTGCCGTACCTTTGGGGGAGCTAGTGTATGGGTAGTAGTCAGACTCCGACTGGGTGTATGGCTCAGGAGAATATGTGGAGAGTCTGGAGGATCTGAGTATGTCCTCACTGGTCCTGCTTTTGGTGGCTGCATCCATATAATTGTCTGTGAAGAAATGAAAAAAAAAAACAGATGGAATTACAAGAGAAAAGTGGAAGAACCAAAACAACGTGTCATTCTGTGAAGACTGCACTGTAAGGTGGTAGGGAGGGAAATGTGTTAATAATAAACATCACAATGATGTACACTTAGAGAGTACATTAACACTATAATACACAGTCATTACACAAGTCCAGTCAGAGGAGATCAATATTTCAGCCAACAACATGAAAATAACCAGCATCAAATTGAGTTCAGTTACTGCTCAGCCTGAGACACACAGTCATTTCATGAGTGGTGTAAAGCGATGATATTGATGCCACTCTGCACTAAAGCACAGTCAGTGGAAGTCAATGGTAGGTGACATGCAGTGTAATGTCAAATAGATCGCTCATCACTCTGTTAGCCATTAGCCATGCCAGCCTCAATCCATGATCCATTGAATTCCTATATACATGATGCATGACACCACTGGCAGACATTCTCATCTTTAAGACACACATATTACTTCACAGGATGAGCCTCAACCCACAGATGTTTACTGTGACGTTCAGACAGCACAGTAACACATGTACTGCTGGATAGTACTGACTAGTGATCGACCAATATGGATTTTTTTCGGTGCTGATACTGATTTTTTTTTAGGGTTAGGGTCAAATGAAAACAAATGTCAGATGATCTTCTTCACTTACAATTAGAGAATAAAAATGTAACACTGAATTTCTCATTTTTTTCCTTTTCTTTTTTTTTCTTTTTTGTCCCCCCCTTTTTCACTCTCCTTTTTCTCCCTTTTTTTTTTTAAATTAGTTCTTCTCTCCTTTTTTTCCCACCCTTTTTCTCCCTTAGTTTTCTCTCCTTTTTTGTTTTATTCTCCCCTTTTTTCCCTCTTCTTTTTCCTCTTATTCCTTCACCTGTCAATCATGGAAGGGGAAAAAAAAAGAGCATCTTGACCAATGCAACAGACCAATACTGATACAAGAAAAAAGCATAAATATCAGATATATCGGACAACTGATATATCAGTCTATCATTAGTACTGACACAGGACAAGAAAGAACAAGACACACACGGGCATACTGTATACGTATATGCAATATCTCTATCTACTGACAGTGAGTGAAATAGTGAGAGGAGGGGGATACTTACAGCATGCCAAGGTCACCGGATAAATTGGAGCAGTAGGTGGAGGGAAGTGAATAAAAGTGATTGGATGCAATAAAAAAAGAGGCGAAAAGAAAAGGGAAACATTATTGGAGCATCCTCAAGGGAGATGTGACAGTGTGAGAGCTTTGCTTCCCATACAGAGCATAAGGACAGATGCTGTAGAACAGCAAAAACTAAACTACAGCATCTGCTCTGGACTGGAAGCAAACTTGTTAAGCGTACATAACAGGCCTTCGGGTCACAGAGCTACAGAACTTTTACATGTGTCTGTAGTGGCTTTAGATTTACATCAATCATGGTTAGTGCTGAAACAAGAGAAAGTAATAATCAATAGCTGTTTAGGAAGACATAAAAAATACCACAAGGATCGATAGGGCTAATGCTGAAATGTGCACTGAATGTCAGTCTTCTAATAGACTGAACTGAAGCTTTTCTGAGTTTGAAAATATGTGTCTGCATGCATTTACTTTGGCCAGTGATGTACAGTACTTACTAATTGGTTTAGAGATATAGAAGGGTGAAAGTTTCTACACACAAATCGACACAGTAACCCACAAAAACTAACACAGACACTACAGAGGCACATGCAAGACAATGACAGAGATAAACGATCCACCGCCAAAAGTGATAACTTCCTCCGATTCTTTGCAGAAAAGCCTCTCCCTATGTAATTTGATTGCTGTTTACGGATTTTGTCCTCATGAATATTTATGCTGAAGCACACTGCCCAGATGGCTGAAGCACATTTTAGTGTAATGAATTGAAAAAAAAAAAGAAGAGGGCAAAAAAAAAAAAAAAAAAAAAAAAATAGCATCTTAACTGCCCTGCAGAGCTATTTAAGGGAGTGGCATTGAAGGTAAATCCACCCAATTAACAAATGTGAGTCTCCAATTGTCTTTGTGTTTTCTATTTTTTTTAAAAAAAAGCAACTGCCTTTAGATCTGGCCTATTTCATGAAGATATTCACATTATTTCCAGTAAATCACAAGCTGACCTCTGGGTAAATAAGTCTGGGCTGGAGACACACATATATTTTGGTCTGAGGAGACCTTCCACGGCAAGTATGAGTACAAATTCCATTTGTAACACAGTTTTTCACTGTTTTGCTCCATTGTTCTGTTCCATTCTAGTGAATTGTGTGTCCTCAGAGTGCCATGTACTGAGCACTCGTCACGCCTGAGCAACCTTCACTTCATTCATGGCCTGTTCCAGCCCTATTTACAGACGAGAACCTGTCGTGCTGCAAGAATTGCACGCAGAAGCAGGCATGCACACTAGATGCAGCCACTGCTCTTTTACATGCGGGTATTTAGTAATGCAATTAGTTACTGACTGATTACTATCTCCGATTTCACAAAAACAGATCGTACATGTCGAACTCCATTACTTTTGTGCATGTTCCAGCAAAGCATTCATTCAACTCAGTTATTGGATTTCTAATCTGGACATCAATACTAATCAATGCCATACATTAATAGATTGGTACAAACATCTACACAGCATGACTAAGTTGACAGGAGGACGGGCAGGCTAAGGCGGCGCTAGCTGCACTGTACCCGTTCTCTTATAGATGGGAGGCTTCCTGTAGATGTTGGGATCTCCTGTGGCTGAGGAGAAAGAGAGGAGATGGAGAAGTGAACGTGGTGGAGTAAAAGACGAGAGACAGGGTGTGACTTTCTGTTGGGATAGTGAGAGGGGAGGTAGAAGCAGGAGGGATGGACGTACAAGGAGAGCAGGTACAGACGCAGTATGGAGGCAAGAATATGCCAAATGGAACAACAATATGTGTGCTTTAAACATCTGATTTGATTATATTTTCATGCCCTCTCATTCACAGAAAAAAATTAAAAAGGCCTTTTTTTTTTTCCAACATGATTTGTGAAACATGGCTATGGAGTTAATATATGAGATATGTGAGATTTGTGCGGTGAGGCGATGAGGAGTCCTACCTGGTACATGAAAATGTTTAGGGGGCTGGTTTGTGGTGGGTGTGCTTGACCGCCCTTCTTGGCCGTAATAAGGTGAGCTCCTGCCGCTCTCAGAGCCTGCAGCCAGCCACAGCCAATCACAGCAAAGGAAACATGAGCATGAAGGAAGGCTTGGATACCAATCACATCCGTGCAGATGAAAACCCAACCGCCCAAATACACACTCAAATTCCAAAGTGACATTGGATAACTTTTTCACTTGTGTAATGACAGAGGTTATTGGCTTGTCAACAGCATAGCAAGCATTTGATGACAGTATTGTCATTGTCAATGCACACGTGTAAGAGTTACATGAAATGATAGCCTGGGAGCGTCAGCATTATATGAGATGGTTGTTTTGGAGTAAAGTGAATAAACTGCCTTCAGGTGGTGAATCTGTAATTCTTGTGTCACCACTGATTTTATGGGCATTTATTGTAAATGGCAAAGTGGTGATGACAAAGAGATGGAAATAAAAAAGCAATTAATCAATTTGGTCATGTCTTTCTTAAAAAAAACCCCTAAGTTTACAGTTCATTTAATTAAGTACAGTATTATATTATTGCGCTTATTGATATTGAACTTGACTCACCTGGGTAGGCATAGTGTTGAGGAGAGCGAGGCATGATGGGTGACATGCCTTGACGACTGAACGTTGGCGAGTCAATGTAACCTGGACTGGAACACCGCCTCTGTTTGATATCCAGGCTGTCATAGTCCTGGAAAGCCAAAGGAGGCAAGGTAAAAGAAAAAAACCAAAAAAAAACAGAAGAACAGCACTAACCTGGAGACAAATAGTTTAGTGACGGGTCAAAATAACAACAGCACTTGTTTAGACTCGCCCTAAGTGTTCTGATACCTCTGCTACAAAGAACATTTCTTACCTGAGAATAGGGAGAGAGCGTCCCAAGTGACTGTAGAATGGATGGGAGGAGAGGAGTTGTTATTTATACTGTAACAGAGTACAAACCACATATCACATAACATGTATTTACATAACCGCAAGAGAAGACTGGATGTGAGCCAGAGACTGTTGTCTAAATGCTGTACTTTATGTAAATGCCTGGTGGAATATGCTTATACAGTGACAAGGAGCTACTGCATAAGCACTTTAAAGTTCATGGAGGAATGGATGTGAACTGAGAGGTGAAGTCTGGACCCTTTCTAGTGAGTATTATGTGTGTGGGTGTAAATGGAAGGAAAGAATAACTTGACCCCATTGGAATAAATGCTGTCAATTATATGTAATGTTAATTTAAAACATTATTTTTTTCAGCTTGTCATTAACCCATAAAGACTTAAACAGCCACTAAAATGCAGTTTATATATTTTTTTTCATGGTCATCAGATATGGCCCATTTGGTTGCCATGGAAACAGCTTGGTGAAAAATGTTTTTCCCTGTTTCTAATATTAATAATATGTAATATGAGCTTTTATGAACAACTACTAAACAAGTAAATTACATTTGAGGAAAATACCCAATTTTCTTGTTTTAAATGGGAAAATACAGAGGATAACATTATTTAAAAAAAAAAAAAATAGTAGGAACTGTTTGGCAGTTCATTTGGGAACTGCCAAAAAAAGTAGCATTGGGTTTTTATGGGTTTCTACAGCTCACAACAGACTTTCAGTGATTTTCATTATTTTAATGTTTGAGTTAATAGCCCATTTAGGTCGTCGTATTAGATGACAGAAGTCCACACAAACTTAAATAGTACTTCATTGACTTTCTTCACTTATAAAATTCCCTTGGATCTCAGGAGTTCAGTCACTCAAATATTTACTGCAGTAGCAAGATACATTCAGAATTTGGCTGTCAGCTCCAGGATCATAAATCCCCGTGGATATTTTAGATTTAGGTTTTGGGGAGTGATGAATAATAAATAACATCTCCCTGGAGTGTACAGGTGGATACTGGGGTCGTGGTGAGTCAGAGGAAGAACAAGGAAATGCTTGTAGCATTGGAGGCTGTAGAGAAAAAAGCATTTGATTATGTCTAAACTGGTTCATAGGCATTGCTTCATTAAACTATTGCATATTACAAACAGGATCAAGCCTTTTTTTTTTTTTATCAACTACCATGTTCCCAGAGAAATGTGACTTCTCTCTATTGCTTTTCTGCATTAAAATCCAATAAAATAGAAAGGAAATATTCTTAAATACTTCAAATATTCCAATTTTTGCACAAATTAAACACACAAAAAAATGCAGTTAGTAGTATATTTAAAGAAAAACATTTTTTAAAAAAAAAACTACATTTATCTATTTTTCTACATTTGCAACAAAATGTGAGACATACTACAATAAGTTCTTATTAGTACTGCTGACAGCTTTGTAAATAGTTAAACAAGGAGGCTAATGAGTTTTAAATTATACACTGAAGTGTGTCAGGATACAAGATATAATACACGATTTGACTGGCGTGACTAATAGAGAAACAATGTTTACAGATAAGCACAAAAGTTGGAGTTCTTCTTCCACCACAGCATCTCCTAAAAAACTAGTTTCATCTCAAGGCAGATGGATGGTGGCCTGTTAGGTTTGGAGTGTGTAGCGGTTGTACCTCCCCATAGCTGTAAGTGTCTAGCCTGTCATCAGAGGTGTATCTGTGGTAGGGCTGGTATGAGGAAGATATGAGGTCTGGCTGTTGGACCTCGTATATGGCCTTGATCTTTGGCAGGGCAGCTAGGTCCTTATAATCTAGGATCTCATTCTCCACTCTGGCCTAGAGAGAGGACACACACACATACACCCACCAAACACAGAGACATCAACCACATGAACACCACAGAATAAGAGAGTAGAATGGAACCTCTGCCGGTGGTAGAGAGCAACAAGGAGTCAGAGATCTAATGAAGTGAGCCGGCACATGCTCTGACATGTGTGCACACTCATCAGACACGCATACACATGTACACTGCAGAACCTGACAGCGGTGTAAGATGTTGACCTTCAGGAGCTCAGCATGTGTGAGACAGAGAACAGAGAAGGCCAAGAGAGGGATGGAGAAAGAGAGAGAGAGAGAGAGAGAGAGAGAGAGAGAGAGAGAGAGAGAGAGAGAGAGAGAGAGAGAGAGAGAGAGAGAGAGAGACAGTATAGACGACAAGCATGCTTACGCTGCATTTCCACCTCATCCATCACCTTACGCAGAAAGGTCATTGATTGTGAGATGAGAGCAGAGCACGCAGTAGTAACTCCTGCGCACATGCAGACAACTCTTGACATGCTTATACACCGACGAGCAGAAACACACAACAGACTTTCATGGAGTATGTTCCATATTTGGCTCAAGTCATGTTGGGAAATAAAACTGAAGAAAACAGTGATGAGGTTGGAGTATTTTCCAATAATTTCATCTCCTTAGTTTTTAGTGACAGTATATTTTGTATATACTGCATATTTCTTGACTCTTATTTACACTATTACTACAAATGTTTCGACCCATGGTTCAAAAGAATCCTGGGAAAGACCAGTTGAAGTAATACAAAAAAAAGCCCAAAGTTGAGGGAAATGCATATGTTGCAAAACTAAATGGTTAATCATAGCTCCGCCCTCAAAGGGCTGTTGTTACCTTTGCTAACTAGGTTATATTTGGTTGTATGTTAGGTTTGTTTGTCTGTGTTTTAGAAAGATAACTGAAAAAGGTTATGGACAGATTTTCATAAAATGTTCAGAAAATGTTGATACTGGCACAAGGAACAAATAATTTAATCTTGGTGGTGATCGGGTGGGTGGGGGGCGGGGTGGGGGTGATCTTCCTTGGCAGTGGACAGCGCTCTCTGAGTGCTTTTCTAGTTTTTTGGTTTGACTTGTTTGTTTGCTTATACTTGATAATGCTCTAACAAAAAAAACCAAAAACAAAGAACAATGGTTGAATTCATACCAAATTGAGTTCAGAAATTTTGAGTAACTCACAATATAGTAGTAGTATAGTATAGTATACAGTAGGTCAAACTTAAAATATTTTAGGAAATTTCAAATCACAAACAAAACTGTTGATGAAATTAATACTAAATTGGGCTCACAGATTTTTTTAAAATCTGGTTTTCCTCCCATTTTTATTATAAATGGCCAAATTGTCTATAAAAACATCAACTTTGTTTCAATTTACTTCAAACTTGGCACATACATGGAGGTAACAGATATACTGACATCACCAAAAGCATGGATGTGATTACATTGGCAGGATCGATGCCAAAATAACTTCCAAAATGTACAAAAAGGGCCAGGGTTAGTTGTGTCTGCCCCCCCTTGTTATGTACGAAAATGGATCAAAGCAACTTCTTTTGTAATTCCTTCTGTTTACTGTCTCACACCCTTATGTCAAATTTGTCCACAGTTTTTCCTAATATGTTTGTATGTTAATAATAGTAATAGTACTAATACTATTACAGTGGTAATTTTTTTGTTGAAGTTGCAACAAATTTCAACCCATTTTAAGTTTCCACACAGTGTTCAATTATCTAATGCCATAGCTTGATGTCAGATACACATGAAAATGATGCTTGTCTTTATGAGGCAGAATTTCTGTGGGTTTCAGAGCTTTTGAATGGTGTTTATGAAGATTATTTATTTGCACATGTTGATGCTCCTAATGTAAATAAAGAATGATACTGGACAGCATTAATTACTAGATAATTTTGCTAATTATAATATTTGTTATTTCCTGTGAAATGCTAATCTCTTCATATGACAGGTTATTAATTTGATCAGCTTGTTGCCCATGACTTCAAATAAACACTCAACATTTTTAATACTTTCATACTTTTTACTGTCTAAAATCAAATTATGGGATTTTTAAGGACCCACAGAAAAGCTGATGAGAAAACATGGCTGATATGTGACACACAGAAGTGAAAAGGCCAAGGGAGTGAGCAGCCTCTCAGGTTGGTGCTGAACCGTTCAAGCCTAACGGAGATGCTTGTGTTACTGGTGTTGGACCTGTGCTTTTAGGGCAGTCACAACTACAGGTGACTGAAGGCTGCAAACATATTGGTTACTTACACATATAACTCTACTGGGAGAACCGATGGAGGAACCTGGTGGAGAAATGGAGGTCTCGGACAGACGTCTGTGCTGTGAGATACCAACGAAGAAGGAAAACCAGAACAAGTAGAGTGTGTAAAGTGACAATAGTACTGGTGTTCATTTATTTTTGAGTTTCATTTCATCCACCTCACCCTGAGTCTCCTCTCCGCCCTCGCCGCCTGCTTGCATAATGGGTGCCACACCTCGCAGCCTGAAACAGAGACAAAACAGATTGTCACCGGGTGTTTCCACATGCCATGCATTTGTCTATGTGTGTGTTTGCATGCATGTGAGGGATGTATTAGTATCAATTTTCACCTGTCAAGTACATTTCTTCTCCTTCTTTGAACATCATGTTACAGCGGGAGCAGCGGGCACAGGTTGGATGGTAGTGTTTCCCCCCGGCCTGAGGAGGGGGATAAACGAGGAGAGGAAACAAGAGCAAAGGAGAAATGATGGGAAGTGAGTAAACAAGGAGAGGAGTCGTGTGAGTGGACATAAATTATCATCATAAACAGTTCCACCACAGTGAGGGCTAATCTACAAATTGCAACCCCACCTTGAGCGGGTCATTGTGTCCATATGTTTCCTACTGTGTATCACCTGACCACACTGTATCAAGAGATGGTTGCATAGCCCATGGTTGTTTCATAATCATGCGGTAATCACATGATAGCCACCACACATTCTCCTCCATCCCATAATTAGAGCAAATATCCCTGTAGGTCAGTCACATGAAGAAACATGCAGGAGAATGTGTGTGTGTGTGTGTGTGTAGAGAGAAAATGGGAAGTAGGTGGCCATGTAAGTGAAGGACACAAGAGTGCGAAACATGTCCTTGGACATTCAGAGGGGCTCAAGGGAACACACATCAGGCAGGTGAAATGGACACACGAGATGATGCATGTATGATGTCACCATGTCCGTTCACTCTGTCCAGTTTGTGGCGTCTCTCACAATATTTCTGCACAGACCCATCCCATCACCTATGCCTCCCAGACACACCACGAGAGAATACCTATTTATAGAAGCTTAGCTCACATGACCTGTGTCAAGGAGACCTCAATTGTTTCATGTGCATGCGTGTTTGAGCGTATGTTAGGGAATTACATCATTTAAGCAAACCTGCAATCACAATGAAGCTGCACAATAATCCTTCTTTTTCACACAGCACATCTTATACTTCATGCCGTCCACACAGAAATGCCCCCTTCATTGATGAATGTACTCTCTCTAAGAACTGCTAATGCATGGTCCTTACACAGTGTAAGCTGCATTTAATCAACTCTTTCTCTCCTTGGCAGACTCAGGTTACACTGAAAGAAAAACCAGGAGAGGATGCTGAACGACAGTGTTTCCGTCTTGTGCGTTCCCAGCAGTACAGTGTTTACCATTTGCGGTCATACAGTATCAGTTCAGCAACTGCCAATATAATAATAATGGATTAAATTTCTATAGCGCTTTTCAAGGCACCCAAAGTGCTTTACATTATTGATCCATTATTCATTCACTCTCACATGCTCGCTCTGGTGGTGGTAAACTACATATGTAGTAACAGTTGCCCTGGGGCAGAATGACAGAAGTGTGGCTGCCATTTCGCGCCTACTGACCACCGCTAATCATTCATACGCATTCATACACCAGTGTGAGTGACACTGGAGGCAAGGAGGGTAAAGTGTCTTGCTCAAGGACACAACAGACTGACTAGGACAGAGCCGGAATCGAACCACCACCCTTCGGTCAATGGACGACTGATCCCAACTGAGCCATGGCCGTCCATTATAGTTTGTATGATTGGCATTAATAACCTGCTATATTTATGGGTGAACTGAGATGTAGAGGAAACAGGAAGGTAAATATCAAGCCCTTTCATGCTTTTTCTGCCACTTCCTGTCTTTCTGTGTGAATGTAATTAACCTGGGAAGCTGGACTACAACAAGATTGATGCTGCTGGCAAAGGAAGCTTTGGATCAGCATAATCATCAATACAAATAAGAAAATGCAAACAAGATAGTTTGCACATGAGAAAGTAGAAAAGATGCAGCTATAATGCTGAGAAGCATTTAGATATAAATGACATTTCCAAAAAGATAAGTGAAGGACATTTGTGAAAACCCAGATGGAATTCATGTGTTGTTCTGGTTCTAACACGTATACTGTGCGTTTGGGATGTTAGTTCTGTGGAGCAGAGTCCTTTGGGTTACATCAGTTGCATTATGCTAAGGGAGAGTGAATTATTATGATATCAAAATCTGACAGCAAAAAGAAGAATGAACACTACTGCACATATTATGCACTGAGAGGGTGGCCGAGAAAGAGAGAGAGAGAGAAGGAGAGAGAGAGAGGAAGAGACAGACTTGCAGATAATGGCTGACATGTCCCCATGTCTAAAAATAGCCCAGAGAGGCTGACAGTCAGGAACAAAGCACTTTACACCAGCCATTCTGACAAGCAGGGAAGCAAAAGAGCACTGGGACAACAAGGCCCAGTGTGTGTGTGTGTGTGTGTGTGTGTGTGAGACAAAGTTTTACTGGGTCCCCTCCCTTTCCTCAGGTCCCAAAAGAAATGAGACACCCTCCAGAGGCTCTCCCAAAACATTTAATTAGCATCTGTACTTTATCACTTCCATTATTTTCAACTCTACTCCCCTCATTATTATTTTTTCTTCTTCTTCTTCTGCTCTGTTCCTCTCTGCTCCTCCTTCCACTACTTTTTATTCCAGGTCTTTTAAAGAACTTGCTTCAGTACGATGAGCTGCTGAAGCTCAAATGTGCTGAATTTGTTTTCTGTGTCTCTCCTCCTTCCTTGCATCTCCCCCTGCGCCTTTTCTTCACTCTTTACCCTCTGATCTTTTTATAACTCCCTTTTCCTCTTAACTTAATAGTTTATTACAGTTCAATCCAGCTATTTCGTTCACATTTAGTGCAGATACAGTGTGTGCTCTGCTCAGCAAGAATAAATGGTAAAACAGTTATGAACTTCAGTTTGACCAGAGTGCAGATAGATTTGATCTGGTTTGAATAAACTGGACAATAAAAAAAAAAAATTACTTCATTTTTTTTTTTTATTTAATTTAATTTTTTTGAATTATTATCATCACACTTTAATCTTAAGTCACTCACTCTCTTAACCACAACAGGACTTTAACATAGCCACAGATAACAATGCCACTGCTCATTCACAATAACAGCCACGTACCGCTGTTTATGTCCAGTTCAGAATTTTTGATTGCTGTAGATGTCTACAAAGTTAAATGTTTCATGTTGTTTTTAAAACCTTGTCCCACTCTCACCTCCAGGACTCTTCCACTGATGTATCTGCTGCAGGTCTCACATTTCACCCCATACTGGGCGTGGTAATCTGCCTCACAGTATGGCACGCCATCCCTGCAACATAGAAAATACAGAAGGATGTAGTACAGCATATCAAATGCACAATTTAACACGTCTGCAAAAAGTGGTTCATGACAAAAAACTAAAAGCTACCCACTGCACAACCTTTTCTTCTGTTTCAATTCAATGTGAGATTCCAGTTCAATTCAATATACTTTCTTGTCATTGTCATTGTATGAAAAAAAAACCCATAAAAATGAAGTTCAAGCATTTTTAAGCAGACATAGCAAAATTAAAATGCAGCTCCATAGTATAAAAAAACCAAACAAAGAAAAACCCCTTAACATAGGACTATGAATGCCCCTCCCCCAATCCCCCATTGCATTGCTTCTTCCAAATACTTGAAAGGGAACTGTATGACACCACTGACACGCATCACGTTTAGACTAAATGTGCAGTTAATAGTAGAAGGTACATTTTGGAATAACCTGCTCCTCCCGATAACAGTGTTCAACATATAACAATTAAAATGCACTTAACAAACTGGCTCCTAGAAAGCCAGAGATGCAATCACTTCTAATTAACTTACATTTCATCACCTAAACCAGCGGCCTTAAACATGTGGCTTGGGGGCCAAATGCAGCCCAGGCTCTCGCTCCTTCGGTACAGGGACTGAATGGCTCCCAGTAGGGGATCACCCATTCCATACTCATGGACTACCGCACACAGGATACCTCTGGGGATACGGTCGTAAGACTTTTGGGCAAAATCCCTGGTTGGGCAAAATCCCATGCCCCCTCCAGCACCCCAGCGGGTGTATAGAGCTGGTCCATTGTTCCAGGTCCAAGACGAAAACCACATTGCTTCTCTTCGATCTGAGGTTCGACCACCAATTGTACCTTCCTTTCCAACACTCTGGAGTAGACGTTACTGGGGAGGCTGAGAAGTGTGATCCCACAATAACTGGAGCACACCCTTTGGTACCCCTTCTTAAAGATGGGAACCACCACCCCAGTCTGCCACTCCAGTGGCACTGCCCCCGATGTCCATGTAATGTTGCAGAAACGTGTCAGCCCTACAACATCATCGGTGTGGTTCGCAACTGAGTGTTAAGCAGCTGGGATGAAGATCAGCATCTCCAAGTCTGAGGCCATGGTTACCAGCCAGAAAAGGGTAGAGTGCCCTCTTCGGGTTGGGGGGAAGGTTCTGTCTCAAGTGGAGGAGTTCAAGTACCTCGGGATCTTATTCACGAGTGACGGAAGGATGGAGCATGAGGTCGACAGCCAGATTGGGGCGGCATCCACAGTAATGTGGGTGCTAAACTGATCTGTTGTGGTGAAGAGGGAGCTAAGCCAGAAGGCGAAGCTTTTGATTTACCGGTCGATCTACATTCTGACCCTCTGACCCTATGGTCATGAGCTTTGGGTCATGAACCAAAGAATGAGGTCATGGGTACAAGCGGCCAAAATGAGTTTCCTTCGCAGGGTGGCTGGGCTCAGCCTTAGAGATAGGGTGAGAAACTCAGACATCCAGAAGGGACTCGGAGAAGAGCCGCTGCTCTTAAAAAATCAATACCACTGTGTCTTTTTAACAACAAATGTCAAAAACTGCGTATATGGTATAGGAAGCCCCCAAAGCTCTTCTGGGGTAACATCTGACTGAACTAAATTAGGTAACTGGGTAATGACATATTACTGTGGTTAAAGCTGTTAAATGCTACGCAGGAGGTTGTTGGTTCAAACTAATATTGGGGCAATTACTTTCTAATGAATCAATCAGAATCTTATACAGCAATGTTCATAAATGTGCATGGTAACCAATAACAAAATAAATACATAAATGAATAATGTAATCATGCAAAAGTTCAGATGGGTGGGTGGGGTCCTGGGATTGTGGAATATAATACTGGACCTGATGATATTTAAACGACATTTCTTTGTTCTCTTCACACACTTACTTGCTGATGTACTCGCCGGTGAGAACCATGTTGCAGGTCCGACACCGGAAGCAGCTGACATGCCACTGTTTCTCCAAAGCCAGGAGAGACTGACCCTGCTTGATCTCGGCTCCACATCCTGCACAGTCTGCACAAGAAGGATACTCGTGTAAGACGGCGAGATTAAAGACAAATGTGGAAAGAGACAGACACACAGAGAGAGAGTGAAGATAAAGATAAAAGAGGTAATTCACAGACACAGGGAAAAACAGTGAGACGTGTACATCCTTGAACACCTACTGTGTTCCTAAGTGCAGTCTTTTACCCCTTTGGCACGGCCACCTGCATAATCAATCGCTGTGCTAATGTGGGATATTGCAGACCTGCGAGGCTTGTTCTCTCAACTGTAAGCACTGTTAAACATGACTGAATGCAGACAAGAAACAAATATCACCCCCAAGATAAATCAAATGCATAAGATTCCATGTATGTTTGAAACTCCCTCTAAAATAGGGGTCTCAAACATGCGGCCCGGGGGCCAAATGCGGCCCGCTGACAGTTCCAATGCGGCCCGAGGGATGAAGGGTATAATAACCTATTAAATGATTCCATGTTTTCTTCTCAACTTTTTCTTTGCCTAAAAATGATGACAAGTTCCAATTTGTCTCATTGTTTGACTGCAGAAAAATATAAAACTACGAAAATATTTACATTTACAAACTATCCCGTAACAATAAAATGTAAATAACCTGAAATATCTAAAGAGAATTAGACCATTTTCTGCTTCTGTTACTAAACGTTTAGTGTCTTTGCAGAACTGATCCATAAAAAAACACATGGACTAATGATAAGTCGAGGCAGAATATTGTTAAAATTGTCCTTATTTTCCTTTTTTAAATATTTGGATAATTTCTAAAATTATTTTCGTAATGTAATGGGTGTTTTTTTGCACTAAAACGATGACAAAAATGTGTAGTTGTCAATATTTACAGGTTATTATGTTTTCTTTTTCCTGGTCTGGCCCATTGGACATCAAATCAGGCTGAATGTGGCCCCTGAAGAAAATGAGTTTGAGACCCCTGATCTATAATGTCTATCATACACAAAACACTCCAGCAGGAAGTATTGACCAGGACAGTGCGGTGGCTGCAGAAGATACATCGCTGCACAGTGTCAAAATGCTGAGGAAAAAAAGGTCACCACTCTATTTGTTTCCATTTGTGCGACGTTTGGCTTAGCTTAACCTTTTCTGACCCAGTCCACTGCCCCTGAGAGGAGTGCTGGAGTCACAAGGGACCACTCCACTCTGTCCTGCCAGCCAAGACAAACTATATTTTGCAGTTGCAAAGAACTGAATCTGTTTCCCGCAGTCCAGATAAATCTTTGGTGGTGATAGCTGTGTCTTGGGCCAAGATTTTACCCAAATAACTCATCTCATTTCTTGTCACGAATCATGACTCAGTTTCCGTTCCACCCACTGACGGAAAATGACATCAGATCAACTCATGTTAGAAAATCAAGCTGCTTCATTCACTGTTTATTTCACTAATTATTATGATAATTTCCTTAATATAGGGTGTTTAGTATGGTTAAGTTCAAAGCATATAGTTAGTGGGTAAAACTATAAAGGTACTTTTATGATGGAGATGTATTTTGCACATTTCTATCTTATTTTCTTAGTATATTTTGCCATTTATTTTCTTATTTTAACCATCCTCTGAGTCAATGTTTGTTGTGTGAAATATGCCGTATAAATAAACCTGACGTGACTTACTGTTGAGGAACTGAAACATGATGGATCTGACATTTATCCTCTTAGTATCAAGTCAAGCTTCACAAACCACACTATCCTACTCTCTCCGTAGATCATCTGAGAATATTGTTAACACTTAGATCTTCCCTGCTAGATAAGTGTTCATATTTTTCTTAGTCCAGGCTACATGTGTGACAGCATGGTGCGTCAACACCACCTGTTCCCTGTCACTTTTTTTAACCATCATTTCAGCAAACTATGGGTAAATATTAGACTCATGTAATAAAATTACAGCAGAACGTGCAGTAAAAGACAGTACATTACTTTTTGTGTCTGTACTGAGTCCTGTCTCATAACCTGCCCCTTCATAAGATATGATGAAACTGTACCTGGGGGGCTGTTTGAGTTTTATTCTCTTGAATTGAGTGATCTGAGGACGACATTTATTCAGCACCTCTAAGACATCTGTTATTACTGCACAGCGGCCTGATGTCTTCATGTGACACTTAACAAATGATTAACAATCAATCACTCCTGTTCCAATATGTGGCAACATATGAAAAATAGAGTGAGAGTGCATATATCTGTACAAAACCACACAGGACAGTAAAGTATAACTCAGTCAGAACAGAGTATGTACTTTATTTTTATAAGGGACTATATAAGCAGAAAATACTACACTAGTAAATAATATACAAAGACATAAGTAGTGCTAAAAAGTTAAAACAGGGTATAGGCACTAAAAGTATAATAATAATAATAATAATAATAATAATAATAATAATAATAATAATAATAATAATAATAATAATAATAATAATAATAATAATAATAATAATAATAATAATAATAATAATAATAATAATAATATATAGTTTAAATTAGGGCTGTCAAAATTAATGCAAAATAATCCAACATCATGATTAAACCATTAAACTTTTCTAAATGCAATGAAACCTTCTGCAGCACAGAATGACTCTGAACATTTTATCCAAATAGAGTTAGCGCTGCACATTCACAAATGGACAGTTGGTCTAGTAGTGACAGGCAGCAGAACCAACCTGTAACCTGATGGAAGCACACTATACAACACCTGGATGGAAATATGAGGACAAAAAAAACAAGATGGATCAGTTGTTTTAAATCGTTTTGTTTCAAATTATTTCTTTGAATCAGTTGAAGGTGTTTGATAAATACTGTATGTTAAATGCTTATTGCCTTTTTCATTGAGGCTGTTTGCTCTTGCAACATGAACGCAATTAATAGAAGTAGTTTAAAAATGTATCATATTTAGCTATGATTAATCCACAGCAACATCTGTGATTAATTTGATTAAAAATTTTAATCGTTTGATAGCACTAGTTTAAATACTAGAAGAAATAATAGCAAATGCTATTGCTAATAGGAGTCTATCTCACCAATAATGCCTCCCCTTAACATGCTAATACCGTAGAGTATATTTGAACCCAAAATACATGCTCAAGAGTTCATCATTGCTTAAGGATATTTGAGATAAAAGTGACACGAGGGACTTCTGCCTTACAGTTACAAAGGTCTGTGTTTGATCCCAGTTGGATTGACATCCCTGATTTTACCCACCATCAGAAACAGGTATCTGTAGGTGCATTTTCACCTGTTTGTAGCTGGAATAAGGTCCAGCATGCCCATAACCTGGTTTGGAAAATGAATGAATGAAAGTGGATGTGCAGTTTATTTAGTTTTTACGCCTTTGAGGAAACTCACTTGACTTCCTGTAACTGTTACTAGAGGGAAGCAGGTCGAATGGTTCATATATCAATAGCTTCCTCAATTAATTGATTAGTTGTTAGGGCTAAAAACTGTCATGTGGTAACAAATATAGATACAGTGATGGTGTTCTCAGATATCGCGGTAAGTCTAAGAAGAAGTAGAAATAATGTCAACCCCCCCAATTTATTTCATTACAACAAATTTTACATCTATAAACTGTGTTTTAAAACAATGTGAATAACATTAACTATCATGAAAAAAATGAATGTATTAATAAAGATAATTGCAGTTTGAACAATATTATGCCTCAGCTTCTCATTATAACATTATAATCTACAAATGCACCAAATATTTAGGCAGAATATTGTTAGAATTACACTTACCTCTTATGACACTTTGTTCATGTTTGCTCAGGTTATTCAGTGTTTTGCAAAATAATAATTTACAAATACAAATAATGTTGTATTGTAATTTATGTATTTTTCTGGTCTGTATGTGGTCCCTGAACTAAAATAATTCTTCAGTGTAATTTCTGCATTTCACAAATTCATCCCAAGGGCCAAATTGGACCCTTTGGGGGGCCTGGTTTTGTCCCACGGACTGTACATTTGACACCCATGGTCTTCATACACACACAGGATTATTGACATATATTAAAAAATAATATCCAGTGGGAAAAAATCCAATTGATCAAGCAGATGTACTGTTAACTTCTCTATTTTGTCCTGACAGTAATGGATGAATGATGTGTCTGTTTGGTTTGTGTTATTCTCAGACGGCAGATCAGCACGACAGGTCAAACCACCAATTTGACAGACACTTGATTAGCTAAATGAGTTAAGTGGGCCTGGTGGACACATTGTATTAGGCTCAGCGCATCATAGGGGCTGGTGGGCCTAAACAGAACGGACAGAGCGAGGCGGTCTGTGGACTTACGGCTGGGCCCGTGGATCTTAATCGGTTCATTTGGTTTGACGAGTGTGTGCGAGCACTGCTGGCACACACAGTCCTTTCCACTGAACGTCACTCTGTCTCCAATGGGGAAGGGTTTACTGAGGAGGAAGAAACACAGTGAGAATTAGAAAACAGCACAGGCAAAGGCGATAAAATGCCTGCAGTAGTTCTAGTGCATTTACATTGCATTCAGTTGTACACATGCAAATAACACATGAGAGCTGGCAGAAACATGATTAGGTGACAGACAGGCCATAATCCTGCTGACAAAAGCTAAACACTTTCTGGCATCCTCTATGAACCTGAGGATACATATTTCAACAGTTGTGAGAATGGGTTAACACGATGTTGATTATTGTAGGAGCACCTGGGGGCTCTGTGATTAAAGAGCCGATAATGTCACACCGCCCCAGGGTTCCAAAAGAAAAACTGCCTCTCTCAGTGAGAATGAAACTTATTAGAATGGCTGTGCAGGGTGCATACTGATCCTAACTGTCTGCCCGTCTCCTACTTTTCCTTATTCTCTAACCTCCACAGCTGGTGCAAATGTGTCACTGTTTTTCTTCAAAACTTGATTTGATTTGAATGATTTATTTTCGAACATGTGCAGAATGCAACAATAATCAATACAGCAATAATAATAATAATAATAATAATAATAATAATAATAATAATAATAATAATAATAAAATAACAAAAACAACAACAAATTAGCAGATAGGAAAGTAGGTAACAAATAGAGGGTTTTTTTTTCCTTTTTATAATTTGTCTGCATTTTGTTCATTTTTTTTATTTTTTTTTAACCCCACAGAGGGGGAGTTAACATTGCTTGAGATCAATGCATATTCCAGTCTTGCAGCCAAATACTCCAATATTTAGTGCATGTGTGTGACCATCACCAAAAGTCTGCAATGATTGACCCCATAAAGACCCAAGGGCTACTTTTGTCAGAAAAGCAGAAAACTGAAGAAAAAGGGACTTTTTCAGCAAAGATATCAATAACTGAACTAAAATCAAAGGTCTCCATCCACTGCCATTGATCCAATGTCAGTGTCTCCACGTTCTCTACGGAGCCTCTGAACGTCCAAATGGTTCACATCTAATGACCATTGTCATGAATCCTGCTTCTGGTGTCATGTTTATGTCTAGTTTTTGTATGTCTTTCTACTGTTTCTGTCGTTGTTGGTGTTTTGGGCTCTTTATTTTGTTATGTGGGTTCATGTTCACCTTTCCTGCTTTACTTCCTTTTCCCCACCTCCATTAACTTTCACATCATTTGTCTCAGCTGTCAGAAGGGTAGAAATAAGTAAATCTGTGTGTTTGTCTGGTGCGAATATGTCTGCGTTATGCGACTTATGAGCACGTATACATATCGTTAGCCTCATACCATAATTGCCTAAGTCAATTTTTGGTCAAATTGAGATTTTTGCATAACTTTACTCCCCTACCACTGCTGCATCATCCTGTCTTTCTGCCTATGTCATTGACCAATCAGAACACTCACAAAAAACAAGTGCAAAAATATACCTGCCCAAGTCATTCATTTGACTTAGGCAGTTTTGCTACCAGCTGTTTGACTTAGGCAGTTTGAATGTATGCAAAATGGCAAAAAAAATGCAAAATGTTCTCAGAAAAACTGCCTAAGTCAATTTTATTTCATAAAACAAATGATGTTGGGTTTTGTTCTTTTTTCATACTTTTCTTTTCATCTACTTGAATGTTCTGTGGAAAAAATCAATAAACAATAAGGATGTGACTTTTAGAAAATGTGTTTTTTCTCGTTTTCCGAAAACACCAAAAAATGACTTAGGCAATTATGGTATGAAGCTGACGATTACCTCTGGTTTCTTGGCTTTTGGCTTCTCGTTCTGGTTTTTGGATTTTGATCTCTGCTTGCCCCTTGTCTGTCATTGTGTGGATTTTTTGTGTACTGACCGTAAGCTAGTTTTTGGACCCGGAGTTTTGACTCGCCCCCCTTGGTGCCTCATCGGACCTCTGACCTTTGGCGTGACCCTGCTACAGACTTGGATAACGGTGTGTTGGATCTCCCTTATTGTGTCTTGGATCATCCGTCTACGAACCCTGCCTGCCTGACCATCCTTCTTTCCGGCTTCACTGCCAGACGGGCTGGGAGGAGCCTCATCCATACTTTACTCATCATTTCATAAAGACGGTAAAACGCATCTGGAGCCTCAGAGTTTTGCATCTTGGATCCATCTATCACCCGTTCTGTTACAACCATGAAAAGATACAAAACTGCATTTTACACCAATTATTCACATGTATTGATATTGATATTATTAAACATCTTACATCAGAGGTTGGTTTTAGTCACCAGTGTCACTGTCTGGGTCTTTATGGGTTAAAAAGGGTAAATAACAGCGAACATTGACAACAAAAAAAAGCATCGATGAAATTAAGCTGACCACATCTTTCTTTCTTTTCCTTTAGCAAAGAGACAGACTGGTTTCTGTGTGACTGGGGAGGGTGTGAGAATGAATGGGAAGCTAAAAGGCTTAGGGAAGGCTGTTTAAAAGACATAGACGGCAATAATCCTTTTACTCCCCCGCCGAGGCCTAGAGTCAGAGCCAAGACCCAGAGGGAGGCTAGAGTCTCCAGCAGAGCTCACTGTCAGCACAAGAGAGTGCATTTCATCCATGTATGCACTTAGAGATGTACAGGGAAAAGCATGTATCAGGACTTGTGCAATAGACACCATCATATAAAGACGTATGTTCCGTTAACAGCAGAAAGGAAATCAAAAAGTTATGTAATACTGTTAGAGAAGTTTTGAAAGTGTATCTAATATTAATATCTTAATACCTCTACCGAGCTTTGTCTTATTGACCTCATTTTAATCAACAACAAAAAAAGTAAAACAATGATTTGCAAAACTTCTCAGGGTGTGAACACATCTGTTTTCCTTTGTTTAAGAGTGAGAACATTTCTATTAATAATTACACATAAAGACCCAGTGGTCATTTTACATCAGTTCCCAAATGCTTTTTTCTCTCTATTTAACCTTTCTTATGCGATTTATTACTATTTTACTAATTACTAATATACTTACCATTGATGCATGCGTCGATGTATAAACAACCTTTTTTTTTTTATTATTAACTCGGCCGCAAACACAAGAAGTATATTTGGTAAGGACGGACCTGACCTGCTTCTTGACTCTCAATTTTAAAATGTAGTGAGTGGTCTTTATGAACATTACATGCCCTTACTTACATACCTGCATTTACTTCTGTGTTAAAATTCAATGTCATTTCTTGTAAGTTAATATGTTGAGAAAATATGTTTGTCCTACTTCATCATTCAAAAGTTATCAACATGCAGCATCTGAACCAGGGGTCGACAACCTGTAACACCCAAAGAGACATTGGAGCCCAGTTTCCACGGAAAACAAAACACTGAGAAAAAATAAAAATTAAAAATCTCAGTGAATGTGTCCCAAACCTTACTTTTTTGGTTTGTATGTTTCCAGAGCTTCCACTCTCCTAACTTTATTTCCTCTCTTGCTCCCTCCATACCGTAGGATACTGACGACGTTCTACGTCACCTTCATGGAAATTCAGTCAATAAAGTGTTTGTATTAATCACAGAAAATTATACCTAATATTTAAATTACAATGATTTACCAGGTTATTTAAATGTTTATCTAAAACCACAAACAACCCAACCAACCACAACCCACATATTATTAAAAATATTTTTCAATGACCCCCAACTGCAGATGATTGCGAGTGACTGCAGGCGCCCACTCACTTCCGGTCAGCCCCCACATCATTGATACTTACGATATTACTATATTATCATTTTCTTATACTATATTACTAACATTACCCTCTGTATTTAGCTTTTTTTCCTCAGTGAAAATCTGTGTTTTTCTTAAATGTAATTTACTGACTATGTACTTTAATCATCATGGTGACATTACTGTACAATTGAGTTATATCAAACGAAAACAAAGAAAACTCAAGAAAAAGTCAGTTTTGACGTAAATATATCATTAACTGAATATAAAAACAAGTGTCTCCAACCACTGCCATTGATTTGGCTCCATGGGTTTGACTGGTGAATCAATGTTGTAGAAGATGATGGTGTTTCCATGTTCATTATGGAACCTCATGACAAACTGCATTTTATATCAATTATTTACATGGATTGATATGATTAGTGGATCGACAGATATTAAACATTTTAAATCAGCAGATGGTTTTGGTAATAGTTGAATGTTTGGGTCTTTATGGGTTAAAAAAACATGATGTTTCATGTAGTTGGGCCATAAAATAAGGATTAGTATTATGATACTCTTTTATATTCAATCACTCATTCATTCTTTTCTTTTTTCGTGCTTAATCCTTGAAAGGTTCATGGAGGTCCACCCTGAAATTGTCACCAGAGGCAATTTTCAATTGTCATAATTGGATGACATCAGCGAACGTACAGTTTTTTTTTATCATAATGGTTTTTACATTCTCAGTGAAAGCACTTCTAAATGTTTCAATAATTTGTTGTTTACTCATTTTACACAGGGTTTGGCTCTTATCTAGTGAATCATAATTCTGAATAATAATTCTGAATAATAATTCAGTCTTCACTGAAGTATAGGGCAATATATTGCATTAATTCAATTTGTCAAGGCATTATTTTATGAAAATTATCAGAAGTTATTATCCTGGAGACCTTTCCACACAATAAAACTTCAAAAAGGGCGGGGCGTAACAAAGTGACGCTGCAACAATTCGGAGACAATGAACAACGATTTGCTTTTATCAAAGATGAGTAAAGAATGTGAGAAAACATCAGCAATCTTTAAATTATTTTTACAGAAGCCACAGCAGGTCGTTAAGCTCTATAATCCACCATTTTGTTGAGTCATTCGTAACTTTCTCCAGACTCCTCGGTGAATTTTCCGGCGTCAAACTACATAATCTGAAAGATTACGCTGATTGGTACCGTCCTATTGCATACATATTGATTTGAAAGGCAACCTTTTAACCCCGCCTCCCCTGACTATGAAGCATTCCTAGTCCTATACATGAAATGAATAGGGATATATATATATATATATATATATATATATATATATATATATATATATATATATACATATATATATATATATATATATATATATATATATACATACATGTAGGTGGTTAGGCTAGCCTTTTGGTACAATACAGAAGAGTTAAAAACCTCATTGTGTTTTAATTTGTTGGATGAAAATTGACCAGATTTCCATCCAATATTATGAGCCAGTGTAAACCATTCGATTGTATTTATGAAGAGCTGCCTTCTTTCTTTAAGGCTGTTTTTGCAGAACAGGAGTGTGGGAAAATGTGGCTGGTGAAAGCAGCCAAAACATTTCAACACATAACAATCAACCAAAGCCAGAGTAAATATTGAAAAGGAAACAAGTCACTGAAACCTGATAAAGCATCTTATTCACTTAGCCTTCCTTTTAATTTCATGCTTCAGTCAGCTGATAGATAACCATCTGTTCTTTAACGCAGACATTCAACCTGAATATAATGACTTGTATTTGACAATCTGAGTCATAAAGCCCCCCCCCCCCAACCCCCCATTTACACTGTGAAATATGTTAGGTGTCTGTTTTCTAGGTCCACTTGCAAGCATGACAGGTTACATCTCTAACATGAAGTAAAAGGGGGTGACATCATAACCATAGTCTAGTCTAGTCTCAGTCCAATTTCAGAGGAGAATTTTCCATGAAGGTGCATAAGAGTGTGTTTCTGTCTGCGTCTGACCTTGTCTTTACCTGTATGATGCTCCCACTCCCTCAAGACACTCTGCCTTGTCAGCCTTTCACAGTGCTTTAAACATTTATTCTGTTTACATATTTAATGCATGTTTTTTTTCCTTAAAAAATGGCCACAGAAGTAAAGCTATTTCTGGCTTTAGTGATCCCCCACCCCTCTTCTGGAAACGTCAGCATGAAAAAGGGTAACTTGGTTATCTAGCTTCATTAGGACTGATGCAGCCATGACAAAGACAAAGAGGGATGATGGTGGAGATGTAAGGGAAGATGATGTGATGTGGGTAATGATTAAGAGGAGGAGGAGGATAGTTATAATGAGGAAGACGGTGTAGGAGAAGAAAAAGGAACAGGAATGAGAAAGGGGGGGGTAAAAGAAGAATAGACTAAGAGTAATGTGACAGAGGGCAGACGGAGCAGGGAAAGAGATTTTCTCCTTTCGGCTTCTCACTGTCTCTTCCAGTTGACTCCACACACACACACACACACACACACACACACATATATATAGTGGTTTCCATCTCTCATGAGGACCAAGTTTGTCATCAAGTAGCCATTGGGTAGTGAGTGTAAACACATTTTATACCTATCTACATATATATGACAATAGCAATAAGAATTAGAAAATGTAATAAAATTATATATATATATATATATATATATATATATATATATATATATATATATAGAGAGAGAGAGAGAGAGAGAGAGAGAGAGAGAGAGAGAGAGAGAGAGAGAGAGAGAGAGAGAGAGAATACTAATAAGGATTAGAAAATGTAATTAAATGAAAAATAAGTAAATAAAAATAAAAATTAATAAATCAATCAAAATAATGCTCATTTAAAATTTTTAACTAAGTGAATACATTTTAAAAATGAAATGAATAAATACGAAAAAAAAATGCATAAAAATTAATACATTTTTAAGAAAAAATTAATACATCTTCGGTTTACACCTGTCATGCTTTATGAGGACTTCAGGGAAAAAAACTAATAATGAAGGTATTTATAGGGCCACATCATTTCTATTGTACTAATGGCTTAATTTAAACGACTTAATTTATATTTAACCCTTTTGGGGACCTGAATTTTGGTCCCCATAGTGTCAGAGGTTTCTATGGTGTGACTGTATAAACATACCAATGTCCCCATAAAGATAGGAATATAGACAGACACACACACACACACACATCACTACCAGGCTGTTTCACTAACTATCTCTGGCCAGTTGGTGTCAGTTGTGTGTGTTTTTTCCTCATGGCTGCTGGGTATGACCGCATGTTTATCAGCCAATGTCAGGCAAAAACACATCCACAGACAAACACTGTGCTCCTGGAGGGAGGTAAGGGAAAGTATGCTCTTATGTAAACCTTATCACACATCAGAGCAGACATAGAGGGCACAAAAAAAAAGAAAAGACAAAAGAATGCTTCCAAAAAAGCAGTGTTTAATCCATATACTGTGCACGTATGTGATACTGCCAACAATCAAAGAGACTTTTTTATGAATGGGATATAAAAGAGATGAAAACTGAGTGCAAGACGGGCTAAATGAAATGAGAGAAGAAGAAAAAAAAACAGGCACCAAGGGAGGCCGAGTCTTAGTTTGTTCAGAAGGAGCTTAGCATGAGCACTGATGGAGGTCAGAGGAGAGATGGCCTACTTTTTACTAAATCTACCAGCATGAAACACCAGGTCAGTTCCCCATCCAGTTTGGAATCGCGTCTTGACTAAGAAAACAGACTGGCGGCTCGAGCTTTCCAATCAAACATTTCTTGACATTCGGGAGCTTAGACAGCGCTGAATAGCATCACTGAACACGAACAAATTAGCCTGTTTAGCATTTCTATTTTTTAACAGACAATACTCCACTGCATTGAGGTACTTGCATTTCTACATTGCCAGCATAAATAGCATTATTTATAGCAAGGTCACATGATCATGAGACACAAAACAGTCCCATGACAGTGAAGTAGAAAGCAGGCATGCATGTCTTTTCTTCTCTACAATTAATTTGCCGTTTACTGTCGTCACCTCTATCACATAATATTGTCCAACAGTCCACTTCCACTAATAAAATGAACTGCTTTAACATGATACAGAACAGTGTGTTAATAGAAGCCATAAAATAGTGATGTGTGTCATATGTAACGGAGTCTGATTCTTCTTGCCATCCCAAAAGTACATACAAACAAACATACAGTTTTGTTATCTCCGAGGGTCTTTGAACGCAGCAGCCCTGCTCGTTGGGGTCATCCAACCCGGAGGATAGTAACAGTAGCACCTTGCCGTCCTCTGGGTATGTATGACTCCAACGAGCTTCGCTGTTTGCTTAAAAATTACAAAATTATACAAAAGTTTTTATTGTTAAATGTGTATTTTAATTCATAATTGGCTATCAATTTGGTTTCATAATAATTAGGACTGTTTCGGTTTATTTTTTATAAACAAATTGACTTTGTTTCTTCTTTCGTTAGCTAACTGGTTTTCCTTTCATTTAATTTCAGACAGATGTGTGTGTGTGTATGTGTTGCTACTGATACAACAAAGACGGACTCATATTTTTGTACACCAGGTACCGTATAATGAATAAATGGGTCTATGGTCAAACAACACAACGCAAGAGTACGACTGCTACACATGCATCCACTGGTACTGTGGACACTGTATACCTGAGTATCACAGTAAATATGAAAGGTGGATTAAAACATGGGCTGTATCTGTAATGTTATAATGCAAGTTTACTGAGATAAATGACTACGCATAAAATGTCCATACTCCAGAGGTCCTGTTTGAAATTTCAGTATAATAGGAATTCATTACTTCTCTATTAACCACTGACAAAATTACCATGTGTAATCTGAAACAGGTTAGCTGTAGTGGCTGAGTAGCAATTAGAATCCATGTACTCATTGTCTTTGTCTTACAGCTGCAAGATTATTGGTTTGGTTCACTTTTGCTGCTCTCATGAACCGTGTTTCCTGCTGGAAAAGAATAAAATGAAGAATTTCACTGTTAAGTACCTAACCTACACTAAATGGTGCATGAACACATTTCAACACTTACCAACTAAAAGGTCAAATTATACATCTCTGGTTTGATTGAGATCAGACAGACAGAAAAACAGTAAATAACAACACTTTATGGTGATATTATTTCAGTTCAGTTTTCAGTGTTCCCACTTTAGCCCTGAAATTATTTTCCAGGATATTTTCAGCTGCTACAAAGAAAAGTTATCACATCACACACTTATCCATTGTCCCTTATTCGTTGGAAGTATTCTTTTCTACATTTTTAACTTAAGTTTACCAAGCTTGCTCATATGTTTATTTCTGAGACATTTGATGTGCAGTCTATAAAGGTGTAGCAGTACACAAATATCACAGTTTGGTACGCACCTCGGTTTTGAAGTCACAGTTCAGTTTATTTTCGGTACAGTATGGAAACAAAATGCACGGTATTTATTAAACCAAAAAAATGTCAATATATAAAATGGAAACTGTAAATACATTCAAAGTGCTGCTTGGTACCAGTAAGTTAAATTATATATTCTTAAATGATTACCCAAATGTTGAAATAAAAAATAATGAAACTTTTTCCAACAATACAAGGTGTCATTCTGCTGAAAACCACTTCTCCTTTTGGAATCTGATGGATCACCCTACATGCTGCATGGTGTGTCCCCTCCACTGGCTGTATTTACCATTCATAGAAAACAACAGAGAAATGAGCCACTCAGAAAAAGCCTGTCCACCACACGTCACTGGGACATCGGCGTCACCTACGTGGGGTTAAACCCATCCCTCATTGCAGTGAATCTGAAGCGTTAGCATTAGCATTAGCATCTACAAGAGACGACAGTGCCACAGTTGCTGCACAAACTTGAAAAAAAATGGCAGAGCAAACTCTTTCATATGCTCTCTGTGCATGTTTTCAAAATGGCACGAAACCTAGCTGGATTGGATGGTACTCTGGGATGATAAACACACACAAAGCCAGAGGGGAGGCGGGAGTGTTCCTACATGGAGTCATTCTCTGAGCCAATCAGAGACGCTTCATCACCGCGTCATGGACATGTATGCGGAAGTACCTCAAGTCCTTTTTCTACCGTCACCTCTTCGTGATATGCACATGGTCACAAGAGCATGAATCACGAAGGAGCCTTATAAATATTAAAGAGTCTTCCCTTCACTACTCCAATCACATAGAGGTATCCTTGTGAATATTAAAGAGCCATAGTGGCACATGCAGTGGCAAAAACATATACAAACTGACTGTATTCATTTGGTATAGGGCTGTACCGAACTGAACGTCTGTTTTCAAAGGTTCGGTATAAATACATATACCATTACGGCCTTAGCAGCCTGTGCCTATAATTTCCTTTCACCCATTTTCTGAACCCACTTTATCCTCTGTAGAGTCACGGTGTTCGAATCTATGAAAAATATTTGTGACAAATGTCACAGAATAATTCAAACCCACCCATAGATTACAGTGTAGCACTTCATTAACATGACAAACTGGAATTACAATGTTCACCTGGACAATTCCCAACTCACCATCCTCTTCTCTCTTACTTTCTCTTCTGCACTTCCTCTGAAGATACATCATTTCAATACATCATCAATTGTTTTCCCTGTGTTTCATGTCAGTTTAGACACACAAAGTTACAAGGCAGGGGAAGGAGAAATAATTTCCCAGAACATTTGAGTTTTTTTCTCATTTACCATTGATTTTTCCATGACTGACTTTTCCAGTTTTTCCATATATATATATATATATATATATATATATATATATATATATATATATATATATATATATATATATATATATATATACATACACATACATACAGAGGAAAAAGCTTGCGTTGGACGTTCTGACCCTCATTACCACATGAATAACATAAATGAGGCTCAAATCACTAAATGGTTGTTTCTTCACCATGATTTTCGGCCAGTTTCAGGGAAATCTAGTAAATATTTACATTGAGCGTAACGAGACTACTATGGTAGCACATAAGATTTGCTGTTACTCGGGTGGTCTAGTGCGGCTAGGCTAATAAAGTGTTGCTGTGTCCTCTGATAAAACACTGAGGTTGACATTTTGAATTTCAGTGTATTTTTATATGTGCCTGTTAAAGGGTTAAATGTGAGTGTGTTTACCTGCAGACACTGCAGACAAAGCACTTGGGGTGGTAAGTACGTCCCAGAGCTGAGACCACTTCTCCTGTGATGAAGGTGTCACAGCGGTCACAGCGTGTACCGTACAGGCGCTGATAGTCTGCCGTACAGATGTATTCCCCCTTCTTCTGGAAGAAGCCCGACCGAGCCAAATCACAGTTACACACTGTGGAGAGAATGAGAGACAGATTGTGAGACAGTGAGAGGGAGTGACACATTCAGAACACAACAAACCCATAAATAAGCATTCAAAACAAAAACCTTATTTTTTTTATCTGTCCTTAAAAAAATTTTCCTTTTTCTGCTGTGTACCCTTAAAACACCCTCTGCAATGTTTCTGTTTGTGTGTTTGTTCTACGTGAGCTTGTTTGTGGTGTGTGTAGGTTTATCTTCACACATGGCTGCTGGGGAAGTTATTCAGCTCCAGACAGTGGTGAACCAATTTACTCTGATAGGAATATAATGATATAATCAGTGGAAAAGTCATTTGCTGCAAAACAATGTGAAGACCGAGACAACACAACAGACTGCAAGTTCCCAGCATCATCATGACACTGTCGACGGCAGACTCATTAAATACCGAGGGGAGAGGGCACGCGCTAGGTGTGTGTGTTATATTTCTATATAGTGTAACGTAAGCAGGCAGTGTGTTCTGCAGCCTTGTGCCATACAACTGAGAGTGGCTGTAACAATATAGTAAAGAGGTGTTTTCACAGATCAGTGGCCGGTGTAGTCGCTGGGCTCTGGTTTCTTCCAGTCAGTGTGGTTTACCAACAGGAAGAAGTGACAGTTATTGTCTGGATAGAGGAAACGCTCTGGTACTGATGACTGTGGTACTGATGAAGGTCACATGTGGGGTAAAACAAACCCAGATGTTTAACATCTATCAGGGTTAAATGTCATGCCCAAGGACACTTTGACATGTGGACAGCCAGAGCTGGGACACAAACCACCAACCTCTCGGTCATTGGATGACCCACTCTACCAACTGAGCCACAGCCACAGACTAACATTACTCCAGGTGCACGTTAAGTGTCAGTAAGCAGCACTCTATGAAGTGCCTGTTATTTTCTGCATTACAACTCTACCCTTAAATAAGTTTAATGAAATCAGAAATATGAAAACCATTATCTCTAATGACACACAGTGTACCATGTCTATGCTGAGGCCAAACTTCTGGCTCTTATCACAGCATGAAAGAGTCGAAATAGGATCTCCACAGAAGAACTGAGAATTGTGAGGTGAACAGTATCAGGTTCAACTGACGATGCTGAACAGTGCGTGTAGTGCTGCCTTTTAACAAAAGTGGATGGCACCACTGTAACTGGCGGCTGTGGCTCAGTTGGTAGAGTGGGTCGCCCAATTACTGAGAGGTTGGCGGTTTGCATCCTGGCTTTGGCTGTCCACATGTCAAGGTGTCCTTGGGCAAGACACTGAACCCTGGCTTAGTCCCCCAGTAGGACTTACCATAGACCTTAGAAAGCTACTGGTGTGTGAATGGGTGAATGAGAGGCTAATGTAAAGCGCTTTGAGCACCATGAAGGTGGAAAAGGGCTATATAAATTCAGTCCATTTACCATTTAAATAAAGCAAAAGAGCTTGGCTTACAGTCATAAGACATCATTTTTTGTTGTTGCAGAATGATGCTATTTGAATATTAACTGGTCAAGCCATTCAGCGTCCACAGGCAAAATTTAGTTCCCATATCAATCAGCTTTAGTCTACACTGGCAAGCAGAGAGTTCACACAAACCCAGACATAGACAGACACGCACACATGCACATAAACCCTTCAAAGGAGCTCATTTAATCTCAAGCTGTTTATGAGTGGAGCATATTGACTTAATGGCGTAATAAAAGATCAATGGGCCCTCACTTAAAAACAAAACAATCTCGGCTCCCACAGGAGAAGAAGAATGCATAAATCCAAAGTCTGATGGGATGGCACTGTGTGTACGTAGAGATAGGACGGTGAAATGGGACAGTGTGTATGGTGAGATATGATGATGATGGATCTTTATCATTGTGACAGCCTGTTGGCGTTGGGGCAGGATGAATGCAAAAGCGATGGAAAAGGGAAAGATAGATGAGTTAGACCAGTCCTCTGTGTAAGGTTTAAAATAGTCTGTTTATAAAGTGTGTGTGTGTGAGTCTGAGTGTATGCCAACCACATTTCCAGAACCGCTGAACAATGGCACAGACCTTCAGAAAGCGGTGTCCCCTCTGCATTTTGAAGCAGACTAAGTGAGACTCTCACCAGAAACCCAAATCACATGCTATCTGATGCCTGTGTGGAAAAGGGGAATGAGAGGGTAAATGTTTCCACATCGACGAAGCTTTTCACCATGGAAAGAAAAAAACATCAATGTGTAATGCAGTGGCCCATAGTGTCCTTTTAATGAAAACAATGTTTAATCTTCTAAAACTAGAATATAGAAAAAAGCCACCTCTGTAATTTCTTCTTTTTTTTTTACCCTCCTCCCTTGCTCTAAAATTGACTCGCTTTTCAATCTGCACCCAGATTGATTTTCAAATGACTGGATTCAGCTCAATTAGCCTAATGCACTTCATTAGCATAGAGATGCCTGACCAAATCACAGTTGGCCGACTGCATCTGCTGAGACTGGATTGGATAGGCCGGCTGGATGGTTCACCTGTTCTGGCTAATCATATTGTTTTCTTCTGACTGGACGATTGGCTGGATTCATTGCAAAGGACGTCCCCTTTCCTTAGTTGCCATAGGAGATGTAAACCTTCCACAGTTGCCCTAGAGACAACAAGACCCCAGTTAAAATGATGGTGGTGGATCTGGTGTTGTGGTTGAATTGGTGAATGTTGTTCCACATGCTCTGTGACTTCAGGGGTGTTTAAAACACACGGTAATAATCATAGATTAAAACATTCATGTCTTAGTTGTTTAACTGTAACTTCATCAGATACAATAATGTCAAACAATAATAATGATGATACAAAACAATTATATATAACATCTACAGGGATATGGGAGAAAAGTAACCGTTCTGTGTATTTTTCCACTATTATTGCTGTATTGGTGGACAATTCTTGTGAAAACCTTTGCAATGTGGTAGAACACTTGTGATTTCTTGCTGTCATCCATGTATAGTCATAGTATTTCTATCAGCTGGAGAGTCAGCTAAACATGAAAACATGCACACTTCAATACCTGTCCTTGTTACGCAATAACGCTCAGAAGTCATGTTGTTTTTTTAGGAAAACAGATGACCATTTGGACAACAGGCGGTAGCCATGGGCTGTGGCTTGGGGGTAGAGTGGAACATTCTATAACTGAAGGTTTGGCTGTTTGAATCCAATCATAAAAATATATAATGCTTATTTTTGGACACTCAATGTGCTTCACATTAGTGACCAATTATTCACTCACTCTCACATGCACCCTCTGGTGGTGGGAGACTACATATTGCCCTGGGGCAGACTGACAGAAGCGTGGCAACCATTTTGTGCCTACGGCCCCTCTGACCACCACCAAACATTCATACCCCAGTGTGAATGGTACTGGAGGCAAGGAGAGTGAAGTGCCTTTGCCCACGGACACAACGGACCGACTAGGACAGAGTGGGATTCGAACCCTTCAGTTACTGTTTGACCTGCTCTACCAACTAAGCCATGGCCAAATGATGCATTGTTGTATCCTTGGCAAGACACCTTCTTCAAGAGTTGCTACTCACACTTTTTTATGGATGCATGTTCATGTTCAGTTTTGTTTGGAGGAGCTATATGCAAAAATTGGCAGCCACACTTCTGTCAGCCTGCCCCAAGACAGCTGTTTACTACCACCAGAATGAGAATATGTAAGTGAATGAAGAATGGATCCACTGCACGTGCTTTGAGTATGTGTTCATAGAAAAGTTCTATATAAATCCAATCCATTATTATTGAGAGAGGATGAAGTTATTTCAGCTTTTTCCTAAATGTTTGTCTGTGATAACAGTAATATTAATGTCACATCTATACACATAATTAGCAGGCTAGCTGACAGGCCATGTAATCCAATACAAATTAATTAGTGCTAACAATAACTAATGTAACTAAACAACACTGTAAAGTTACGTATCTTATCTACAGGTAAACTTCCTGTAAGATCCTCTGATGGTCATATTAGTCTAACTTCTCCAACACAATCATACAGCAGCGCTACATGTGACGACAAAATATGTGTTCTATTCAGTAAACAGGAGAGTGAATGCACTACACACAATACAGTCCAAAAGTCTGCGTGGCATTTAGGTTTGTCATATATGTAGTGATTATACTGTAATGAGTGTGTGTCTTTATTTCTAACAAGAAATATGCAAAAAAAAATGTGTAATGAAACACACACAATAGAAAAAAAAAACCCTGAAACTGCTTCTACGGGTCAAGTCAGTCCATTTGAGACACATTCTGAAGGTGTGTAATATAACACAAGATTATTTATGAAAACATCTAGACAGTCGACCCAACAGGGAGGAATATTTACTGAATAAAAATGGGATCACACTAAATAATGACTTAACCTGCAGAGGTTCCTTACCTCTGACCTTTATGTGTGTGTGTGTTTGTGTGTGTGTGTGTGTGTGTGTGTGTGTGTGTGTGTGTGTGTGTGTGTAACAGCCAAACCAGCTAACACAGCAGACACTCATTCACGTCATGATTTTAAGGCCTAGTATAATATAAACAATATTTCACTCCCTATATATATCATAAACTTGAAAATTAGAGGTCAATCAAAACAGTTTTTTACAAGGTTGTACATGTATTTAGTTTTTTACACTGGGGTTCTGAGGGGATGCACTAACTTTTAGAGTTAGCCTCAAGTGAGAAATAATGGAACTGCATTTTTTTTTTAATCATTTCCACATTGGCTTCACTTTTAAGTCCTGGAAGTCACCACTTGCAATTAACACGTTAAACAAACAGACATACACAAATGTCCCAGTTGCAGAAATGAACATGGAAACTACATTGAAACTCAATTATAAAATTCAGAAAAACACAGATTCATGAAATTTTTTTTTGCTCCCCCACCACCAGGACCCTCTGCTTTTCAAACTCTTTCATTTGAGCTGTAACCATCAAGGGGACGTTTTAAACTTATCCTGCCATATGTTATAGTTGCCAGCACAGTGGGTGGAGTTGTGCAGAGTCGTGGCTTAACTTGGCTTGCACAAAAAAGGCTTTGGTTACAGCCACACAACCAGCAACACATGGTGTGGGCAGCCACTCACAAAACAACAACCCAACAGAACCAATGTAAAATCAGTCTGGTCTGTTTTAGTGTCCTATTAATGTCCTCTGGGAGATCGAATTATCAGTTTATAATAAAGCTACTCATGGGAAAGCACATAGCTAAAAATGACTTTTCCAACATAGGGATGCACTTTCAAAAGCCATACTCAAATGTCTAGCCTTTTAGCTTTTTAGTTACCTTACCCAAAAATAATTAGTCTTACACAAATATGCTACATCAAAGATTTCATTTCATTTATTTGCTCTTTTTTTTTCTTTCCTAAATGGCACACTAATGAGACACACTAAAAGATGCTGCTGGATTTCTCCTTCACATCACTCTGCCTTGGCAGGAAGTTAGCATCTACAGATCATAAGTCTGGTGATTAGAGGTTAGCATGTAGGCTGGTGTCTGCAGCTGTGGTCATTACAACCACACTGATTAGGCACCCACAGGGGGTCCGAATGATTGGGTATTTATCTCTAGCCAACAGATGCAATTAAAATTCCCTTCTCAAAGTCGGCCTGGGCCGGAACCCCAAAATAGTCTTGACCCCCACCCCCCCACCACCAGCACCACCAGCAGCACTGCCCCATAGCCCCTCCCGCTACATTCTCTGTGTCTTTCACAACTGCTTCCAAATCTTTGTGGCTCCAAGCACAAGGCTTCTGCTTTATCTTTAATTTGCACCCTCTTTTCTCACTATTATGCGACTCCTCCTTCTCTTTGGTCATGCTGTCATTTTTCTCCTGATTCCCAACTCATCTCTCCCTTTCAGTGACTCTTCCCCAAGCTCATTATGTTGATGTTAGGTCTTCATAATGTGCTATTAAGTAAATGGACATGCCTCTCACTGTACAGTACCTCTAAGTACTGTAGCCCCGCCGCATATTCTAATTGTTTTAGTGCTGTAGTCGACAATATGCTGATTTGTAAATGCTTTAGGCAAACCCAGACAATTTAGCAGAAGGGCATGAGCTTTATATTTCAGCAGGGAAAGGGTTCACCTATTCACCCTTACATCTGTGCTACCACCACGAGGCCCTGGTTCCTCTGCCCTCCCCATGTCCCTCCAGATCTGAGCCCTTGTGATGGGAGGAAACATTTCAAAAGTAAACAATGTGTTTTCTCAAGTTGTGCCAAAACCGAGGGAAGGGGAGTGGGGTCAGACAGACAGGGAGAGGAGTAGGAGTATCAGTGAAAAGATGCAATAGAGGGCAAAGATAAAAGAAAGAAGGTCAGAGGGAGATTCGGTCAGAGAAAAGAGCAAGAAGAGAAGGAGGCAGGCAGCTGTAAACTAAAGCACACAGACATCATGTGCAAGTGACAGGGTTCCCCTAGCATTTGGCTGCAGTCATTGATGGAGACAGATGGTTGCCCAGTGGAGTCTCCTCATACCAGCAGACCAGCCCTGCTGCTCCGGCCTCCAGCTTTTAACCCTCTGTGAGCTGATAAGAGACTCAGCAGAGGGGAAAATAGGCCTAAATGAAATCACACTGATAATCCAACTTTCAAAGATGTAACTCTAATTCAAGACAATGTGTGTCTTATTGCTCATCTCTTTATGTGCACAGACCATGTATTGGTTTAGTGCATGTGTGTTTGTCCAGAGCAACAGCTTGTATCACTTAATGATCCTCTTTATCTCTGTGAAATCACTCCTTCAGTAAGTCAAACACTTGCACCTTTAAGCAGCTCCACCTCGCAGTAACACACACACACACACACACACACACACCATATTATACACATTTACACACTTAAAGACAAAAGGCAGAGGATCAGTGTGTAAAATTCCCACAGGACGGTGATGTTCGAGAGACACAAGCGGAGGAATAATCCCTGTCATCTATCCTAGATCCTGGAGAGGCATCGGGGGAAAAGCGTCGCTGTCTGCCGCGCTCCCATCTCTCTTCACCGGAATCTCTCCCTAGCAACCAGGCATTGGCGTGGTGATTGGACCAGCGTACCAGTGGTTGCTATAGCTACAGAAAGCTCCCCTTCCCTATAATACACCCTCCAACCCCCCACCCCCCCCAATTTTTTTCTATGCTGTCTCTCTTTCTGTTTCTCCTCATACAATCTTTTTCCCCTTGTCTTTTTTTTCACTTTATCATCTTCCTCCATTTACATTTCTCTGAATATCTGTTCCCTACTCGCCTTCAGAGAATTAAATGGATGTATACAGTAGGATGAGCTTATTAACACAGAGGTTGACTGATGGGGGCTAATGGCATCCAAAGGGAGTGAAGACCGCCTGAACAGGTCTGCAGAGGGGGGAAGAGACAAAGATGCTGCAATTTACGAGAGCCGTGGTGAGAATACAGTCTTGAAACAGAGTATTAGCACAACAGTCAAGTATTTATCTGACCTGTCTGGGTAAATCTGCTATTCCCTTGTAGCTCTGTTTTATGAGAAAATTCTGTTTTCTCTCCAAAGTTAAAGATCTAATGGAGTGGGACAAGCTTGGTAGTTGGGAGACAAAGTTTATGCATCTGTGTTCGACTATGAGTTGGTATATCTGTTTCTGTATTCTTGTGTTATTCGCTCGCATGTGAGTTTTCTGCACGGTAAATACAAGCCCATTTGCTTGTGTGTGTGTGTGTGTGATTTATGTGTCAGTGTGTGTGAGTGTCTGTGCTCGTGCCATTGACAGGCAGCGCTGTTTCTGTTGGAATCCAAAGTGCCAATTAGGCTTGGAAGGTGGGTAAATGTGGTCAGTATGTCATTAGGCCAGTATGCACGAGTCAGCCCTACTGCTGGTAATATAACACCACATCCATCCATACAGCCAGGCTGTTATGCCGAGAAGTGCTATGCCACAAAATGCACACACACACACACACACACATACACACACACACATACACACTCCCCCTCTGCCTTCTCTGTGTCTGGAGTTGATGCATCTATCTGTGAGCTGGCTTCTGTCTTCAGCATTTTCCACAGACTCCTTTCTTTGAACTGATTGCATGCCTGTTTCTTCATGCTATAATCAGCTGCTGTATAATGGGTTCAAATTAGAGGTTAAACGCACATGATTAGTGTTCTCTTCTGTTCACCGACTAATGCATGTGAGAGGAATTATGATAATGTGGCACTTGGAAAGTACTATGGCTTAAAAAAGCTAGCAAGACAGGAAGGGATAAAATGATCGACAGGATAGATCAACTTTAAGTACCTCAAAGATGGTAGATTTACTGTTTGTTTGTGCATTTCAATGACAGCTCAGATAAGATGTGTTGGATCTACAGTATGTAGTAAGGTGAAATCCAACAAAAATTATATATTCAAAATAAAACAGGGGAGAGGGTTAAATAAGAAGGATTTCATGAGGTACACACAATATCACTGGTGAAGGTCAATAGCCTGAGTAAACACTAAATCAAATGCTCAGCAAAGAAAGAAATCTTATGTTGAGACACACCCCAATCACAGAGTTCACAGATATGTCAAACAGATAGAGCCATTTATGGTGACAAAGGATTGTCTGCTGAAATGGTATAATACATTTTGGCTATTAGTCTCCAAATCACACACCAATGTCATCCTGCCCCAAGATGAGAAACTGATTTCATGCTTCAGTGACTGTCATGAGAAAAGAAGGGGAGAAACAAACAAGAAAACGAGAAACAAGGAGAAAAAAAAACAACAACACATACATAGATGGAAAGAAACTACAGTTATTTGCTGTTACATCCTTCACTCACATTCAAACCTATTTTATAATATATAGAAAACAATGACAGCAGAGATGATGAAGTTAAAAAAAACATACATGTGTGTGTGTGTGTGTGTGTGTGTTTGGGGGGGGGTTCTAGACGATGAACAACAAAGGCTTTAGAAAACTGCTAGCTGTGCAGAGGCCCAGTACAGGACAACACATTATGGGCAGGGATGTGGCGGTCGGGCAACACAATAGTTACCCCACGGCCTCATGGGATGTAGCTTTGAAGAGAGCTCTCTGGAACATGAGAGGGCAGAGCTGTTCAATAGTTGCATTTAACATAATGCTCACCATCGACAATTTCGTATACATTACATCCTTTATGCTGCTATGAGTGCAGTGACTGAGCAGCAGATGTAAAGGAAAATACCAGAAAAAGTCAGAATCAGCTTGATATTATATTCCTGTGATGATGTAATGTATAGGCGACACAAACAGCACCCCCCCCCCCCCCCACCACCACCACCACTACCCCCCACCCGCACCACCACCACCACCCTACCCCATTGCCCCCTCCTTCTCCTTTTTCCACACTTCCTGTGTTCACCCCCCTTTTTCTCTGGGGTATGAAATCAGGCCTTCCTATTGGTTTATGGGGCCATAGAGATGCTGAGAATATCCACCAACCAGGGCCCAGGTGCCCCTTCACACCGTTACCACAGCAACCCCTGACAACCACAGTGAGAGTGCGTGTGTATGTACAAGTACACACACAAACATGTATGGAAGCACACATGTTGTAAGCAACAGTGCTAGTGTGTACACATGCACTATAAGCATGTGTTTTCATGTATGTGATGGTTACACGTAGGGGACATGTTACAACAACCCTCTGATGAATAGCCTTGAGTGAGTTTATCTACAGTAGAACGGCTGTGTGCTGTAGTGTTGCACATACACTTACAAATCCAACTTACTCAATTTATTCACTTAACAACAGCTGCTGAAGAGCTGCCTTAAAAAAAAAAGCATTAAAAATCCACAGGAGACTGTACTGCAAGATGTCCACAGTGCCAGGCTGTTTTAAGAAAAGTTTTTAAACAAACAAGCATAAAATGAGTAGTTCAGGCAGACATTTAATGGAATAGTGATTGACCAATATCGATTTTTTTTTTTTTTTTTTTTACACCAACCTTAGCTGATGGCCGATAAAGGCTGGTGATACTTATAAGCCACTAGTTAGAGCCAATACTGATTTTTTTTTTTTTCTTTGCCAAATGATAACAACTGTGAGAAAAGAAAGATGTATTGAACTAAATATAATATTAAACTACTGGTTAAAAAAAAGGAGAAAGGTGAGGTAGAACAGGTAACATTAACATTTCACATAATAAAACACCAAAACAAAATGTTCAATGCACTTTCTAAACTAAATATCAAGGTGAGGTACAACAGGTTACAGTATCAAGGGAAAAAACTAATACAAGAAAAAAAGTTATATACACACAGTAAATTTTGCAGTGTTAAATCAACACTTAGAGAGTTTATTTAACTTCTTCTAGAGTGTGTTTGGTCCCATTGTCTCCAAATTAACTCTCTAAGTGTTGATTTAACACTGCAAAATTTACTGTGCACACAAACACACACACACACACACACACACACACACATATATATATATATGCTGTTGATCTATCAATATTGTGTCTCTATGTATTTTTTGGCTGAATCTCATTTCACCCTTCACCCCTTCAAAAGGAGCTATAAGGCATAAAGCTTGAAAATCAACCCCTATGAATTGGGACACCCCTTCAACATTCACCTACGCCATCAGTTTGCTGCGCCAGTTGTTACGTAACCAAAAAGCAGTGCCCCCTCCTATATACGTATCTCCACCAATCACCACCAAAATGTAATCATTTGTTCCTTGTGCCAGTATGAACATTTCCTGAAAATTGCAATCAAATTCTCCCATAACTTTTTGAGTTATGTTCCTTATAGTCAGAGACAAACAAACAAATGGACAGATAAAGGCTCCACTGTTCCTTGGCAAAGTAAATATACACAACTTACTTAGGTGAGTTTGTGTTATTTATATGGTGGTATTTTCCCAAAGATATCTGTGTATAACTAAAGAGTAAACCAAGACTGACTGTCTTTGGATTATAAATGGCACCATTAGCAAAAGTACTGAGCTCACTTGCTTCAGGCTGTTCAGCAGCATGACAAATGACATTCTGTGTGTTCTAATTTGCACATACTTAGATACTTTAACTGTCACAAGCCTCTCGACATCTTACACTTTATTCTCTTAATATGGAATATTACATGTCAGCATAATTTGTGTTTCTTCAAATACTTCATAAAACTGATTTCCACCACTATTTACTGCTCACAAAACAGGAATTAAACAATCATAATAGCTTAGTTTAATTATTATTTAATTTATTTATTTTTTTACCTGTTTTAGTTAAAGATAAATAAATGATGAAACTGATAAAAGATACATTGAAGCTGACGAAACTCTATAGATACTCATCTCCAAAATGTATTTTCCGCATGGATTCCTGAGAGAATGTATGACTGTGGGTGAGATTTTTTTTTTTTTTTTACACTTTTGTAAAATAAAAGAGTACTATAGTATACTATACTATACTATACTATACTATACTATACTATACTATACTATACTATACTATACTATACTATACTATACTATACTATACTATACTATACTATACTATACTATACTATATTATATTATACTATACTATACTATACTATACTATACTATACTATACTATACTATACTATACTATACTATACTATACGAAAAAGTACTCATTCCTGAAATAAGTGCTTGTGTGACTATATAACTAGTGTCTAGTTTTTGTCACCAGTGCTCACCTGTAGCACTGCAAAGACACTTACAGTAAGACAGTCTCATTAGTCCGAGGCAAGAAACAAATCCTCTCCAACTTGGCAGTGCAATAACAGACAGGAGCCCAAGTCCCCTGCAAGGTAGCTGTGATCAATCCCAATCCCCACCATGGGCTAACAGTAGTACTCAGCATGTATAACAGGAGATGGATGAGCGAGAATGGATGCAGTGTATCTATCAAAGTGTGTGTGTGTGTGTGTGTGTGTGTGTGTGTGTGTGTGTGTGTGTGTGTGTGTGTGTGTGTGTGTGTGTGTGTGTGATGGAGATAAATGCCTTGCTTTTGCTCTCCCTCACAATTCAGAGTCCCTTTTAATATATCTCAGAACAACATGAATAACAAAGACCAGCCAGGTCTGGAGAGCACTACAGCTGTTTGTTTAACACTTTCTGTTTTCTATCTGTCACAGTGTAAAAGTTAACTAGTCTTACCGGTGCAGGTGAAACACTTGACGTGAAAGTGGGTCTCCTGAACTCGTACCACTTCTCCTTTGCACATTTCCCGACATCGTTGGCAACGGATTGGTCCAGAGGTCCCTGTTGAGCCTTGATGAAAGGGGGCTAAAGACAGAAAGATGCTTTCAGTACATTGATTCCTATGCTGATCAAAGAGACATCATTAAGAAGTTGAATTGTCTTTTTCTAATATGTATGAGTTAAACAACCAAATTAAATGACTAAAAATACTATAGTCATATTCCAATATTTCTGCCCAATGCATGCTGTAAAATATCTCTAGAAGTGAGTACAGACTGTACTGTTTGCAGTTCACACAGTAAGATCACTATTTAGCTCTGTTAACACTTCTCCTGAAGCTGTTAAGTCTGATGCCTATGTAAACTGGGAAAGCTCCAGGCATTCTTTCTCACTGTATCTATCTTTCACACGCTCATAAGCACTGACACACACACACACACACACACACACACACACACACACCTACTGCTGCATCAGATAGGAAAAACGATGGATCCCCTTCATTATGCATTAGCTTCTTCATGCCTCATAGCTATTTCAACCTGTCAAAAATGCAAGTTCTCACAGAAAAAAAAAAAAAAAAACCTTGACAGTAATGGAAAGACTCTCATGACAAGCAAAAGTGTAGAAGTTGTAGATTGGTTTGATTTTAAATAGGTGAGAAAAATACATGCATCTCCATTAGAGGCTCTTTAGAGATTCATCTTTTGCTCCAGGGTACAACCAGATTCTAATGCATCTGCAAGCCACCACATGCATATTAGACAAGTAGCTTCTGTCAGGACAGCTGGATCAGGAACTCTTATTTAGCTCCACTGTCTTCAAGGGGCATGTGAGTGGTCGTACACTCAGCAGAAGGGGTATAATGGCAGGGTAACCGGCTGGCTTTGCTGTCTACCTGAGTAGCTGACTGGAGTACTTTGCTGCTTCAGTGAGAGCTGCACTACTGTATAGGTTGGCGTGACAGAGCTACTGATTCCATTTCTCTGGATGAATCCCAAAGGACTTACAGCACTTAAAAAGCCTGACAACTGAACTCCCTTCGCATGCTTCAAGCTAAACAACAGAAGGTGCATAGTGTATGAGAATGTGATCCATGGGTGCAAAAAAATGTACAGTATGCATCGCAGTAATTGTTTAGTTTCCTGTTCAGGTCATTAGTGTGGGCACTGGAAATATGCAAGCATTATTAAAACCCACTCCCAATCTCCCACACTCAAATCTCTCTTGGTTTATTGTTTCCCTCACAATGCGGGCAGCGCCACTGGGACCCGCTATCCGGAGTGATAAGTGCCTAGCCACTGATTTTAATGGTGACACTCCCTAGCCCAGGCAAAGGGAAACTATTATTTATTTCATAAAAATAAATGAGCAACATTGATCCCATCAGGTGTGAATGACAGATAATACAAACTAATGGCAGTTCACACAAGCCTGTGCCAACATCTGAGATGCATAGAAATGTGTTTACAATGCTGACCTTCTGAAACTGGGCCAAAACTAACCTCTGGCACAGCACAGTTTTTTACACAGTCCATCCTGACAATGTTGTATTGTAGAAACAAAGCCCAAACCTGAGCATATGTAAGATTTGTGTGCACTTTTGAGGTTAAAGTCTATAATGTGTTGGAGTCCAAACCATTACAGATGAAAGGTTAAGTCAGTTTAATGATCATGTAGGGATTTTCAATAGTCACTTTTCCACTGACCCTCAAATTGCACATAACAATTTACCCAATGCGAAAATTAGGTTTTGGCAATTTGATTGATGATTTTTCAGTCATAGAAAAAAGAGTATATTGTGCAAAACTGCAATGGAAAGACAATTATTCACAACTTTATAATAATAATAATAATAATAATAATGCATATATCTGTAAAACCACATGCTATTAATGTTCATCGTCATGTTTATGGAATGATTTCTCATATCATCTCATGATAATAAATAAACAAATTATCGCATTTGTGATTTAATGGAAAAACGAATATTATGGATTTATCTTTTTTTTTCAACATTTAGTCAATATTGGTAAGGTTATAGCATATATGGAAGGGAAAAGTGACTAGACTGTATGTTTTACCCATCCTGATACACACCCAGTACCTTGCATTAGTATAAGCATAGAACACATTCGAAGCAGTGAGCTGCCACTGAAAGTGCTTCATGTGCCTCAACAGCACAGATGAATTCATCCTACAGTCCTCATTGTTAATGGGGTGTGAAATTGTAAGAAGCCCAGTGTAGAAAAAACAGGTAAATGTAACACAGAAAGGTTCTAACTAAGAATAAAATCCAGAACCTTCCAGATGTGAGGTGGAATTGCTAACCACTGCAATTCCTCACAGCACAATGTCTGTTGACATTAGCTGATTGGTTTTCTAAGTTATGATAGTTAGTGTTGTGTACTGTTGTTACTGTACAGGAGCAGACAAGTGGCACTGATGAAGAAATTGGAAAAGATTGTTAGCATTTCTGCAGGAAATCTGACTGGAAACTTGGACACATAAATGTGTGTATTTTAGCTGCTGTCATGGATTTTGGGAACCATAACAGTCATTAGTGTAGTAAGACTGTTACTGTAGCTAATTGTCAGCAAGCAAAAATTCTATAAAAAGAAAAAAAAATCTTAAACTTAATTCTAACTTTTACAGCTTTAAAATTGAGCATAAAGATGCACAGTACAAATTATGTTTTAATAAATGAATACTTTATTACACAGGTGTCAAACTCCAGTCCTCGAGGGCCAGTGTCCTGCATGTTTTAGATATTTCCCTCTTCCATGTGATTCAGTTTAACCCTTTAACTCCTGACAACTAACAAAATAATTGGTAACATGAGCAAAGTCAGACACAAATGGCAGAAAAATCAAAGAAAAATACTACAATAAAAAAAAAAAAAAGTGTAGAAAAATAAACAAAATGAGCAACAAAAAGTAATAAATATTTACAAAATGACAAATAATGTGGAAAATTTGGGGGGGGGGGAATTACTAAAGAAGAAAACTATTGAAATTTGGTCCCAGCAATTTTAATTTTGCCTTTAAAAAATGTTTAAATAAAATAAAAATAAAAAGATTCTTGCTTTTTGGCACCTTGTCCATGCACAAAACTAAAAGGAAAATGGTTGAATTTTTTGGAATATTTAAACTAAATCATCCATTCAGAATGCATCAGCACTGACACTTAAAGAGTTAATAATCAGCTCCTCATCAAACTGATAATGATGCAATGGCCTCCAGGTGTAATGGAAGAGGGAAACATCTAAAACATGCAGGACACCGGCCCTCGTGGAACCGCAGTTTGACACCCCTGCTTTATTAGAATCATTTTTTTCTGCCTAGAGCTTATTTTGCCTTGAAAAATTAACAAAGGGTGGATCTGACTCATATGTTGGACATCAGTGAAGATACACTATATTACCTAAAGTATTGTCTCACCTGCCTTGACTTGCATATGAACTTAACATCCCATTCTTAGTCCATACAGTCACATGGGTTCGCCCTTTGCAGCTACAATAGCTTCAACTCTTGTCAGATCACACACTGACTTTGGACCGAAGGCCTGGCTCTCAGTGTGTGCTCTAATTCATCCTAAAAGTGTTCTGTGGAGTTGAGGTCAGGACTCTGTTCAGGACAGTCACATTCATCCACATCAAACTCTCTCACCTATGTCTTTATGGACCTTACTTTATGCACGACTGTTCCGACAAACTTGACAGCATGAAAATATACAAAGTCTCTCTCTTACAGAATACAGAAATGTCATATAAAACTCCATAGATTAAGAATGGGATGTCACTCCAGTGTATTTCAAGGCAGGTGAGTGAATACTTTTTGTAATATAGTGTAGTCTGGAACTTAACCAAATTCCAGAATTTCTTCATTTTTAGGATTAAAGAACTTTCATTGATCATTATTATTATTTTTCAGTAGTGAAAGTATGACAGTGTACATTAAAGTGAACAATTTCTTGAAGATCCAGAAGAAAATCCAGAACTGAGACGTTATTTTTGGAATATACATTAAGAATGTACTTACTTATTTTTGAAACCTACTGTATTCATAGTCAACTGTACTGGATGTATTCCACTGGAATAAAGGTGAATGCTTCTGTTCTGCAGTGGTTGGGTGGGCGCTCCCCTTCCACTGACTATCTATGTGTTATCATTTTGAAATATGACAACAATTGCCAAGCTGCAACTAAATGCTACAAATGTAAGATTTAACAAAGGCACACATTTTTACATGTGTGGATTTAATTATTTTAATACAGTAGTAACACCCAGGGGTCTGCACTCTGTAAGTGTCATGTTTAATCTGTTAAATGTATACGTCAGTGGAGGAAATCCAGGTAAACAAACAGTTCAGGAGTTGAGTTACGTAATTCTATCTAATTGTGTCAGTCCGTTCATTCCCATTGAGAACAGGCTCCGCTCGTCTAAACCCATTACAGAGCTTTTGTACCAGCCTCCATCCTTTCCTTTGCTGAGGTGTTGAGTCATTCCTCTAATGATAGCCACCGGACTACAGGTGTTATCCGCTGGCTTCAAATCAGCAGCGAGCACCCCCGGAGAATACAGCCTCGAGCAGACAGGTGATAAGAACAGGGCTGGGGTCAGAAAGGCCGACACTATCCCCAGGGACTGAGAGGAGGCTGCTGCTATTTCTGCCCCTGACCTGACAGCCCCGGGGAAAAACATGCTGAGAGCTTTGTCACAAAGCATGCTGGGAGATCAGTAGTGATGAATGAAAGGAGCAATGAATTGGAGTAAAACAATACAAAGATCATGTATTTATGATGAGAAGAAACTGATATCTGATATCCATTACATTTACGGTACTATTATGCCTATGATGCCCGGATTCAGCATCATAAATACAAATAAGAACCTTAACCAAGTAAAATAAAAAAAAATAAAAAAATTAAGACTGTCACACTGGCTCATATTTCCACAAGCTAAATTGTACCATTCAAAATCGTGTATCTAGCGTATATTATAAAAGCAAAGTGGCCTCTTTGTATGTGTGTGTCTCAGGAATCACACAAAATCTGTATAGAGCTGACTGGTGCAGTTTGGTATACTTCTGTGTTTTTTGTCAAGGAATACACTCGCCAAAACAGAAAGTTGATTGAACAGATAGTGGTAGTTTTATAATACAATAGCCTTCAATGACATTGCTATGTCCAAAATGCTTTGGTGATGAGTGCTGGACAAATCTGGTACAGCATGTACGAATACACAGCAGCATTAAAATGACCACATCTAGAAACTATGGATATGCACTTGTATGTACTAGTACTACGCACACGGGTCAATGCACGAGTTACTGCTAAATTATTTTAGTGCAAATGTCAGTGAGTTATAGGGAATATTTTCCTACAACAATACCCTTTTTGTTTTGGACCGCCAAAATGTATACTACTACTACTACTACTACTACTACTACTACTACCACCACTAGTACTAATACTACTACTACTACTACTACTACTACTACCACCACTAGTACTACTACTACTACCACCACTAGTACTACTACTACTACTACCACTAGTACTACTACTACTACTACCACCACTAGTACTACTACTACTACTACTACTACTACCACCACTAGTACTACTACTACTACTACCACTAGTACTACTACTACTACTACTACTACTACTACTACTACTACTACTACTACTACTACCACCACTAGTAATACTACTACTACTACTACTACTACTACCACCACTAGTACTACTACTACTACCACCACTAGTACTACTACTACTACTACTACTACCACCACTAGTACTACTACTACTACTACTACTACTACTACTACTACTACTACTACTACCACCACTAGTACTACTACTACTACTACCACTAGTACTACTACTACTACTACTACTACTACTACTATCACTAGTACTACTACTTCTACTACTACTACTACTACTACTACTACTACTACCACCACTAGTACTACTACTACTACTACTACTACTACTACTACCACCACTAGTACTACTACTACCACTAGTACTACTACTACTACTACTACCACCACTAGTACTACTACTACTACTACTACTACTACTACTACTACAACTAGTACTACTACTACTACTACTACTATTACTAATAATAATAATAATAATAATAATAATAATAATAATAATAATAATAATAATAATAATTAGAAAAGCACTCTGAGAGTGCAGACCTCCGCCAAGGTAGACCCCGACCACCCCCCATCCCCCGCCCATCCCCACCCCCTCCCAGATCACCATCAACATAATATCAGTTCTTCCTGTTCACATTTCCAACATATCCTGAAAATTTCATCAAAATCCGTAAGTTTTTGAGTTATCTTGAACACAGACAAAAACATAACCTCCTTGGCAGAGGTAATAATAGTTATATATCAGTTTCATTTGGAATTTCTCTACAATAAAATCAAAACAAGTGGTACCAGGAACAACAAACCCTGCCATTCGCAAACATTTGACCTCATCTTTTATCATTGTGAAAACACGCTTTTGGTGACCTTGACCTTTGACCCACATCTATTCTGGACCACCTTACACATTTCCTGGAAAATTTCATGAAATTGGCCATGTAGTTTTTGTGTAAGGCTGCTAACGAGCAAAACAGACGGACAGACAAACAAACAAACAAACAAAACTGAACCAAAAACAATACCTCCACCTCCTTTTTGGGGGGGTAGGGTAAATATATAGGCAAAAACAACCCAAAACAAAACACAGCGACATACACATGAATAAAAACATATAGCTAATAAGGTTAATTTGTTAATTAAAATTGTCCATAGGTCTGAATGTGAGAGTGATTGTTTGTCTATATATGTTCAGACCTGAGATGAACTGGAGACTCATACAGGGTGTACCCCGCCTTCACCCATTGTAGCTGGATTAGACCCCCAGTGACCCTAGTGAGGATAAAGCGGGTTCAGGCGACGAACAAATGAATGTACACACACCCAGGCATAAAAACATTAAATCAAATGGTCATAAAAACACATACCCAATTAAAAGTAAGTCTAGATATGAAAGTACATGGTCTTACATGGTTACAAATGCAAAACCCTCCACCACAGCTCAAGGCAAAACTGTGTGTTTCATAAAAGCTGTCTTATGAAAAATAATTATGACCAGTGGGTCTTACACACCATGGTCACAATTTTACAATCTAATATTTACATATGCATCTCATTAAAATCCATTTAGTTTTACCAGAAGAAGGTTTTCTTGATATAGGAAAATATATTCAAATACGAAAATCCAGGCCTTTACAAATGTATAGACTGACATAGCATCCAGGCATCTTCTGTTAGTGTTACAACAATTAATGTTTAACCCTATAAACTTCCAAGGGTCCACATATAGGCCAAAAATATTAAGCAAACCTGTCCCTAATGTCACATGACCTAATGTAGTTTGACAATGGAAATTCTCACACATCAGAAGATATAAATCACTTTCAGATAAAATAACCACAGCAGGTACATTCACACATTTGTTTAAAATACTAATGTCAAACAGCTGATCTGAACCTTTATGTCTCATAATTATCCACAAACGAACCATATTCCAACAAACGCCGTCATAGTCCAACAAAAACATCCAAAACAAACCAAGAAAATTGTCCAAAAGAAATCGAAAATACACCAAAACATCAATAAATATCCACAAATGTGTTATCTATTGCATCATTTAACAGGACCTGCCTCCAATATCCCAGTTTTCATCTTAATATTTTCATTTATAATATAATCAAACACCAATTGCATGTTATCAAAATGGTTCAAGAACAACATTCAATTGACTTTATTAAGAAATTTTGAAAAAATTGAATGGAAGTTTAAAGGGTTAAGAAGAAAGACTATTTAAAATCAGTGATTTATTCTAGTTTTTTTTCTCACAACAAAATAACACTTGTCTAACTGTATCTGCAGGCAATGATCATATCCTCCCAACCCCCTGACCCATCCCTTTCTCTGCCTCCATCTCTGTCAGGACCTTGGATGGGAACATTTATCAGAGCTATGATAGTGTCCGGTGTTATCACAAACATACTGTCGCTCTGTGACGAGAGAGAGGGGTCAAACTGTTACTGACAGTCTGAATGATCACTCAATCCTCCCAGAAACCAAGGTCATAAATAGAACAACCTCTAAGATACCCCCCACTATATAGCCTCCATGCTTCAGCTTTGTGCTTAATACGTCCAGTGTTCAAATTCTATTCAATCTACTTACATTTTTTAAAAAGGGATTACAGCCTTGAGGTGATCAGATTTCTATGCTGATAAAATACCATCTAACAAAAGGAAAATGGAATCATTGTCATGCCTTGGTGACTGTGGCTGTACTTAGCACAGTAAATAAACAACAAAATCATGTGTTCGCCTGTAATTACATACAAATTCCACATAAACGTATATGAATATTCATCTTTGCATCCCAGCATCTGCGTTCACATCTGTGTATGTTTGTCTCCCACCTTTTGTTCTCTGTGTTATTGAACTAAGGCATCTGGCAGCAGGAGTGATGAATTGTGTTTGGCTCAGGTTTGAACTGTTCGCCACATGAACCACACGAGAAGGAATTATATAGAATTTGGCTTCCCTCTCTGTCCACCTGTGTTCACACTCATCCTTCTGAGAAAGCAGAAGAAATGTAACTGACATGGAAACAGTGAAGAAAACAAGCCTCATTTTTCATTCTGTGACAGAGTATATTGTGTTTTGTTACTTAATCAGTATAATCTAAACACCGTGGAACATTTCAGTAATATGATTATATATATCACACAGGAACATGTTGGGAGCCACCCCTTAGTTTCTCAGCTACATATTCAAGGCTGTAAAAAAGAAGTGGGTGGAAGTACCTTAACAACGTAGTATTATTCTGACGCCCAGAGTTAGCACGTTTTAAAGCTAGAACCAATAATAATATTTGTACAAAAGGTTAGGGCAGGGGGACAGTCCCACTAAATGCATTTTCAGTGACACAGCAAAAAAAAAAAAGCACATTTTGTCGAATATTTGAATCATAAAATTATACAACAGCCTTCTTAGTGCCCTTTATTAATGACAAAACTGTCCAGCTATCTGCATACATATATATATATATATATATATATATATATATATATAAATATAAGGCTGGAAAAGGCTGGACTAAAGGACAGCACAGAGGCACTACTCATGGCTGCGCAAGAACAAGCCCTAAACACCAGAGCAATAGAGGCTGGAGTCTACCACATCAGACAGCACATCACAGCAGGGTGTAAGATGCTGGCAGGCAAGGCATACATGGAGAGGCATAACCAGGTAGCGGGCATACTGTACAGGAACATCTGTAAAGAGTATGGACTGGAGGTCCCAGCGTCAAGGTGGGAGAACCCCCCAAAGGTGACAGAGAACAAACAGGCCAAGATCCTGTGGGACTTCCAGATCCAGACTGACAAGATGGTGATGGCCAATCAGCCTGACATAGTGGTGGTGGATAAACATGAGAAGACAGTGGTGGTGATAGATGTAGCAGTCCCCAGTGATAGCAACATCAGAAAGAAAGAACATGAGAAGCTTGAGAAATACCAAGGGCTGAAAGAGGAGTTAGAGAAAATGTGGAGTGTGAAGGCAACAGTGGTACCAGTAGTGATCGGAGGACTAGGGGCAGTGATCCCCAAGCTAGGAGAATGGCTCCAGCAGATACTAGGAACAACATCAGAGATCTCTGTACAAAAGAGCGCATTGCTAGGAACAGCTGAGATCCTGAGCAGAACCCTCAGGCTCCCAGGCCTCTGGTAGAGGACCCGAGTCTGAAGGAGACACCGCCCAGGTGGGGCGAGAGGAAAATTTGTATATATATATATATATATATATATATATATATATATATATATATATATATATATATATATATATATATATATATATATATATATATATATATATATATATATATATATATATATATTTCACTTAATGAAGTGTAGAAAGTCTGTCCTAGCATTTAGTATGGTGTCACTGAACACTCACTAACTAAAGTCTGACACTGCATACATCATATATATAGATCGAAGCCTTTTATTAGAGTAAAAACTGGTTGAGTGGAGCAATATGATAGACTACAAAGTGAACTGGAAGAGACCTGAACGACTGTAGAGTATGTGAGTCAGTGGGAGCCTGGATTATTTTCCTGCCAGCAGAAGCGGAGGAGGGCTATTGTTTTTGGTTGGTGTTTTGTCTGTCTCTGTCTGCTTGATTGCCAGTAACTTTATGCAAAAATGTCTTGACCAATTTGTCTTAACCAAATTTCATTTTTGGTGAATGTAGGTCAAATATCAAGGTCAAGGTCACCAACAATGTGTTTTTTTTGGCTGTGACTGTGGCATTAAGCTTTTTTTCAGTTTGTTTTTGTGTGAGTTATTTTTTTGGCACCGAATGAAATTAATTTACCTCTCAGAGAGTTGAATTTAACTCTGTTTCAGGTAGCATTTGGTGCCACTCAAAGTTAGAGTAAAATTTACTCGATGGTCAGTGTTTACATTTTCAGAGTTAATTCTACTCTAAATTCTCAATGAAATCTGTATTTAACACTGTACTTTCACACTATTAGGAGTAATATGATCACACTTTATGGAACTATTTTTTATTTCAAATGTAGCTTAAAATGACTCTATAATGTCTTTAAATTTATTTTCCTGCAGTGTTATTTTCTTCATCAGTTTGCAGCTTATACTATACTGGAACTATGTACAATTGCAGGGCTTCCCATGGTAGTTTCAGAAATTTCTTGAAGTAACTCTTGGGGTACTAATAATGTTTTTCAGTCACACTAGGATATGCTTTTACTTTGAAAGAGAAGGTTCTCCTTGCAAGGAATAAAACCATTGCTTCACAGCAACATTCAGGTAAAGCACTGTTCTGCCTACAGGTTTGAATAATGGTGTCACATTAGTAAAATCGTAAAAAGACCAATAAAACATAGTAAAACAGACATATTCACCTAAATCATGGGTGCAGAATCCTGGTCATCGTCCTGCATGTTTTAGATTTTTCCCTTTTCCATCACACCTGGAGGCCATTACATCATTATCAGGCTTCTGCAGAGTAGGATGATGAGCTGATCATCAGTTCAATCAGGTGTGATGGAAGAAGGAAATATCTAAAACATGCAGGATCCTGGCTCTCAAGGACCAGGATTCCCCAAACATGGCCTAAATAAACATTAATACAACCCCCCATGCCAACCCACCCACACTTTGAACCCCTGCATATAAAATGGAACATAATGACTAAAATGTCCAGTACCTATAATGCAATGTGTCAGACTTCCACTAATCACTCTGTAGAGTTGAATTTTAAATTGCATTTGCAGAACTTTACACTGACTTTTAACTCTACTGTTAGAGCCTGTTTACTCTCCATAGAGCTATGAATACTTAAAAATAGCTTTGCTCTGATATATTGACACAGCCTTCACAGCCATATCATTATATTTTTCTGATCTTTGTTTACATATTTTACACAAACAAATACTACACAACAAAAAAAAAACGTTGTCTTATATATTTGGGGGATGGGGGGGGGTCTGAATTTTCATACACTGGTAAGAAATGGATGATGGACCTGTTGACTCCTAAACACAGTGTTTAGTAAGGCAAAGCAGGTTTATTTATATAGCACACTTCATGTACAAGACAATTCAAAGTGTTTTATAAAAAACATTAAAAGCGTCAGAGCAGGGAGCAATAAAAGTATAGGTATGAAAAATATAAAAAAAACAAAACATAATTAGATAAAACAGATAAACAAATACACACTTTAAATGTTTAAAAGAGTGCATATCTAAACTGATGAATAAAAGTTATTCATGCAGCTGAGAACAGATGGGTCTTTAACCTGGATTTAAAGGGACATATCACCAGTGAACACAGTTCCCTGGTGTCTTAGTGACCTGTCTATGACAAGCTTTGGTCAAAATACCACATTTATGAATAACTACAACAGCTTCAACCTGGAGAAACAGCCCTTTTCAAAACACTTGGTTTTAGTTCCTCATGCTTTCATGCAAATGAGCGACAGCTGACTCCGCCCCTCTTCCACATGAGGGGGAGAAGGAGAAAAAGGGTGAAGCAGAGAAAAAGAGACAAAAACATAAATGAAATAAAATCATCTGGAGAAAATCAAAGTTCACTGAGTGCTGAGTTTTATAGGCCCGGTGTACGTTCAGGTCCAATTTCTCTGGACCCGGGCCGCCAGATGAACTACCACGGTCACCCACGGACCACTCGTCCATTCCACCCAGGTCAGACCAACTGTGGACCCGGACCCTCACACAACGACGAGGGCTCAGATCGGGCCATGCCTTTGGGTCCTGGTCTCTTAAAAACCTCAGTGCATGTTCAGGTCTGGTTCATCTGTATTCGGGTCAGCCAGGCGAGCCACAACACCAAGTTCGCAGATCAGCAACCCAGGTCAGACCGACCATGAACCCGGATGCATGCACAGCAGGAAATGGGGTGGGATAAGATATGTGAAACCGGGTGGGTGGTGTGTGTCTGTGCGGGGGTGGGGTGGGGGTGGGGGGCAACTCATTAGAATGTGACATCACACTTCAGTCAAACACGCATTGGTCTATTTTCTGGTGTCAATTCAAAAAAGGAGAAAGGACATGAAACAGATTATGACACTACCTGGCACATGATATGAACTCCCAACCCCAAAAAAATGAAAATGATGATTTTGATTCTCTATCCCCTTTAAATAAAAGTGTCTTAGCTGATCTGAGGTTTTCTGGGAGTTTGTGCCAAACATGTGGAGCATCGAAGCCTCTCCATGTTTGGGTCTGACTCTGGGGACTCACAAAATATCAGATCCAGATAATCTAAGGGGTCTGGTGGGTTCATACTGGCTCAAGAGGTCACTTATATATTTAAGTCCTAAACTCTTCAGAGCTTTATAAACCAACAACAGAACATTAAAGTATATCCTCTAACAGACTGGCAGCCAGTGGAAGGACCTAGAATTGAACTGATGTGGTCCATTTTTCTGGTCTTTGTAATGACTCTAGCAGCAGAATTTGGAATGAGCTGCAGTTGTCAAATGGAATTTTTAGGTAGACCAGTAAAACAGTGTTTTTCTCGGTCCTGCTGTGATATCAGATCATTCCTTCATATATTCTAAAGGTGATAGGCTGATTTTGTGACTGCCTTTATTTGCTTTTCTAAATGTAGGTCTATCGTCCATCACTACAGCGAGATTTCTGGCCTGGTTGTTGTTTCCAGGTCTATAGACTGAAGCTCTGTGGTGACCTTTGGCTCCAAACACAATTACCTCAGTTTTGTTTTTGTACAACTGAAGATATTTGTGATACATCCAGTCATTAATTTCCTCAAAACATTTACCAAGAGCCTGTACAGGGCCTAGGTCTCCAGGTGACATTGTGATACAGATCTGTGTGTGTGTGTGTGTGTGTGTGTGTGTGTGTGTGTGTGTGTGTGTGTGTGTTAGGTGTGATAACTAATATTGTACCAGTGAGGGGCATGTAGACATTAAACAAAAGAGGCCCCAGGATGGAGCCTTGAGGAACCCCACATGTAATACTTGTCTGCTCAGATGTCGTTACCTAATGACACAAAGTGCTTCCTGTTCTCTAAGTAGGTCTTGAACCAGTGTAGCGTAGGACCACACAGACCCACCCAGTTTTCCAGTTGTTTTCACTAGTATAGTCTAATCGATTGTATCAAATGCAGCACTGAGGTCCAATAAAACTAACACTGACATGTTTTCATTGTCTGTATTCAAACAGAAGTCATTCATTATTTTGGTCAGAGTAATCGCTGTGCTGTGGTGCTGTCTAAAACCTGAATGGAACACATCATAGGAGCTGTAATGTGTTAAAAAGTAATTTAGCTAATAAAAAAACGTTTTTTCAATTATCTTACTTAAGGAAAATTGGAGATCAGCCTGTAATTGTTAATTTGTGTCTTGTCTAAATTGTCTCTTTTTAGGAAATATTTAATTACAGCTGTTTTCAATGGGCTTAGAAAAACACTGGACATTAAAGATGAGTTCACAGTCTGTCACAGATCTTTTAAGAAAACCTGTGAGCAGGATGTCCAAACAGCAGGAGGGGTTCAGTTGATGTAAGATGCCCTCTAGAACTTTGCTATTAATGGGATAAAACTACATTATGGTGTTTGAACTGGTTTTGGGGTGGACACGATACATATCCTGAACCTGAACCAACTACTTGTCTAATATTTTGGTATTTTATATTTGCCTGTAAAGAATTTGGCAAAGTCGTTTCAGGCTGTGATGGAATAAAATACTAAAAGTACCAATGATGATAACAAGTTTATGTCACATGAACCTCATATGAATCAAATACAATTTGCTCCAGGGATGTTATTTAACCAGGGCACTTGGAACAGAAGACACTGGAACAAACAGACTGATGAGACCAGTGTGAAAAGTTCTGAAGCAGAATATTTATGGCCGAGTGTTTCACACTTCAGCCATATTTATTTGTCGAACATCAACTGTATAAATAACTCTATATGTTTCAAAGACTGATCTTTCTTAGCCTTCTCACAAACAGTCTATGCAGAACTGTAGCATGTTCTCACATGATATGACAGTGACAGTTGGAGGAGGTAATGCATCTCTGAGCTGGTTTCACAACTACAGATACTGTACTTACACATGCCAGGCTGATATTACTACTAGTACACATGGCAAAAGATAACATTGAATTATTTTTTTTTTTATTTACCATTCTGAAAAAATGAGACCACTGCAAAAGTATCACTTTTGCTGATGTGTTTGAATAAAATTAACATTTTTGTTTTAAATTCCAAAAAAAATACTGTTATTTAGAGCATGCATATGCAGAACACAAAATAAAAAGATGCAGTCTTTTCCGATCTCAAATAATGCAAATAAAACCAGTTAATATTCATTTCTAGAGAAAAGTTCAGAAGTCAATATTTGGCAGAATAACCCTGATTTTCAATTCACGTATCTTGCCTCTCCTCCATTGCTGTTGGTTGATGTTATGCAGCTCCTGGCAGAGAAATTCAAAAAGCCCAGTAATGTTCTGTGGCTTCTGACGATCCATTTTCCTCCAGACATTTTCAAAGTGGGTTCAGGTCTGCAGCGTGGTCTGGCCATGACAGGTGGTCTATCATTCACACCTTTATGGACCCAACTGAGACCAATCCTCAGAGTTTGGGAACATTGTTAGAGCAGAAGTCCAGTTGTTTTCAGCAGGTGTTTTGGGATTTTCCAATTTCCTATTACTTTTACAATACTATAATAGCACTGTTTTTGCCTATTGTAAGAAGATAGCAATGGACACAATAGTGCCTTTTCTACTTCTTCATAAATAAGATATGGATCAGCTGTTTATTCAGTAGAAGACGGTGTCAACAGACAGGAGTACAATGGCAGACATACTGATGTCAGAGGAAATTGCAGTGGTCTCTTATTTTTTCACACTCTAGCGGATTTACACAGTCCGTTCAACCACATTAACACATAACAAGCTATAAGACACACTCAGCTAAACAAGTGTCAGTTTTTGCATGTTTATTAATGAGCCTTATCAGTATCCAAATTCTGGAAAAATGTTACAACACTTCCACACAGGTCTAACTGGTAGGAATTTGTGTTTGTGACTTTTAAAGCATGTAGCAAATTTTTAGGCTACTCTCACTTGGCAACTTTGATTTTTCAGAAAAATCAGTGTAACTTTTGAGTCACCATTTAACTCCAAGTGTCATTTCGTCTGAGGCAGGTGTTTTTATGTGCAAATAAAAGTACGTTTATTTATTTTTATGTACATGTCATATTTTTGTCCTGTAGTTTTTTGCACATACCTACAATTTTCAGTATTTGTATGATATTTGTATGTTCTTTTTTACAATACTGATTTGCTGCTAAACAAAATAAAGCTGCTTAATTGATTTTCAATGGTCCTTTAATGGTATCAATAAATATCTATTCTATTGTATTCTATTCTATTCTATAGTGTCAGATTATACTACATTGTGGGACATGAACAATGGAGATGTCGATAATAAATGGCTTTGGTGTCCTGAAACTTGGTGTACATATTCATGGTCACAGACGACATGTCATTTGTTATTTTCTCCAAGACATTTGTGTTTCCACAAACATTGATATCTATGATAGGCAATGTATGAGCTCATGCTTCTGGTTAGCCACTAATCTGTGACTGCATGAATAATCACTTCTGAATCACGATCTTGATTTATGCCTCTCTGCAGTCTCAGTTTTACATGACCACAACCCTGTCGTCTTTTGCATCGGCAGGCAAATTGGAAACACTGTAAATACTAACAGTTTTAACACAATGAAATAAATGTCCCAATGTGGGTGATGTATTTACAAGAGAACTCTCTGCAATAGAGCAGCAGAGGTGTCAGTGTTGTCTGTGATGAATGGGTCTGCAGATCCCCTCTGGTCTCGGAGCTCAATGATCACTATATTGATCAACATGTGCTTTCACTCCTCTGAGATCCAACTAAAGTACAAACCTTCCAATATACAGACAAAATATCCAGAGTTATTAGATTGGTTAAATGTTGTATAAGGTGACACTATGTATTGTTTAGTTTTATGATTGATTATTTTTAATCAATATGCCTGTTTCTGTTTAAGTTTGTGCTGTTATGGTGTATTACAAGCCTAACAATAGTTTATATATACATGTAGAGTCCTATATATGAAGAAAAACAGCCTGTTACTGTAATGGTATTAATCACAGAAAAATTACATTACTTTTTTCCTTTGAAAAAAAAAAAAAAACAACAACTCCAAAGCTTAGAAAATTGTGTTAAAATACAAATGCTTCTGTTTCTGCCTGTGACAAGATGATTGTGTAATAATAGTGGCAAGCCTAATTATGCCAATGTCGACATATGTCAAACCAAGGTCTTTTCCACCAACACATACCACCTCCAGCCTAGTTTCATCCTCCTACTAGGCAGAACATAAGAGTCTGACCAGACACACAAGCAAATGCACCACGAAACCCAGTGACTATGAGAGATAGAAGCCCTGAAAGATGAAGACGGACAGTCAGAGCTCTGTGTAATTACTCTGCATGTGTGGATGGCCTCTGGGCTATCACACCCAATGCAGTGGAAACACTGCATACGAGCAGAGCCTAATAGGCCTGTTCATGTCCAAAGAATGTTGAAGCAGAGGGGGGCATATGTTTGACTGCTTGAGGAGAGGAGAGGAGAGGAGAGGAGAGGAGAGGAGAGGAGAGGAGAGGAGAGGAGAGGAGAGGAGAGGAGAGGAGAGGAGAGGAGAGGAGAGGAGAGGAGAGGAGAGGAGAGGAGAGGAGAGGAGAGGAGAGGAGAGGAGAGGAGAGGAGAGGAGTTGCTCTTTCCTCAGCTCTGGTGCCTGCTGTCTTTTTACGCCTCCAGCCATAGTGCAGACACATGTCACACCACCATCTGTCTGCTGTGACAGTGCCGACACACATACATGCACACACTGACAGGCCCTAACAGTATACCACAGGTTGATGCACTGTTGATGTTTGTGAGCATTCCTGTCTGAGCACATGCTTTTGACATCACATGGACCTGTGACAGCTCTCCACATGCTGACTCCGCTCCTCCCTCCCACTCGTGTCAGCTGAGAAAAGCATTCTGAAGGTTAATAAAAGAATTCTACACGTTTTCTCAGCGAGCGAGGAGCTGCGACGCCACTCCCCGCATGCACTGCACAGGTAATGTGAAGTCAGCCAAGGCTGGGTACCAGAGCATTGGATGAATAATGTAGGGCCGCACAATGACAGGGTGGATTATGAATGATGCAGTAATACCCGGTCCCTCCTGTCAACACTGAGGATAGAAGAGGGAGGACAGAAAGTGTGTGACACCATCACTTCACAGAGCACCTGGCACACATCAACTTCAACCTGACTCACTGGCAGTTAAAGAATAAGGGAGGGATTTTGCTGAAGAAGTCAGCTGTGTTTGTTGCACTGATGGTTCAGATCCAAGCAGGCAGCCAGTCAGTGAATCAACCAGTGATCACTTGTAAAGTTAAAGCACACACACGGGCAGCCATGCATGCTCACAAGCACACACAGCTGACCCGTCAGTCCCAGAGGGAAAGCCCTGATTCAGCTGACAGAGGATCAGGGTCAGAGTCAGCTGATACAAGGTCAGCTTAGAATCATGGCAGCCCTCAAGCTGGTCTAGGATAAGTAATGACAGGAGCCTCAGGTTGTCAGATGCATTCATCATGTGCTGCATCGCTGTAAACTAAACTCCATGAGACCAACAGTGGTCAGGTCAGGAAGCTCAACCTCAAATGTTTGCTGCTCTTGTACTGAATCTGGTAGAAAAAAAAACAGGTGCACTTTTATGAAGCGGAAACAGCTGAAAGCCTGGGTGGTCTCTCTCCCGTGTCTTGAGAAGTCAAATGTGCTGCTGGATGTGTTAATGGTGACATGGGTAAGGAAAAGAAGAAGAAGAAGACGGAGAAGGAATTCGATTAAAGACAAGAAGAAGAAGACAGAGGGAGGGACCAAGCAACAGCTGTTCCACCAGTGAAGAATCTTAAAAGTGCATCTGTAAATACCAAACCTGGGCAGATGCCACTTTGACCTCCATATATTCTTAGCTCACCTATCCCCTCTAAACCTGTTCCAAGGCTATTATATAGAGCTTAGTGCACTATTTTTAGAGGCATCTCCCGAATTAACCTCATGTTTTGTTTACATTGCTCTGTATTTTTAGACATAAAAATACCAGTTGAAATGCTTCATTGTGAAATGAACAGAAAGTGCAAATAGTTAATGTACATCTCCTTCTGTAAACATGTTAATTACCACATGACTTTGATCTAAATTCTTCCAGTAATAAAATTAAGAATAAAATTAAACCTGTCTTGTCTCACCTAAAGGTATTGTCCTTATGCTTCAAGTGAGAAGATAAAACGCACAAGAATGGACTTACCACTGGTGCTCATGATGCCCAATGTGTTCTTATTTAAAACAAAGCGGCTCCGTCGAGAATAATCCCATAAAGCACAGAGAAATCTTCACGGAGCAGTTTGCTCCTTTCCAAATGTACAGGTAATAATGAAACCTAGTGAATGTAAATAATGTTCCTCACTAAGTACATCTCCGCAACACTGCTTCCTGTCAAATTCTGAGAAAGAAGATGTTAAAAAAAAAAAAGAAAGAACAAGAACAAGGATAAAATAAAAAAATAATGCAGAATATTTCCACTGGTTGTAAATTCCAAACAAAGATCCTGTTGTTGCTGTGTAGGAGTATCGGCTGTGTCTTTCCAAAGAAACACACGCCAATGACAACACAATGCTGCTCAGTCGGATTCCACCTTCACATTTTCGCTCCTGGCTCTGACTCCAGCTCCACCGTGTGCTCTCCCTGGCGATGTGTGTGTGTGTGTGTGTGTGTGTGTGTGTGTGTGTGTGTGTGTGTGTGTGTGTGTGTGTGTGTGTGTGTGTGTGTGTGTGTGCTGTCACTGAGCGCCTCTGGTCTGTCTGCAGCGGCACTGCAGCTCGCATCCGGAATACACTTCACAATAAAAACCTTAATTATAGGGGTCGAGTAGAAATGAGTCAATATAAAATATACTGCATGGGGGGGAAAAAAATGACTCTAAAATATTTTTGAGTCATGTTGTTTACAATTCACTGTTTTATGTAAAACAAACAAAAAACAAATTCCTTTGGTCTTAGGAGGTAGATAGACCAGTGATGAATGGCATAAATTATTTTATTTTAGTTAGTTTGTTAATTGTTCTGTTTTTAACGTGTAAGTGCTTTGTTTTTTACTTTTTGTTTTTATTGCAGTTGGCTTTTATTATACTGTATGTAAAGCATATTTGAGTGTCATGACAAGCATTATATAACAATGTTTTATTAGTAGTAGTAGTAGTAGTAGTTGTTGTTGTTGTTGTAGTATTAAAAACTTCAGACCTGAATTATGTTCCTAGGTTGTGTAAAATATAATAATTACTTTTTCCTCATCCCTATGCAAACAGAAATGAGAATCAATCTGGAAATGAGACCTTGGTTGACTGAGTTGGATCATTGGTCCAGGACAACAATCCAATCCCAGTGTATTTAATTTTAAACTCTTTGTAAATAAATATAGGCTTAATAATAATAAACAATTAAATTTTTTTAAAAAAACCTGATTTAATAAACCCTCTCCACGTTATCCACTGGACATTTACAGTAAATTATATCTTGTCCAAGTGCAAAAAAAGTCTTGAAGTAGTATTTACAAGGACAGCGCTTTATTGTGGAAACACAGAGGTCCACTTCCGGTATTATCAACACTAAATATAGCTGACTTGTCTCTTTTTTTAAATCCCGGGTTAAGCGACGTCACTGTGGGCTTCTGGAACCCGTTGGAAACACTGTTTCATACAAAACTGCAAAGAAAAAAGGTTTAAAGTCATTCAAATCAGTTGTAATGTCACGCATTTTCCACAAAAGGTGAGATTGAGTGTCTGAACTATTTCAATGCTAGTTTCATTTAAGAATTAGACTAGAAACATCAACCACTCATACCAGGATTGTATTAAAAGAACTAAATATGGAACTTTAGGTGCCAGGAGTCTGTTTTTGTATTTTTATTAATTTTCATTTTATTATTATTATTATTATTATTATTATTATTATTATTATTATTATTATTATTTATTTATGATTGGAGGTGCAGGTTGCTAAAACTGTTATGACACCGCCCTCTTCTGGAAAATCGACGCATGCTAAGTAAATTAGTTAATTGGATTATTTACTTTGGACGTATCCCACTGTAAGGAGACTGTAAACCCATTGAGAAAGTAGTGGGTGGTGGTTGTAGCCGGATGCTTCATAATGCACAGATATGCAGCCAATGTGGACTGTGTGTCTACTGTCATGGTGCTAATGAACAGGCTCATCCTACAGACACTGCATCCAGTATAGGTTCAGTTTTCACCAACATAGAAAGGTCTCCATCTAATGGTGAAACACTAACCTGACAGTATTTTAGCCAGTGTTCACAGCAGTAGGCTATTTATATTATTTTTTATGATAAATATAAAGACTTCACTGCATTTAAAACTGAAGTAGACAAAAGCAGACAGTTAAACTTGAGTATGTCCTGGTTTGCAGTGTCCTCATTGTGTGTGCTGTGTATCTGCTGTTTTTTTTTTTTTATAAAACTAACAGACTGTTCCATGTCCTGAGGAAACCCTGGTCCTAAAGAGTGAAGGAAGCCAGACAATCAGGGGATGTTAGAGTCACCTCTCTGTCTTTCACTCTTATTCTCTCTCAGCTGCAGAGACTCGACTCTTTAAATATGGAGCTCAAAGGTTTGTACAGGATGACCTCGCTTTGTCTTTTCATCTATTTTACTCCTTTGAACAGTTTTGTGCTATGTTTGGTATAGTGCAGATTACTGAACACTCACTGGAAAATATTATAAATCTTACCAAATGTATTTTTCTCATTTCTAGTCAAATATTTCATCACACTTAAAATAAGATATAACCACCTAAAGAGTACATTTTCCAGTGAGATATGAGAACTCATATTTACACAGTACATTTTGCAGTGTTAAATCAACACTTAGAGAGTTTATTTAACTTCTTCTAGAGTGTATTTGGTCCCATTGTCTCCAAATTAACACTGCAAAATCTACAGTGTAGAAAACAAAGCTTGAAAATCTTATTTTAAGAAATCTTATCAGATCATTTTTACTTTCTCTATTGGCTTTTTCCCACTTGAATTAAGCAAAAAAAAAAAAAAATCTATCAATGGAGAAAATGAAAATGATCTTGGTAAGATTTCTTAAAGCTGTCATTCCATGGTTAGTTCATTAATATTACTGTGTTCTCCATTATTATTGAATACATTGTGTGTTGGTTCTATTTAAAAAAAAATGCTTTGTTTCAAGGTGTTTTTAGAAAAATGACTTGAGGTCGAATAACAGTTTACCGGTACTTCCTCATACAAGTCACGAGGCGTTTCTGATTGGCTCAGAATGTGTGAAAGAACACCCCCCCTCCCCTGTCGCTGTGTATGTATTTAGCTTTAGCCAACTAGCATCTCGCTAAGTTTTGTGCCGTTTCTTGTTCTGAAAATGTGCAGGAAAAAAAACAAGGCTTTATTTCCACAGAGAGCACATGAACCAGTTTGATTTGCCATTGTTTCCCCAGTTTGTGCAGCAGCTACTGTGGCTCCGTCTTCTCTTGTAGATGCTAATGCTAATGCTACTTCAGATTCGCTGCAATGGGGGACAGGTTTAACCCCACAACTAAAGTTTGTCTGATGTCAGACTTTCCGGCTTTTTCGAGGACCCTCTTTCCTCTTGTTTTCTGTGAATGCTGTATGCAGCCAGTGGAGGTGACAACCGACTTTTAAAGGCAGTATGTGTTGGTAAGTCGGGGTGACCCATCAGATTCCAAAAGGAGCGTGGAAAAGTGGTTTTCAGTGGAATGACACCTTTAAATTTTAGATTAGGAAAATTGTCATTGTTATTAATATTATTTTATTTGTGTATGTTAGTATGTGTGCTAGACTGTACATCAGTGTCCTTGTCATGTAAATCTATGTCTTACTGTATAATGTGTTGTTTTATTGTTACATGTGTTATTAATTATTTGTGTTTTGGCCCCTTCACATAATGAAAATTCAAAATGTAATGTTAAGAAACTGAAGTCTTGAAATAATACTTTCAAAATCTGTTGTGTAATAATTTATTTTTTACACATCTCACAAAAAAGCTACTCTTTTGGTGATTATGTCTTGTTTTAAGTTATTATTTTAAGATAGGTAGATAGACAGACAGACTTTATTGTTGGAGCACTTTTACTGTTCTTAAATGTGGACAAATGATGTCCCTTATTCCTTTTTACTCTACATGAAATACTGATTTAAAAATATTCAATTTTTATCAGTAAAGGTTGGGTTCTGCATACACATAATCATGTCTTTTTTTCCCGAACAGTGCTATGTATACTGACCTGATTATGTACAGTAACAGTGTTATGAAGGATAATCATTTACTTAATTGAACCATCTTTTATCAGTAGGTGTGTGCATGTGTGGGTGTTCAGCTATGAAGGTGGGTGGGTGTGACCCACACGAGGTTCTGATTGTGCCCCTGTGTCAATTCTGTGTTGTGTTTTTGTCTTCCAAACACAAGGGGCAGAAAAACAGGAACCTGGCCTTCCTGTTCACTGAAGGCAGCAGGTCAGGAGGCCGTAGCTCCGTCACTGCCTGCCAGTTCACTATAATCTACAAGTGAGGCAAACATCCCCTGGTGGGTGTTATTACTGGACAGAAACTCCACACTGTCACTTTCACTGTAATAATATCAACATTTCCCATCATTTTTCTTTCACATTAGGAAAAAAACACTGCAAGCAACATGATCCCATTAATAAGCTGCTAAATACATGACAGACAGACACTCATGTTTGTGTTAAGGGGATAGTTCACTGTTTTTCACATGAATTTGTATGGGTTCAGCATCTTTACTCTGGCGCACCCACAGTGACTTACCACTAACACTGTCCTGTGAGTCGAGTTCTGGTCCAGTTTTGGGAAAAGCAAAAGTAGTAGGTTTCTTGTGGTCAACAAAATACAACATGTTTCTTCTCAAAACAGTATGTGTTTTAATGAATGATTTATTTGCATAACAAAACCGTCACGGAACAAAAACTCACACCTGGTAATTGCTTGGAGCTACTTTCTCTCAATAGCGATCAATGCACGTTGTCACTGCTAACAGCTGTGCACCTGCAAGTAGCAGCCACAAACACTGCCAAACAACTGATGAAAGTAGTTTGCTAAGATGCACAGCTGTTAGCAGTGACAACCGTATTGATCGCTATTGAGAGAAAGTAGTTCCAAGCAATTACGAGGTATGAGTTTTTGTTCCCTGACGGTTTTATTATGCAAATAAATCACTCATTCAAACACATGCTCTTTTGAGAAGAAATTTGTGACCCCTGGAAACGTGCCAGGACTACTTTTGCTTTGACCAAAACCGGACTAGAACTGGGCTCACAGGACACTGTCAGGGGTAAGTCACTGTGGGTGCACCAGAGTAAAGACACTGATTTTATACAAATTCATGTGAAAAATAGTGAACTATCCCTTTAATGTCCTAATGGACATTCTATGACAATTATCTACTAGGTATTTTTTCTGGTAGACGTGGTGTGTCTTTAGTTTGTCAGTCACACTCAGGCCATGTGTGCACTATCACTACTGCTGATCAGCACTATACTGCATTCTTCACTAACCCTCGCAATCCTTGCCCTTTGTCTAACCACATGCCCAGGGAAAAAGCACACACACACTACCATCCACCCTGAAACGCTACACTGCCACCTCCACCCATTCCTGTATATTTGTAAGTTGTTGGTATTTGGTTCACCCACATTCCCCCTCTCTTTCCGTACCTCACGTTCTCTCTTCTGTGTTTCGCTCATACACTTTTGCAAACAGAGCAAAATAAATGGTCTGTGTCCTGCAGCCGTGCATAGCAAATTGCATGATCACATGTGTAGTGCAGGAGCTGATATTCTGTGTTCAGGGTGACTTTGTCATGGTGCACTGGGGGCTTGGGATACACAATCAGTTCCAGAGTTTATATTTAACTAAGCAGACAAAAAAAATTCAAGAAACCAAAGCATTGCTAGCCTGGGGATTATTATCTGTGCTTACGCAGATATGGATGGGCATGACCCAGAACAAGAAAAAGTGTCATTGATAAAAATAATAATAAAAGTGAAAGTGTTCCCTGCTGTACAGGAGGAAATACAAGAAAACGTAGGCAAAAACATAACCTCTTTGATCGACCTCCTTTCATTCGGAAGGGGGTGGGGTCTGCCTTGGCGGAGGTTTGTGCTCTCAGAGTGCTTTTCTAGTTGTACTTATTTTACCTATTTCCTTGCTTGCTGTACAAGTTTAGTTTAAATTGTTTTAATTGTACAGTTTATTTCATTATAGATCATTGTTTGCATTAGTTGTGTGAAGGGTCCTTGCAAAGTAAGAATTTAATGGCTTGGTACTGCTGTGTATATGAGAATAAAAGTATTGACTCTTGAATCCAGTATAAACATATTTTCATTGTCATAGCTCATGGGAAATGAAGTGTTCCACCTCAGGTATGTGGTGAACAATTCTGTTTGTCCAGTTGACTGTCATCTGCCAAATGTGTTCATGTCAAACCAAACTGGTGTGACTGGTGTTGGAGAATGCAGACAAACTGACTTTCTGTAATTCTGTTTTAAGTAGAAGGTGAAGACACACAGTTGTACCTTTGAAATAATTGTGTTTTATTTTACCTGTCCATTTGGCACTGCACTTTAGATAGGTTCATATGTGTCAACATTTTCAAAAAAACAGCAAGACTGTGTGTGTGTGTGTGTGTGTGTGTGTGTGTGTGTGTAGAGGGGTGGGGTGGTGAAAAAGGGAGTGAGGCTGTTCTTTAGTCTGGGAGGAGTTACAGCAAAAAAAAAAAAAGAAAAAGAAACTTCCTCAGTCAGTGACATGCTGTCTGCAGCACACATACACACACACACACACACACACACATACACATACATACTCGGGATACTCTCACTCACTTGCATACTTTCTTTTTCTGCTTTTTCCCTTCTTGGCATTTGGACTGACAGTGGAGAATGACGGCAGTTATATCAACTGTCATGAGTTGCTTTTCGTGGGATAAGCGAAGAGAACACACATAGATACGAGCATGTATAAACTGACCGGACACATGAGGAATGAAGTGAGCGGGTAGAACTGGCAGCAACACAGAGGTAAGAATTTTCCTAAATACTTCTGCTGCTTTAAATTTCACTGTGTCATGAATCACACCCTTGAAGAGCAGGTTTAACACTGCTGTACTTTGTACTTGTCGGCATGACCATAAAGTTGTCAGTTTACAAGAATATTATGGACAGCAAAGCTTTAAACAGACAGTGATTGTCATGTAGTGAGTTTGATTTACTCTGATGAGTTTTGAGTGTCTTCAAATTCCTTCACAATGAGCTGCAGTACAGGAAGATGTGCTGTAACTCTAAAAAACCAAATAATATTAAAGCAAAAGCAAAATCTATTTAGAAGGAATGCTAACTTAATCTGTATTGTCAGAGATGTACTAATACAGCGGTATGTATGGGAATCTCCCTGCAGGGAGTTCTGTCCTAGACACACAGGCATGAGAGTGAGTTAACAGGGGGTTAGTCTAAACTTAGAGCCCATAACCCCCATCTCATATTACTCCACTACGTTCCCTCTTAACTCCTGTAGCACATATTACAAACCTACAAACCCAGATTGTACAGACAATACAGAGGCACCGGCATGTTAAACAATGCTGCTTGTAATGCTTTTAAACACAGCCAGACACTGCTGACACCACATGTTTCTTATTAGAGGCAGGGGTTGTATGTTATTGTCATGGACCGCCGAGTGTCACAATTGCAGTCTGGGCTTTTCTGTGGTTTCAGTCTGTGTGAGGCTAAAGTTTAAGGTCATTTATGGCATGTGGTCATTGGATTTATGGGCACCTGTCATTATTGTGAGTACATGCATTATTTATAGCTTATTATGCCAGTACATGTTTATATTGCACTTAAGGAAACTTGTGCAGTACAGGTGGAGGTTTTGATGATCCAATTGCCATGAAACACAGGTTAGATCTAGAGGTGTCCAGTAAATAGGATACATTATTTCAGCAGCTTCACTTGAAGTCACTTTGGATTGTGTTTTCTTCCATGTGTTTAAAAGTGGATTAGACGTCACCAGAAACAACGACTGTCCCTTGTGCAGCTTTAGTGCTGACAAAGGTCTAGCATGTGACTGCACGTATCAGCCTTGAGCAGTCTGTGTTTATTAGATTAGACAGAATGTGGTGCACTAAGAGAAGCAACGACTGGTATCTAAGTGTCAGGATATGCCCTGACACGACTTTAGTCTGTTTACAGCTTTGTACTTCACAAGACACACACACACACACACACACACAGATTCAATCATGACCGTTCAGCCGCCACATAAACAAGATGAAGAGACAACTGAGCAGAAGACAATATCAGCATCTTTGTCTCTAACATGTCCACGCACTGGAATATTCCTGGTGCAAATAATCAAATGTAATCAGAACAAGAATACAACATATCTCCTCCCAAAAAATAAATCTTATTAACACATAGATTTAGTTAAATTTGTCCTAAAAATAATACATTTGTTCAGATCAGCTTTTATAGTACTGCTTGTTAGGGATAGAGAAAAATCTGCTGTCATCTTCAAAAAATAAAGATCCCATCTATCTACATTTTTTCAGCAGTTGCAGAAGTTGATCCATTCATTCAGTCATTCATTCTGTCTTGAATGTATATGTGTATATGTAATGTTTAAAGGTTCTTTTTTCAAATATTTTTTTTCTTTAGCTTCACCTTGTCATGATATGTTTGTTTTTTTTGTTGCCATGTTTACTTCATTGCCTCGGTACAGTGGTATTTAATATAATCTAATCTTCCAATTTATTTAATAAAAATAATGTAAATATATTATCTTTTTCCAGCCATTATTAGTGGTATTAAATTCACTTGCCATATAACTCAGGACTTTATCCAGATATCTGTTTGTTCCTACTTTGTCATATCATGTACTATTATTTTAATATCATAATAACTAGATTTTTTCATGGGTTTGGGGCCAATTTTGTCAGTTTAATCTGTATAGTATAAGATGTTGAAATAAAATAGAAATAATGCTAGTTGGAATTCAGGAAGCTTGAATTGTGAAACATTATAACAATCATTAATATGCAGTGAAAGAAAAATTATTGTTGTTGTTTCCATTCCATAAAAGCACTCATAGCATCAGAAAGAATAAGTAATAAAAGGTACTGTATGTATTACCAAAATGATAGACAAAAGCAACATGTACTAACTATGAATAGTATAATTTGTCATTTTACCATCGCTCCTGACAATGTTTTACTACTGTCTGTGATGTTTTGGATTAATTTTACTGTTGTCTTTATTTGTGCTGCATAACCTGTGTAAGTTTAGATTAATTTCTATATGCCTTTATTGTATGAAATGTAAAAGTGGGACATTTGGAAATATATGGGTATTAGTGAAGAGGCAATGAAAAATCAAAAATGTAAATGCAGCTGGATTTTAAAACTGTCAGATAGTGGAGGTCAAGGTCAAATTTATTTATATAGCACATTTAAAATGATGCAAATGCATATTAAAATGTAAAAAACACATAGATAGATAGATAGATAGATAGATAGTAAAATAACAATAACTAAAACATATAATAATACTGATACAAAAGGGATACAGAGTATTAAGATAAATACCATCTAAAAACAACCAGATGACAAAACAAAAGCCACACACTTGTATTAAAAGCCAGTGCAAATAGGTGCATCTTTAAAAGACATTAAATTCAATTGAATGTGCACATGTGATATGTTGGAGCAGACAGTTCCAGAGCTTTGGACCTGCTACAGAACAGGCTCTGTCGCTTTTTGTCTTCAGTCGAGTTCTTGCTATGTCTAAAAACAAACGCTTTGAGGAATGTTTTTCTCTGGCTGGGATGTGCATAGCTCAAAGCTCTGAAAGGTAAGCAGGTGGCAAACCATTGTGACACCTAAAAACAGACAATAAGATATTTAACTGGATCCTTTAGGTGATAAGAAGCCAATACAGGGATGATGTGGTTTCATCTTCTGGTTCCAGACACAGACAGGACGCTGCATTCTGGTCCAACCCATAATATCATAAAATAAAAAAATATTATTTATATATAATATTGTAAGTAACTCAACAAGAAATAACCAAATGGACAACAACATGCTCTTAACTTAGAGACACAGCTGAAAGACATGTCTTCTCGACAACATTAGAGATCGATTTGTCAAATTGAAAATCACTGTCAAGGATTTTAAACATTGTCATGGAAAAAATTATTAGACCACCCTTGTTTTTTTTAAATTTCTTGTTCATTGTAATTCCTCGTACAACTATAGGTGCATTTGTTTGGAGAAGTATAATGATTACAACAACAACGGCTAATTTCAAACCTAATATTCAGCTATTTTTGATAATAACCAAAATTATTTCCATTCTTACATCAATATCTATGTCATTGTACTGACAAAAAGAATGATTTTAAGTATTCCATGTTTTCTTTTCTGTCTGTTTTAGTCACAGGATACACACAGGAGTTAGTACGTGATTACATAACCATTGTTTTTGATGACTTCTGATGGTCTAATCATTTTTTCCATAACTGTACATATCAGTAAAAACATCCAGGGAGCCCACAGCACTATCAGCAGCTAAATTAAAAGAATGGCCAAATAAAACCTATTTTGTTAGCGCTTAAATTTAAAAAATGTAAGCCCATTCAGGTTCAGCCCTTGAACATTTAATAAGAAATACATTTTATATCGTAGAGTTTAACACATCAGATGTTATAAATAACTAATACAAAAGGTTTTTTATGTATATATATATTTGTGTATCTATGTACCTAACATTGATTACAGAGTTTGCATGACTTGTTTATCAGTCAGACAGGGTTTTGGGTTAGGTGTATTTTTGAAGTAGCTCCATTTGTTTGTGTTTCCATGTTTTCATTTGGTTCATTAGGCCCACCCAGTGACAATGTTACAATCAGAAAGCCTGTGGAGTCTGGGACAATAAATGACAGATTATGGGTTTAATGGCAGGCACTAGTAGATGAATAGTGGACAATGATTTTCTGAAGTTTTCAGACTCCTGATGTGATCATATCAAAACTTCGGGGTCTTCAAAAGGACTGAATGCTGATCTGTTTGAATGGAGTCGTTCACTAATGATTTCAGGCAGAATGTAAAAGGTTCCATTGAAGAACACCTACAAAAAATCTTTCATACCATCTGCCATAACCATCCTGAAATAAAACATTGCACTTTTAAATCATTTTTTAAATGTATTTATTCACTTTTATCATGTTTTTAAAATGTAAATGTGTTGTGAGCTATGTCAACATTTCTGTCACCCTTTGGGACAGATTATATAGCATTCTATTCTATTCTATTCTATTGTGAGAGGAGGGTTAGTTCATTGACAATGAACTGGTTATGAAAATTGTTTATACCTTAACTATGACATAAGTTATGTGATAGTCTTTAACCTCTTATCTATAAACCAGCACATTGCAACACCACCTGATAAGACCTAACATGAACTGAATGATGATGATGACTTAATGTATGGGAATGAGACCATTTACAGTTTGGAAAACAATATATTTGACCATCAAAAACAATGGTTATGTAATCAAGTACTAATTCATGTATGTATGATGTGACTAAAACAGACAGAGAAGAAAGCATGGAATGCCCTAAAGCACTGTTTTATCAGTACAATGACATAGATATTCATGGAAGAAGTGAAGTTATTTTGATCATTATCAAGAAAACATGGAAAACAGCTAAATATCAGCTCTGAAATTAAACTATTTTTGTTGTTATCATTGTGTTTGTCCAAACAAATGTACCTTTAGTTTTTACTGGGCATTAGAATGAACAATAAATTAAAGAAAACAAGGGTGGTCTTATAATTTTTTCCACAACTGTACCACAGCTCTGTAGGCTATCATGAAGACAAACAGATCTATATTTTTACTTATGCCAAGGAGGTTATGTTTTTGCTGCCATTCGTTGGTTGGTTGATTTGGATCTTTGTTTGTGTACAAGATAACTAAAACATTTACGGATGGATTTTGATGAAATTTTCAGGGTAGGTTGGTAATGGAAATGTTTAGATTTTGGTGGCGATCCAGGGTGAGGGGTGGGGGGGGGGGGGTGGTCTACCTTGGTGGAGGTCTGCGCTCTCAGAGTAAGTTTCTAGCTTTGTATTTTTCCTCCTTCTTCTTCATGTCAAACAAAGGTAAAAGTTAAGCTTATCAAAAATGTCACTAATCTCTTACAACACAGCTAAGACATCCACTGGGCTGAACCAAAAGGTTAATTGCTGTAAAATTAAAAATACTGTTGTCAGGAAAGTGATTCTCTTGGTGATACATGTGATTGAAGCTGACGCTAAATAGCTGCAGGTTACTTTTCCTTCTGCAGTTAAACTGGCTGGATTGGAATATTTTAACTTTAATATGTTTTAATGGGGTAGAGGTATAGAATTGCATGAAAGTATATGACCTTCACATTTGTGCTTAAAAGTAATAGTTGGTCAAAGTACCCACTTACATTCCAGTTTGTTGTTTTTTTGACACACCCAGATCAGGAACACCGTGGTATTAAATTCTTGCACCAAATGGGCAGTTTTTACCAGCTGAGTGAACACATTGTGTTTTACTTGAGCTACTTCATTACAACAGCTTTTGACAGACTGCTGTCTATATTCTGCGCACAGACGTTAAAATACCAGCAGCTTTCCACAAATGCACTTGAAAATATGACCTATTCACACTCTGAAGTTCTGCTTCACTATGACTACAACGACTGCTGCAATTATTGACTGCTTTCCTATGAGGGTCATGTGAGGTCACTGATTCCCACCTTCCTGTGACGAACTGCTATGTAAGTTCACAAGTTTCCGCAACCTGGATTTCACTGGGGGAAAATATATAAATCTTACCAAGTTTATTTTTCTTATTTCTAGTCCAAATATCTCATCACATTTTAAATAAGAAGAAATCAGCTTTTCAGTGAGATATAAGAACTTATTTTTACACAATAGAACTAGAAAATTGTATTTGAAAAAAAAATCTTACCAAAATAATTTTTACTTGTTCCATTGGCAGATATTTTTTGGTTAATTCAATATTTTATTTTATTTTTTGCACAACATGCAGCTCTGGAAAATAATTAAGAGAGCACTGCAATTTTCTCTGATTATTCTACGGCTTTCTAGGCCATTGCGGCAGCTCCCGTTCACTTTGAATGGACGTTCCCAGCCTTCATTGGGCGCCGTTAACACCCGCTGCCAATGGCAACGAGTTTTGTCACTTCAGATTCACTGTACCATATCACTCCGCAAGCAGTTTGGCCACTTTGAAAGTAAATATTTGCTTCATTGTAATGGCTATTTTACCCAATCTGTTACAGTAGTAGCACAAATAAGCTGTAATAACCGTAGAATAAGCAGGATAATGTATTGCCCACACGTTACTATCCCTTCAGGGCGGAACAACACCCCTCCGCCTTCAGCGTCTGGGTGTTGTTCAGCCCCGTCGGGGAATGTTTTTCTGATAGTAACACGTAGGCAATACATTATCCCTTGCCTTCAGCATGTCTGCAGGTTTGACAGTTATTCTACTCCTGTGTCTGTTGAATTCCAACACAAACACACCTTATTCCACTGATGCATATTTCATTTAAGAAAAAGTATAAACACCATTAATGTGGCCATCACTATCTTCTTACAACAGACAAAAACAGTCCTATTTATAATGTAAAAGAAATTGGAATCCAAAAACACCTATTGAAAACTATTGGACTTCTGTGCTGATAATATTCCCAAACTCTAAGGACTGGCTGTTTTTTTTTTTTCTTTCTGTCAGGACAATGCTCCTGGCCTCAGTTAAGTCCATAAAGGTGTGGATGACAGACCACCAGATTAAGACCCTGACAAGGCCAGACCAATCTGCAGATCTGAACCTACTTTGAAAACTTATGGAGGAACATGGATGATCACAACCCATTCAACATTACTGAACATTTTGAATTTCTATCCAAGGAGCTGCATGAAATCATCCAACAATAATGGAGGAAAGCAACGACACATGAAAGTGTCATTGAAAATTAGGGTTATTCCACCAAATATTAATTTCTGAACTTTTCCCAAGATACATCACTGGTATTTTGTTGTTTAGAAATCAGTATGAATTGGTTTTCTCTGTATTAGCTGAGGTCTGAAGACACCTGCATTTTTGGTTATATTGACCATGTGTTCTGCAAATACATCTTCTCAATAATAAGATTATTATTTTAAATTTGGGGCGAAATGTGATTTAGAGAATAAAACAAAAATGCACACATACCTATAAGTGGTAAAATTAGAGAAAGTGATAATTTTGCAGTGGTCTCTTGTTTTTTTCCAGAGCTATAAGATAAATGCAAGAGGAAAAAAAAAAGCATAAATAAGATTTTCAAGTTCTATTATCTAAAAATAAGTTCTTATATCTCACTTGAAAGATACACTTCAGGTGATTACAGTAGTGGAAAAAAAAAAGTTTTTGGACAACTTAAAAATTTCACACAATCTCAAATATTATAAATATTATTCTTATGATATAATAAATATTTGTGGAAAAAGTTTTTTGTTTTTTAAAATGAATGACTAAATCAGACAGACAGTGATTAAAGAACGTCTGTGTTTCTTGTTAGCATGAAAAAATAACCAAACTAAATTCTTAACAGTTTCAACATGTCATGCCTTGGATGTGTTTTATTATCTTTCTGAAACCTCCAGTTTTAACCTTGATAGAACAGATCACATGCAGAAGTGAGCATGACATTGACTTACAAGTGATTATCAATATAATATATTACAGACGCATGGGGTGTTCAAAAACTTTTTTTTCCACCATGGTATGTCTTATCTTAAGTATGATTTTGACTAGAAGTGAGAAAAATACACTTGGTAAGATTTTGATTTTATGCAGTATTCTTCTTAGTAACGTGGCAGGGTAACACTGCATCCTCTCTGTATCTGACTCCCATCACAGCAGAGAGGAGAGTTGTGCTAAATTCTGTGATAGTCGATAAAATGATCCTTGATCTGTGTCCCCCACACCCCCTCGCTTTGACCTTGCAGCCTTGTCTCTCTGTGGCATTACCTTACAGTGGATCAGCAGTACATTATCTGAGCAACACACACAAAAGACACACACATTGTCCTGGTGACACACATACTGCGCATATTTTCACAGACCCTAGACACACAGCACAACTCAGAGAGAGGAACACTCAGCGCGGCCGGCCCCCCACACATTCATACCAATCGCAGAGAGTGCTTTGTGAATTCACTGAGTGACTGGGCAGCTACTGAAGACACACAGAGAGAGAGAGAGAGAGAGAGCGAGAGAGAGAGGGAGGAGGGAGGTGAAGACAGTAAGAGACAGCAGGATTACACAGAGAACCAAACCCAGACAAACACAGAAGAAGAGATGAAGGCTTGGCAAAAGGAGAAAACTAACGAGCAGAGAACGACAGGACAGAACAGGACAGGAAGGGGAACACAGAAATAGGAAAGGAAGTGGGACTTGTCCAACTGACAGGAAGGGAATGAGTTGCTGGTAAAGAGGCTTTGGGGGGGAGCTGATGGGATGGCATTGATGTCAGGGAGCTGCCAGCTCCTGGGCCAGATGGCGTCTTGTTGCTGCAGACCACTACTCAACTCCTCCTGCTGTGGACCGCTCATCAAAGTGTGCCTCTCCTCCTTCACAGGTCGGTCCCAGCCCACTCTGTGCTACTACTTGCACCGTCATGAGACAGACTGCTACACTCACACACAACAGACAATAGGTCTTTACACATCATGGGTAACACACTTAGCCAAGAAGGTAAAGGGCATGGTGTTTGTATCTGTACTTTAGGAGCATGACTACGCTTGTGTCGACTCGAGCAGTCCTGTTGGTGCTAACTCTTGTGTCGTAGGGTGGAAAGAATAGGCTGTTGTCCTCCTCAGCATAATGTCATGTTGCATTGTGTTCCCAAGTTGTGCACCCCATTGTCTTGTTGTGAATGCGCTGGAAGGAGATAATAAAGTTCTGTTGTGTCTCAGCGCTGACAAAGCATGCTAAAGAACCAAAACATTATCTTATTTTTTTTTTCCAATTTGTATCTTATTATATAAACTCAAGTGAGTATAAAGTGCTGGTGTCTGACTGTAGGTCTGGAAATGTGACTGTGCTGATATGCTGTCATGGGCAGGGCAGCTGTGTGAGCCTGGAGGTTGCCGTTTCTCTGATGTCAGTGCAGCTGTGTGTCTGTGTGTGTTCAACTGCGCTACCCCCAAAGCCCAATAACACATCACACTAACATGTGGCTCTAACTCAAGTGTTTTCTATATTAACTTGTTTACCTTAGTGTTTTAACTCTTCCCTTTACATAGCATCCTAATGTCTTGAGATGCATTTATGTGTGTTTAATTATATGCGACCTTAAGCGTTTTGTGTATGTTTATGGTTTGGTCCTGTAATGATTGATTTCTCTTTTTACAGATATATCCCCTGCTGAGCTCGATGCTCTTTGGAGGGAACCACCTTATACTTTTGGGGGAGCAAATGAACACTTCTCAGGAAATGACATCATGACTCAAGGTGGAGTAGTGTATGCTGCAGAAAACAAAAATTATATTATTATAGACTCTTATCTTAATACAAATAACATTATGAAGGTTATATGCGGAGGAGTTGTGCTGCTGCTCCATGAACTAAGGAAGTGTTTGGGACATCCTCTCTGCACAATGGAACAAACCAGGGGAAGCCCGTCGCCACTTTTCTGCACAAACTGGCCATTATATGCATCCATCTGGCTGATATTTATAGGTTAAGGTATTATTTAGATCCTGTTTGTGAGCTTAAAGCGAAATGTCATTGAGAACACATGGTCCTATTCATACAGGTTTCATGTGACCAGATAGTGACTGTTTATTCTGAAAACAGAGATATTCATCTTGTGTCATTTCGCAACATTTCTGGTAGAATCCCGACTGGAACTGACGTAATTGCAGATAAGTTGAGACAGTCCTTTTGATGACCCTTATGATTAAATTGTTTAAGTAGTATGTATGTCTTTATCAGGGAGATAATTCCAGTATAATCCAACATTTTGGACACGAAGCAGGATGTAGTTTAGTACCTCACTGTGCATCAACATAAGGATTGTTTTTGTGAATGATCTTCTTTTTCGTTTTCCTTTTTCAGGTGGAGGTGAGGAGGACGATGGTCCAATGGTGGATTCAGGGGAAGGAGGGGCGGAGCCTGACAGCTATTGGAAGAGAAAAGAAGCTTTCCTTAGAGGAAGCCGTGTATCGCTGGGAGAGAAATTCTCCTCAGGTGCATTTAAAGATGCTTTTAATCCCTTGACGGTGTTTTCCCCCCCATTATCTGCCTCCTTAACCAGTGGAATTTCAGACATAAAAGCACTTTGGATGCATATTATACTTATGCATACCAATGAAACACATTTCCGTATCTACTAATGTTTGACTCACTCAGCAGTTTTGCTCCATCCATCACATTCCCTCAGGTTCATCCTCCCAAATGGATTTAAATGGCCACACTGAGCGTCCAGTAAGAGGCCTAATAGCCTTGTTATTTCTCTAGGGACTATCATTTTGCTAACAAAGCATCTCAATGAAATATGAGCTTTCCCAGAAAATCTTTAATAATCACTTGAATGTTTTGTCTCCCTGTCAAAACTTTCATTCTTGTGTCATTTTCTTTTTAATTCCAGTAGTTACAGTAATAAAAATGCACTGGTATCATTAACCTACAGAAGATAAAACTGTCTCTTTAAATACAGTCAATGTTTTTCTACATAAATGGGTGGGAAGAAGGATGTTTAACTGATTGAATCCGATTCTACTTTGAAGTTTTAAGGAATGTTGTTGGCTGGTTTTAAGTACCTTTTGAGTCTTTGACGGTGTCTTATAAGTGTGTTATTAGTTGAGTTTGGATCTGACTATTACTGTGTTTTTCATCTGAATGTGTGGATAAAATCTATATTGTCTGTAATTTTTAACTAAAATCGTCAGTGTTTCCCACTTTCATTGTAATAAACTAAAGCATTTCTTGTCATAGAAATCGCTCTGTTGTTCACTGGACGGAGGCGCTCCAGTGTAGACCCTGACAGGGCCTTACAGGAGGCATTACGCACCAGACTGCGAGTGGTGGAAAGCAACAGCCAAGATGTCATCCAGCTCTTTAAAGTGAGTGGAAGTGAGACTAGACATTACTCCAAAGCCAGTGATATCATAACAAACAATAATGTGCATTTCAATATGCAGCCATAGCTGGAAACCATCCTGTGTGTATTGTGTAGGTCGTATTTGTAGTAATGGATAATGGATGGATGCTGTGTTAGTGAAACATGAGACTTTGTTTCTGCAGGACTTGTCTGCACGTCTGGTGTCTGTCCATGCTGAGAAGGATAGCTTCGTACTTACATTCAAAACTGTGGAGGAAATCTGGAAATTCTCAACTTACTTAGCATTAGGTGAGACTTGTTAGGAACATTTTGGATTATAATAACAGGAGAGTTTTATGATGGAATTTTCTTACTGATTTCATCCCTGCTATCATTACATGTGTGCTATCCTGCTATCATTATATGTGTGTGACAACAGCTAGTTATTAGTTGACTGCTTTTCTGTAACATTTGCAGATTTACTTATGTTTTAGTTGAATGTACTCTTTCTAAGGCTACGTGGCTCGCTGTTTGGAGAACTTCCTATGTGATCAGGCGTTCTGGTTGGACTCAGAGCTGCTCAGTGACTTGGAGATAAATGTAACAGTGGATGAGGAACATCTGGCTACACTCTATTTGGGACTTTTACTCCAAGAAGGTAAGTGATGCATATAAAAGTGAAAATAAAATTCCTGTAAACATCAGTAAAAACCAGTACTGTACCTTTATCTGTATGTTACTCTAGACCACAGGTGTCAAACACAGAGCCTGCAAGTGATGACAAGTCAAAATGTTCTTCTTGGTTTGTGTAAAAAAAAAAAAAAAAGAAGAAAAATTACACATTGAAAATTTTTACATTTACAAATTATCCTTTCACAATAAAATTTGAACAATCCTTCAGCGATTTCCGCTGCATTTCCATTCATTTTAGAATTTATTTTAACATTCTTTTGCCCTTAAATGTCTAAGTGGTCTGCCTCCAGCTGTCTGAGCTTCTGTACCCCTACACACCCAGCCCATCTCTCAGGTCAGGTGAGCAGCTGCTTCTGGTGGTTCCCAAAATGAAGCTGAAGCTCAGAGGGGGCCAGGCCTTTTCTGTCACAGCTCCAAAACTACGGAATGAACTGTCGCTGCACATTTGACAGGCCTGCTCACTGTCTAATTTTAAAACTGTCCTTAAAACCCACCTCTTTTCTTCAGTTTTTCACACCACATAGGTTGTTGGTTTTATGCGCACAGATTTTTTTTTTGTGGGGTGAATAGTTTATGTATTTATTTATGTTTCATTATGTTTTTTTAGATATTTTATTGTGTTTTATTGTGTTTATTTAAATTTTTGTTTTAGAAATAAAAACTGATTGGTTTGGACTGGATTGGATTGGATTATATTAGATTAGATTAGATTAGATTAGATTAGATTAGATTAGATTAGATTAGAATAGAATAGAATAGAATAGAATAGAATAGATTAGATTAGATTAGATTAGATTAGATTAGATTAGATTGGAGTGGATTGAGTAGAGTGGATTCATGTTACTTGTCCGGCCCTCTTGACATCACATTGAGTTGAACTAAAATAAGTTTGACACCCCTCTTCTACTCTGAACTCAAAACAGAACAGTGTCAAAGATTTTTCCACTTTATAATTTTTACATTTACATCAGGCACTTGGATCTGTTCTTTCTAACATGAGAAATGGGCATCATTCAACCCTATTATTTTGAATCTTCATTTTTCTTCGACCCCAATTATCATTAAGTGAGCCTTGGCTGCCACATATTAGATCAGAAACGTTTTAGTGGACACCTTACTCATGTGCCTTAATCTGTACAGATACTTTCTATTACATACTTCTAATTAAGTCAGCATGATGGTCCCATATCTATCTATGACCACAAGGGTCCTTTGTGTTTTTGAGATTTTATAATACAATTAGATTTAGTACAGATGGTCCAACTAAAGATGCTTGGATTTAAAATCAAGTTAAAACCAAGTATCTGTACACTTCCGTTGCAGAATTTCAGCAGATTTCTTTCATTCTTCTCATAGATAAGGAAATTATTGTCAACCAAAAAAAAAATACTAGTATGACATTTTTTTGCTTTCAAGAATGTACATTGATTTCCTCCTCCTCCTCCTCCTCCTCCTGGGCTGCACAGATATTATTTCTTTTTCCTGAACATTCCCCATGGGTAGAAAGCTTCATGGAAATGTATAATAGTTCTGCAGTGCTGGCAAATAGCGACGGAGAATTACATTAACTTAATAGGAGGGGGATATAAAACATCCATCATTTGCCGGTGACTGAATGAGGGCGCAGCAGCTGTAGCAGTTTTGCTGATCTTTAACTTAGGTACATTAACTTTTATCAACACAAACTGAACACACTGAGTGAAAACACTTCAGGTGTCAGGTTTACACGTTCTGCCTTGTACTGTATGTGCATGTTTGTGTGTATCCGCCTGCCAATCAATGCATGTTCCCTTTTTTATCTTTGCAGGATCTTTCTTTGCTAAGGCGTTATTCACAAGAAGTGATAAGAATGAGGAAGAGGAAGAACAGCTGTCATTTAAAAAAAATGATCTTCTGATGGTAAAGGACACAGGGCAGGACAACATGTGGGAGGGTACGATGCTCGCCACAGGAACCCATGGCCTGGTCCCAGTCGATGCCATGCAGCCCCTGCCTTACCCCTTCTACCAGTGAGTCGTTCTGTTTTCGATCACAAACTCCTTGATAGGTTCTGTTAACAAGTGTAAAATTAAGTACGTTGTCTTGTCACAACTTTTTGGATGAATGAGCAGGGCAGCACCGTCGAGCGTTTGTTCATTAGTTGCTATGGTTTTGCTAAAGCAATTCTTCCTGTTTGGTCAGATGGTTCCTGAGGAAGTACCCGGGCAGTGTTGGATGCTCGCCAGCAGAAAAGGAACTGTTCGAACATCCTATTGGTAAAGTTATTCAGCATATAACACATCTACCCACATGCAAACAAACAACATAATAAACTCTTCCTTTAGTTTACTTATATTTTACTCATATGCAGGCAGGTGGAAATCACTCTTTTATAGTGACAAACCTGAAAATAATAATCCACCATCTCTTTAGTTTCCTTTAACACTCTATGATTTTTCTTAGTTGGTGTTTACACTGTGTTTTCACAGCATACACCTCCTCATATTGCACCACAGTAGGCCAGTGTGTACAGCTGAATAGCTCTGACTGTTTACCCACTGCACAACAAATATGAAATAAAGTTATTGATGAGCTGGAGAACAGGGCGGACCCAGTAAAAAACCAAATACCCTGAAGTAGTTCTAAACCTACTGACCTTTGTGCTGAAAAAAAAAAGTTTTGTAATATGTTTACCAGACATTTAATTGGGTGTTTTTATGGTCCAAGTATTTGTGGGTAGGTTAGTTGTGAGGTAATTTTACTACTTACATATGGACGAATAAATGTGACCTAATGACTAATTCTTAATTCCTATATTTATTATATTGTATATGATTAGACTGAAATTCCACATTAAAAGTCCATATTGTGTCAGATTTAGATTAATTAGATTTAGATTAATTAGATTAGATTTTTGGATCCCTTGGGAAGACTCCTTCAGGGAATTTATGGAATAGGCTGTCCACTACAGGTGCCAAACAACAATCACATACAAAATAAAATATACTCAGACAGCAGACATTATAGACACAGAATACATGGACACATGATGGGACTTTTTTAAATGATTCTGGGTTGGGAAAAATATTAGGGTTCAGAAGCAGACATAGATTGGATTTTGGAGGGGGGGGTCTGTGTCCAGTGCAAAATCCTTGAGTTGTGTGTGTGTGTGTGTGTGTGTGTGTGTAAACCTTCTATTATTACAGTATTGAAATTTCTGTCAGTTGTATTTTCTGTCTTTATTATCTCTCTTATAGTTTGTAGTTTATAGTTTGAGTACATAAATAACGTACATTTTAGCCTTTTCATTTTGTAAGAAAAGCTCTGATTTGATTTTCTAAGATCTCGTACCCCACCTTTGAAGAATACTTGACGTTAAATGTGATTTACAGAACTGAAAAAAAGTCTGTGCAAAGGCATATTTTACTCACAATGTAAATTGAGGAAGGAAAAGAAAAATGCTGACAAAGCTAATTTTACTATTTTATTTTGTTGTTCATGTTGCATGTTTTTTTTTAAATTTAGTCGTTAGTTTTGTGAAGCTTTTATATCAGCTGACAAAACAGGGTTTTTTTTTACCAGTGCTAGTGGTAGTTTTAGTCTGACATTTTAGTCATTATAATTATCTTATATTGTTACTTCTACTTGAGGGAAGGAGCAAGTGTAACCGTCTCAGCCATTGTTACAATAGTGTTTTTGTTAAGTCAGTGATTTCACTGTTGAAGGAATTAAAGACAAAAGATTATGTAATGACACTAAATAATCCACTTAATTTTTACCGGAACACATACCAGAGTACAGTTAATACTAATATACTTATAATCTATAAAACTAAGCACTATAAAAATATAGCTCCACTCTGTACGTGCACACCAACCACTGGTAAGAATATATCAGGTATATATTCTACACATGGATCTCACTAGTCTTGTTTTCATCCTCCCACACCTCAGTGACAGGGACATGTGTGGCCGTGGTTGACTACAGCCCAGTGGGACAAGAGGAGCTCCAGCTGAGCGAAGGGGACGTAGTGGAGATCCAGGGTCTGCTCATCCGGGGTCTGGCTGTGTTCATAGGAACCCACACATCCACAGGACACACTGGCCTCGTACATAAGGCCCATGTCAAACCACTGAGCACCAAACCTCTGTAAGAAGCTCATTCTTTTAGTGTCCTCCTCCTGAGACCTGGCAATTCATTGTTGTTGTCTTACTTTTCCTTTAAGAGAACATCCTAGGTTTTGTTTTGATACTGCAGTTGTGGGGTTTTGGGGCAACATAGCACAGACACTGTCTTTTCAAATTTGGGGGAATTTTTAATTCCTCATTTTATGGACCCAAGAGTAGCAAGTCATGGGTTTATTTTTACATATGTTTCTGTTGCAAAAAAAATTAATAACTTTAATATCAGGATGTTGACTCCAATTCAGTGAGCGTTTTAAAAATGTTCAATAATTTCACCATTTTTAAATTGCAAAAAAGTATTCAAGGTCCTTTGTGGTGGACATTGTTTAAAGTAATATCCATAGATGTATACTTCTGTTCTTTGTGTATTTATGTTTTCTTGAATCTATTGGGAAATTAATTCAGTAACAAATAAGTTCCAATGTCCATTTGATAAAACATAAACGAATAATATGTTTGAAAAAATAAATGTTGCAACATGATCCTTTCAACCATGATACTTAAATCATCATAAAATAATCAAAAAAGCAAACCTTATTTTCTCTGGGTTTCTGGTGGATATCATGCATGACGTAACTTAAATTGTCACCTGATGATGAGATAAAGCAGTTTACTTTGATCTAATCCATATACAGTACTTAAAAGGATAGCTCGGTATTTTTCACATGAATCTTTATGACATCACTGTCTTTACTCTGGTGTACCCACAGTGACTTACCCCCCACAGTGTCCTGTGAGTCAAGTTCTGGTCCGGTTTTGGTCAAAGCGAAAGTAGTCCCGGCAGGTTTCCTCAAATGAGTGATTTATTTACATAACAAAACCGTCATGGAAGAAAAACTCACACCTGGTAATTACTTGGAGCTACTTTCTCTCAATAGCGATCAATGCACGTTGTCACTGCTAACAGCTGTGTGCAGCCGCAAACACTGCCAAACAACTGATGAAAGTAGTTTGCTAAGGTGCACAGGTGTTAGCAGTGACAACATGTATTGAGAGAAAGTAGCTCCAAGGAATTATGAGGTGTGAGTTTTTGTTCCGTGACAGTTTTGTTATGCAAATAAATCACTCATTTGACTGATTTGAGAAGAAAAACTTTTTACTTTGTTGACCCCAGGAAACCTGCTGGGACTACTTTCGCTTTGACCTGGGCCCACAGGACACTGTCAGAGGTAAGTCACTGTGGGTGCACCAGAGTAAAGACAGTGATGTCATACAGATTCATGTGAAAAATACTGAACTATCCCTTTAATGTTTATAGTCTGATCATTTTTGTGACATTCTATTTAGTGTATCTGTATAAGGGTGTATTGGCTGAGTTAGAGAAATAGCTGACATTATAATACCGGCTTTGTTTTCCTCAAACAGAGACAGACAATTGGTCTTTCTGACGGAGGAGGAGAGGGCCAATCTGGCTCAGGTCAACCCGTGTAGCCCTGAGCCAAGCGACAGTGATCTGCTGGAGAAACTTTTCTCATCTGATATCAGCTCTGTGTACAGACTAGGTAAAAGAACAACAAGACTGACTGTTTTATGATGTTGAAGGGGAGGTTTAGAAGGTGAACCATAGCTGTTATATGGGTCATATTTGGTTTGGTAAACAGCTCCTGTTTGTTGCCTAAATAGAGGCACTGGATCCTTAAGTTGCCTAATGCCCAAGATCATTTCTGTTTTGCATTTTGCAGACAGACTGGATGAGTCTGACTTCATGTACATCAGGAATCGACCAAAACATGGTAATTTCTCACAGAATATTGATGTTTACAACGAAACTGCAAAGTACAGACAGTATCGCAGACAGATGGCTTCATTAACCCAGAAACACCCTGTGCTACTTTTTGGCAGTTATCACATGAATATTAAGCAAATTTTTTAAAATCTTTCTTGCATGACTTCTCACCATTTATTATAATATTACCTTCTGTATTTTACATTTTTAAATGAAAATTTGCTATTTTGTTATATTATATAAGAGATCATGTAGCTGTTCATAAAAGCTCAGATTAAAGCAGAGTGTTATTATATCAAAAACACGGAAAACTGAAGAAAATGTAACTTTTTCAGTAAAATATATCATTAACTAAACATAAACCATCAAACTTCATTGGTTTTATTGGTAAATTAATGTTGCAGAAGTTGCCAGTGAAGTTCCTACCTTCACTACAGAGCCTGTGGACTGATTTATATGTATTGATAAGATTAGTTGCTCAACCTTTTATATAAGTAATGGATTTTGGCCTCTGGTGGATGTTTGGGTCTTTATAGGTTAAAGCTAAAATCTTATTTATGCCTTTTCACTCTGTCCTCATACACTCTTTTCTGTCACAGATCATAAGGTCTCTGCGAGTGCCCGCCAGAGCCTCATGTCAGAGAAAAGTGGAGGAACCCCCCCGTACCAATCTTCACCTCGAGCCTCAGTCTCTTACTCCTCCCCTCGTCTGTCCTACTATCATTCCTACAACCCACTGCCACGGGAGGGAGAGCGTTTGTCCTTTAGCCTGGATGACACTTTCAGAGAGTTGGATGAGTTCCAGGAGGACCCACCTCTGTTCTTGGAGGAGAACAGCTGGGATGGGGAGGAATCTGAGCTCAATGACCCCACACTGACCCTCCTCAACCATGAATGTTTCCAGGTCAGAACAGTGTTGAATGCTTTATTAGGGAAACAACTCATTCAAGCTCACATTTTATGGTTCCATTATATTTCATTGCACTAATTTCCATTTCTTTCCTTTATTTTTAAATAAAAGTGATTTATTTATTTATGTATTTATTTTTTTACAGTTGATGTTGACAAAATATGACAAAAACTAATAATATCCATGCACAGCTCTCAAACAACTGGTTGTCATGTCATAAAGTGACCCACATTGTCTCAGTGTGACTCCAATTAATGTTTATCCTGAACACATTCAGACTTTCAGGAGATGTTTGTTTGTCATTTGTGGCAGGAGGACTTCCTTCCTCTGTATGACCTGCAGCATTCTTTCCTGTTGGTGACCTTCAGTGGGAAAACTGAGGAGGAGTTGTCAGGGCATCTAGAAAGTGTCAGAGAGTGTGCAAAGAGGACGGGCATGCACTGGGCCCATCGACGGGCCTGCTTTCTCTTAGGAAGACTCTGTGCCAGAAAGCTAAAGCTCTCACAGGTTTGTGGATCATTTTTGACATTTATCATTTAATTCTCCAGGGATTTAAACTAATAATAAACTGGAATCTCTCTGTAACATACTCTTAAAAATGATAAATAATATGAAATGATGTCTATTAATAGACATCATTTCATATTATTTTATCTATTAATAAAAACTTTCAAAGTTCTGGATACCCTATTTGAATCCAGCTCTTACACTGTTAGTTTATTTTTTTTAATGAATTAATTTATTTAAATGTATTTATTTCAGCATACTAAAGCATATAATCACAGAAGTCATAAAAGACTCCCACATTGCATCTCTTCCAGGAAGAGGCAAGAAACCCTCAACTGGCTTATACGAAGCCTCCACCTACAACACATTCTGATGATTTTAAATTTCCATGATGACATTAGCATACCATTTTTACATACTCTGTTATACAATGATACAAGGTTTAATGTTTATCCCCACCCAAGTGTGTCAGTATTACACATTATACATGGTTGTGCGTAACTTGAAGCATTGAATTGCATTATATTACATACATACCTTCATTCAAAGAGAGAGAGAGAGAAGAAAACGTAGCACTTCTATAGTTTTTACAGTACTATTATCAAAACATTGACTTTACGGTTCTATCCTGAGAAAAACATTAAGTTTCTTCTCCTCCTCAGGCTCGTGTCTACTATGAAGAGGCCCTGAGTGTCGTCGTAGACAGTTTTTCTGATACGCCGCTCCTCATCGCTCTCTTCACTAACCTCACAGCTGTTTACCTGAAGCAGCGGATGATAGACAAGCTCCCTCAGACCCTGGAGAAGGCCAGTGCCCTGCTTCTCTGTCTTCCCAACCATAAGTTTACCTCCCTGGATGAAGTGGAGCTGCTCAAACTACTCCTGAGAAGATCAGTGGTAATGGGGGACAAATACCTGGAGGCCCGTGTTTGCTACCTCATATCCCACCTCTTCCTCGACCTCCGGAAAACGGATGATGCTCTGCCTTTTGTTGAGAGACTCCAGTTCCTCTCAGTAACTATCACTGCCAATGATGGGCAGCCAATAGCTCCGCTGGACCTTAACTGGCTCTTGAGCTGGCTCTATCACCGCAAATACATGCCTTACTTAGCACTGGCCTCGCTGAGTCTGGACTCCAGGCAGGACCACTCCCTTCACGAAGCTTTTCAAAAGATTGAATTATTTATCAGGAACTCAGTTCGTCTTAACCCGTGCTGGAAGGAAGGAACCTCCCTGTTCCCTGCCCAGATTGTGGTTTACCTTCAGCATGCTCTGCTCATAGCTGAGCAAGGAAAAGACCTCAAAACCCAGAGGGACTTGTGTTTGGGTTTGGCCTCGCTCTACCAGCAGTACGGTGCTCTGGTTAAAGCGGTGTGCTGTGCTCAGCAGGCTGTGGAGACAGGAGGGCACATCAATGAGGAGGAAGGCTTTGAGGCCTCCGTTCTGTTTGGCTGGCTGCTGGTGTTAACGGGTCAGGCCGAGCAGGCGCATGGTGTCCTCCAGCCACTGCTGACATCACTCCAGGTACAGCAGTCATACAGTTTAATCAGACAGAAATTAGGGGTAAAAAATAACAGAATTTTTAGATTACACCTTCTTCCTAATCTCATTCGTCACTGTCTAAATGTTGGCAGAATATAAATGTAGCAGCAGAGTGGTGTTTCATAATGGTAAAAAATAAAAACGCCTATCTTAAACTATGTTTTCATCCTTGTAAATGAGTACAGTTTATATATTTTTTTAATGTTATTTGTAGTTGCAACATCAGTTTGGGGCCAAAAAAACCTCCAAGTATAAACATCTACACAGTTTTTAGAATTTTTTCTTTTAATGTGATTTTGTGTCTTGTCTTCTACATCAGTATCGACACTGCTTTTCTCTTTTTAGGGTACAGACAGTCCCACTCAGAGAGGAGTTATTCACAACCTGTTGGCTTTGTGTCTGAGGCGACAGGGACACATCTCAGAGGCAGGTTGGCATCTTCAGTCAGCCTTGATAATATCTAGAGAAAGTGGAAACCAGAGGAACCAGGCCCTGGCGCTGGCCAATCTGGGCTGCTTGGCACTTGATGTTGGGGCATCCTGGATAGCAGAACGCTTCCTGGTCAGGTCAGATAACTGTAATTTAATGGAAAACATCCTTCGGTGAAAGTCTTCCAAAAAATGAAGAAGTAGTTTACAGTACAAAAGGATGTTTAGTTGTTTTTTGACACTTTTACCAGATCTCTGCACCTTTTTCTGGAGCTCTGGGAAAGTCCTACAGATGAAGAGCATGTTCAGACCTACCTTTGGTTGGGGAGGAGCTACAAAGACAGGGGAAAGAATCAGGACATGAGGGCCTGTTATGAAATGGGTTTACTTATTGGACTCCATGCCAGAAACTTGCACAGTAAGTTGACATATTACATATTATTACATTAAACACAATGTGAGCTAAAGCTAACAGTACCTCTGCTGATTAACAGATTCATTTTTTTCAAGATAAGCTTAAATTTTTTGGAAATATTTCACCTCCACATTTATTTGATACATAGAGTTCTATATATACGACAAACATACACAGTGTGGAAACATTTTTCACTTCAAAACCAAACCCATCAGTGTCCTCTGGTGGATAACTGTGTATAACAGGTCAGATGGTGGTGGTGAAGGTGCTGAGTCGTCTGTATTCTGACATGCTGCTGTACGGTCAGAGTATTGTCTACTATGAACACTGCGTGTCAGTGTCCAGAGAGTTGAAGGACAAGAGGCTGGAGGGAGAATATCTGGAAATCCTCAGCAGCCTCTACCTTTCACTCAACACTGAGAAGTGAGTCTGCTTCATCTTATCCCCAGTTTCTGTTTGTTACTCCACCAAGGAACGGTGGAGTTGTGTTTTTGTCGACATTTATCTGTTTGTCTGTCTGTTTTTTAGCAAGATAACTCAAAAAGTTAGGGACAGATTTAGCTGACATTCTCAGGAAATGTTGATACTGGGACAAGGAACACAAGATGACATTTTGGTAATAATCAGTGGTGGTATTTGTGTGTGTGTGTGTGTAGGGGGGGGGGGCTGATCTGCCTTGGGAGAGTCTGTGCTTTTCTGTTACAACTAAATAAAGCCTGACTAATTAATAGGCCGGCTGATTAATGGATTAATGACTCGACACATGCTCAGTTTAGTCCTTACATCGTCCACATTTATGAGGGAAAATATAATTTTGTTCTCAGTAACATTTTTTCTATAATTATTTTTGTGATTCCATAGTTAAAGGGGGGTCTCATTTACATTATTTACAAAACCATTTTTATTTCACCACTGCTAAAATACAAACACATCTTTTTAATAATTACTCAGCTCAGAATAAAAACTACCAGATCTACAACCTGCGGTTCCACATGGATCAAAAATTAGTCTGATACCAGACTATTATACAGAGTTTGAAAGTTGTCTCAACTATATTTGCAATTTTTAACCCACATGTCCATAATTACAGAGAATAAAAGATTATTATATCTTGTGTAGATAAATGTTCTTATTTCATATATTAGCCAATATATCAGTTATCAGCTTTTTTTACCCTCCAATATCAGTATCAATCCTATATTGGTCGGGCTCTACAACGAAGCTACAGTCCATCAGGTACAGTCTAAATTCTGGATTTTGTTATGCAGATCATCTCGTAAATCTCTGGATTACACCAAGCAGAGCCTGAGGATTTCTATAGACCTGGGGAAGAGAGAGGAAGAATCGGAGACTTGGCTGCAGGTGGGACGCATCTACTACCTCATCCAGGAGGACGAGCTCGCCGACATGTACTTACAGGTGAAGATAGTGTAGAAGCGTCATGTTCAGTCAAACAGAATTCATTGTATTTAAGATTTTCTAAACTATATTCTCCGTCCATGTCTCTGTCTGAGGTTTTCATCCATCCACTTCCTCAGACACTATTCACCTTTTTTTCTTTTTTTTTTTTTTTTATAATTTCACAGTAATGTTCAGTTTGATAGCTGAATTAAATTTGGGGGATTTTTTTTCCAACTTACAATTTTTTGTGTTCCATTTTTCAGACTTTATTTACTCAATTAAAACATTTCTCACTTATGTGCATTACCGGAGTTTGATTGCTTGATTTCAATTTTAGTATTTAAAAAAAAAAAAAAAAGATTTATTTATTTATTTATTCTTAATTCCAACAGAATTTGTCCAAGCAATTTCTTTGACATTATTCAACCAATTCTTTTCAAATTTCACACTTTTTTTTTTTTTTATTTAATTTAATTTGGGGGAGATCAAAAGTTAAGACACAACATTCATCCCTGGGAATCAGTGAGTATGGGAGGGGCAAAGTGTTGTGCATTGGGATGATAGTATTAGTAAGGTCTGCTGTAGTTTTTCACTTATTTCCCATTAATTCCTATTTCCACCGTTCCTTTGAAATACTTTATAATCAACAGGCAGCAGTGAAAACAGCCCTGAGGATGAATGACTCCCACTTTGCCATGAGAATCTATGAGGAGGCCGGAGACGTTTACTTTAAAGGTCACAGGAACAGGATGGCCTCGCTGCCTTTCTACAGAGTATGAAAACACTGATAACACACATGTTTTAAAGCTTTAAATTCTAGGTATGTAAACATTTCTTATCTTATTTAACAAATATTCTAATATTTTGCTTCAGGATGGCGGTTTACCGTTCGCCCGGAGCATCAGAGACATCCATTCAGAGTTCCGCCTGTTGAGTAAACTGACAGAGCTGTTGAAGAACCACAAGGAGCATGAGGAGGCGCTGCAGTACGCAACCCTGGCTGTTGAGGTCGCCAGCGAAACAGGTACTGATAAGGAGAAAGTGAGCAGAATCAGAGCCTTTAGTGCAGTCCTGTACGGAGTATACAGCTGCAGTGATAACTTAGTGTGGAGCCAGTTTTTGACCAGAAACCACTGTTGTTTTTGTTCAGGTGTTCGACAGTATGAGTGGACAGCCTACCACCGGCTGGCTACAGTCTATTACAACCTGCAACAGTATGAGATGGCAGAAAATTACTACCTCAAATCTTTGTCTTTCTGTCCACCCGTGCTGCAACACCCTACGGAGGCTCGCTACTACACTAAAGTGTACTGCAGACTGGGCAATCTCACACTATACAAGCTTAAGGTAAAGTATACACAAATATACACTATATTACCAAAAGTATTGTCTCACCTGCCTTGACTTGCATATGAACTTGACATCCCATTCTTAGTCCATACAGTCACATGGGTTCACCCTTTGCAGCTACAATAGCTTCAACTCTTGTGGGAAGGTTTTCCACAAGGTTTAGGAGTGTGTTTATGGGACCATTCCTCCCAGAAGCATTTGTCAGATCACACACTGACTTTGGACCGAAGGCCTGGCTCTCAGTGTGTGCTCTAATTCATCCTAAAAGTGTTCTGTGGAGTTGAGGTCAGGACTCTGTTCAGGACAGTCACATTCATCACATCAAACTCTCTCACCTATGACTTTATGCACTACTGTTCCTATAAATGTGACAGCATGAAAATATCCAAAGTCTCTCTCTCTGTCTCACACACACACTTGCAGAATACAGAAATGTCATATTAAACTTCATAGATTAAGAATGGGATGTCACTCCAGTGTATTTCAAGGCAGGTGAGTGAATACCTTTGGTAATATAGTGTAGCTGACAGCAATAACAGCTTAAAAAGTGTAGTCATTTGAGCTGAAAATGACAGTGTATAATCAGTAAAGGCTGCAATTTAAAGACTTACTGTGTGCTCATTGTTTTGGAGAAAAGTGTGCAATCTAACACAAACATGGAAATTGCCCCTACTTTTATTTTTTTGTCTTTGTTTTTGTTTTTTTCTTACGAGTTCAAGCATGAATATGGAAATGTTTTAGTCATCTGTGCTTTTCCTTTACAATCAAGTAAATAGACTCAACTCACAACTTCAGTTGCAGTGGTGTCCACAACAATTCCAAGATGACATTTTTGACAGATTGTGCAGTCCCAATAGAATATTCTACATAAATGTGTAATGTAAATGGATAATCTGCAATGAATAAAATAACATGATTCAAACATGTATTCAATGAAAGTAAATACATTAATATCCAAGCCAATTTTATTTATAGTGCACTTTAAAACCACCATAGAGGCTTGAAATGTTATACAGCAAAGAAAATAAAGCATAAAATAATTAAGTCATAAAATACATAAAAAAATTTAATATAATAAATAGACAATGCAAGAAATAGCATGTATTAAAAAAATTAACTTCCTATATGTTGTCAAATGACAGACAATATTAATATTGCTGAACATCAGCTGAATCCATTGCTAGTGTTTTTACCATTCCCCTCTCTCTAGGATTCGTTTGATGCAATGGGCTACTTCCATTTGGCTCTGGCAGCTGCCCTGGAGGATCAGGCTAACCCGGAGGCTCTGTATGTGGTCTACATGAAGCTGGCAGAGATCCACGGCCATCACATGCCTGATGCTCAGCTGTGCCAAGTGTACAGGGACAGAGCACAGAGTCTGAAGAGAATTCTGGCTGGGGAGGAAGGCGCCTCTGTTGGACAGGAAAACATGGACCGTGCAGATGCAGAGTCTGGCCAAAGGAAGGAAAACGACTCCAGTTTGGGACATACGGAAATGTTGAGAAATGCGATCTCCACTTCCATGTATGAAGATGATCACTGTTGTCATGATGTAGACCCAAGAACTTGTAGACTCCAACCAAATGCAGACAATGAAGGTACAGAGAGAAAAGAACATTCTGTTGTTAATCCTCCTGATACAGATGGACCTTATGTCGATGCATGTGGATCTGAGACAGCAACCATCGCCAGTCATTCGTTCAGTGACAGTATTTTCACAGGATCATTCGATACAGCCAAGGAGGAGATCACAGACTCCAGCAGCTCCACTGACACTTTACAAACTTACCAGAGACTAACAGACCAGATCAGAGACTCTGAAACTGACCATATTGTACCTGCTCAAACACCTGTTAATCACACAAGTGAACGTGAAAACAACCATGAAGCAAAGCTTGATGCTAACATTCAGGCTGCACAAAAGAAGGAAAAAGATGCCAATTTGGATCTTAATCAGAGGGATTTTATCCAAAAAGATGTCAGTCATGAGGAAAATCAATCTGACCCTGACCAGACAGACACTTTAAGCACTCTAAGTACTGAAAAATCTGTAGACAATTACAACTACAGTGACAGAGAGAAATGTGAGACAACTGAAACACATTTGGACTTTAATGAGGACTACAAGTAGTCCTCTTTTGGCACTTTAGAGTCTTCTTTGACATTGACTTTGCCACGTTTTCCCTGCACTAATCAACAAAGCAACGTTCCAGGCACATGTTGCTCTTTATTTGTGCCTTTTGAGTTCAATGTGTTGTTAGCAGAGAAAAATTAGGTAATTGTAATATGTTTTGTAAATGATTTTTTTTTGTATCTGTGGAAGAGAAGAAGTCTTAAAGTATAAAGAATGATATTTTCTTTCTTAAACATTGGGTCTTTTGTGCTTTTTCAATTCAAGTATGAGAGGAGAAAAAAGTGTTCCTTCTATATTATAGCAGCATTTAAAAGAGAAAAAAAAGTGTAACATTTGCAAAAAATTTGGAATATAACCTGAAATATCAGAAGATATGAAAAATGCAAACCTAAAAACAAATCACTAGGTTGACTTTTGCTTATTTAATGTTTTGTCTTCATTTATACAAACACATGAATTGCTGCAATACACAGAAACGTTTGCGGCAGAGGTATTTTGAGATTAATAATGATTCAATTCCTTGAAAACCAATGTGAACTCTGATTTTGATGCAAAAACATTCAGAAAGGGTCCAGTCCTTCTGGAGCACATGGAGGGGTGAGGATAAATATTTAAGTCAATTATTATGATTTTGTAGAATAATGCTCCTCAAATAGAGCTAGGAATGGATTTTTATGTTTCACCCTTTGGAGTATAGAGCAGAATTAAAGATTCTCTGAAATGTCTGTGCAAAAAATATGTCACTTTTTTTTTTGATATTGAGAACTTAAAATCTGTAAAGCTGACTCAAAATTGTTAGTTGAAACAGGAGTAAAATTCCATTTCTATCATTTACTTTAATTTTTAGTCAATATACAGTAGTACTAATTGAGTGCAGTGTAATAAGAGCCAATCAGTCAGTGAGACAAAGGGAGACACTAAAGGACAGTGGTGTTCAACCTGGGGGTTGCGACCCCATGTGGGGTTTGGGTGTTAATTCAAATGAGGTCACCTGACATTTCCAGTAACTGATAAAAACTGAACCAAAATGACTAATAAATACATTTTTAACTAGAAAAGCACTCTGACAACCAAACCTCCGCCAAGGAAGACCCCCCCCCCTCCTCTAAATGAAGAGAGGTCCCCCTATGTTTTTGCCAGTTTGACTGTTTCTAAACAAGATAACTCCAAAACTTCTGGACAGATCTGGATGAAATTTACAGGGTGGGGTATCAATGGGGAGATCTGAAAATTATTCGATTTTGGTGGTGATTCAGGGGAGGGGGTCAAGACAACACAAAATCTAATAGATGGATTTGTCAGAAAGAACAAATAATGATCCAGAAGAGATCCTGGATTCTGGATCACTTTGAAATTTCACATTGCAGTAAACGCAGAATACATTTCAAAGTGATCCAGAATCCAGGATCTCTTCTGGATCACCACTAAAATTGTATCATTTGTTCCTTCTGACACTCCCCACACATCCTGAAAATGTCATCAAAATCCGACCAAGGCTCCATCACTTTGGCCACGGCAATTCAGCGGCTTATGGCCGTAAAAGAACGGCCTTCCAAAAGGAAAAAGAAATGACGGGTCGTGAGGTACAGTGCCAGCAATTCACGGTCAAAAACACTATATTTACACTCGCCATCTCAAAGCTAGCAGCTAAAAAACACAAGGGGCTGCCACACACTATTAATTTTTTTTTAAAAGCAAAAATTAAGAGTATATTCACTTTATCAGGGACAACTACACCACTGGATGTTACAGTACTGTCTAAAAAAATCAAAAGGCTGCCTCAACCACATGCAAAAAGAATTTCTCAGTGACAATGACACTGTCCATGAGTGTCTCTGTGCAGAAAAAAAACAGCCCCTTCATTTCCCTGTGACAGCAGGAACAAATAAAGTATTTGAGAGTTTTTCCCGAAAAAAAAAAAAAAAAAAAAAAAACCCACTGTCTTCCCACATGAATGAGAAAACTCTGAAACTTGTCTTCCTACAGCACAGACTAAACAAACTTTATTCCATTTGTACATCAATCCACAACAAAGGGAAGGGGATTTCAGTTTCAGAGTTCTGTGATTTTGTCATTTTTGAAGAAGTGTCCTTGTATTATGTCCACCACGCAGAAACAAAAACACTTTTTTTTGGTAACACGTTATAATACCTACACACAATTAACTATGTATTAACCATTTATTACCCATTTATAAATGGGTTGTTCATTATGTATTAACAGTTTGTTACCTATTCATTAATGTCTTGTAAAAGTTCATACTAGTGTCTTCCAAAGATAAATATAAAATTTGATTATTTTTAACCAACAGGTACAGTGTTTGTATATCTGCTTTACAGGTAAACAAAGAAACAGTTGTAAACACTGCACCTGTTGGTTAAAAATAATAAAATTTTACATTTACACTGGTATGAATCTTTACAAGACATTAACAAATGGTTAATACATAATAAACAACCCATTTATAAATGGTTAAGACATAGTTAATTGTGTGTAGGTATTATAAAGTGTTACCCAATAATTTGTTTAACCACAAAATTTCAACATTGTTCTTAACTTCCTGTATTTTGGTCATGATCTCATCTTTTAAAGGTGATACTGGGGTTCTAATAGACACTCCTTTCTTTATCTCAGTTCATTTATTTATTTATTTGCTTATTTACTCAATACTTTTTTTTGTTACAGTTACCAAATTCCAAATTTTCAGAATAAAGCACCAATTGTTTTAAAACGACAGTTTGTTTGTGAATATTACACAGTACTTACAGAAACCTGAGCCATAGTATATCAGTTATTTGTTTTATAACAAATTATAGTAAATTAACATCTAAGTAAATGCACAAAAAAACAAATAATTAATTGCTTTCAGACGTAACAGCCAACATTTGTTATTTGTTTTGTAATAATGGATGACATTTAGACGTCAACACAATGGGTTATTTCTTTGCTTTTGTATTTTTTATATTTGTATCTACATGCCTTTACATACATAGGGTGGGTGAAAAGAAATAAAGGCATTAAAGAAAGGTAATAATGTTTTCGAGAGCTGTTGCCACATCTTAAATGTGCCACAAGGGTGAGCTATCATACATATTAGTAATGATGCTGTTTCCTCATTTGCCCAGAGGTAGGCAGTAGAAGACAATGGCTGCTTGTGGCTTGTGTTACCAAAGCTGCTACAGACACTCAGTTATTACAGCAGGTGAGAAGCAAAAGAAAGAGGAAACGACTCATGTCACCCATGTCACTGTGGAAACTGTCCACACAAAACACAATGAGAAGCAGCTCTGACACTTTGGGAGAGAAAAGTGTGTCTTGTATCAATGGTTGAATGACTGTAATAAGATATGAACCACTCTATGTTTTATAGAAGCAGCTTAATGGAAAATGCAATCAAATAAGTTGCAAGTGTGAAAAGTTGAAGCACCAAAAGACAAAGACAGAAACAACTAAGGATTATATTGTTACCATGAGCCACAACCAAGGTTTGCATACATGATCTGCATACTGAATAACATCAATGGACTCCCCACACAAGCATGAGAGTAACACAACTTCCAAATAAGTTATTGTGCCAAAACAAACGCTGAATTGTTCTTCCTTTTTAAGTATTCCCAGGGTTACATGCAAATAATCATTTCTTAATAACTTTATACTCTATGCCATGAAAAATTTCTAGGGAACCACAGAAGCTCATTAGTAGAAATGGATGGATTGAATTCCCATGCATTCCCAAAACACTCCTGTGTGAGAGACGGATTTACACTGTTGAATATTGAACAGTAACTCAGACTGTCTCACACAAACAGTAGGATTATATTTATTAGAAAAAATATTACTCTGAAATAGATGGAACAGCTGCAGAATACCCAATAATAAACAACAATAAGGAATATTACAATGTATTAATCTCTTTCCTAATGTACTCTGATGAATTTATTTTTAAATAATTAGAAAAGAAGGAAGATATCAATGCAGTTTTTTTTTGTACATGACATTATGAGATTGAAAAAAAAAACAAATAGGAGAAACAATTGTGTTAAGTTTAATAAATATTTGTTTTTATTATCACACATTTATCATATGAACGTGTCAGTTCTGTCGACAAACACTACGACTGTGTAACAATTGTGTCAAACACAGCAAAGTTATTAGTTCCTGGGGAAGTACCATGCAACAAATAAGCTCTGATGTATTTTTATTTTAAGTGTGTGTGTGTGTGTGCGTGGTTCCTTTTTGCGCGCGCACACACACACACACACACACACACACACACACACACACAAACCAAAAAGGCCTTTTTAGGACACTTTGGCCTTGGCATGACCACTGCACACAAATGTTGTTTAGTGAAATAACAGATAAAATCTGACTTTGATGATTTGCACACACGTGATTAGATCTCCCGGGAAATATATGACTTTGACCTACTGTATATTTTCTTTATCAAAAATGCATGACCCTTTTGCATGACAATAATTTTACATCTCACATCTCAGTGATCGTATTTTTTTTTTTTTTATTTTGAACATTTAAAATAAAATTAAGCAATACAACAGAAAATAATTTGGCAATCATGTAAAAAACAAATCATAAAAGACATTACACAGACCTATTCCACAAATCAAGTATAGTTATCACTGTTTTGACTGACCATAAATAATATGCTGTACAGTGTGAGTGTAATCATTACTTCCCAAAAGTAATTTGTAAGTGATGTGACAGTGAAGGGTATAAAGCAGGGGTCTCAAACTCATTCCTTTCAAGGGCCACATTCAGCCCAATTTAATCTCCAGTGGGCCGGACCAGTAAAATAATCACATATTAAGCTAGAAAAAAATTCCAATTACAATTTTTTGTGTTTGTTATAGTGCAAACAAACCCTATTACCTTATGAGCTTGCTTACCTAAAAAAATGAAATATCTCAAGAAAAATACATGCAAGTCTTAACAATATTATGCTTCAATTTATCATTTACACATGTGCATTATGGATCAGATCTACTAAGTTTGTAAGTGTAAATATTTTCTCAATTAAATGTTATTTTTTCCACTATAGGAAAGACATAAATTTGAAGTTGTCATTATTTATGGGCATAATCTACATTATTTAAGCATCAAAATGAGAAGAAAATATGGAGTAATTCTTTTAATATGTTATTCTGCTATAATTTGACTGTAGACCCTATTGGTCTGAATGTGGAACCTGAACTAAAATCAGTTCCACAGCTTTGACTATATATATATATATATATATATATATATATATATATATATATATATATATATATATATATATATATATATATATATATATATATAATTTTTTCACTTTGCAAATTCATCCTGGGGGCCGCATTGGAACTCTTGTCGGGCCACATTTGGCCCAAGGGCCGCATATTTGAGACCCCTGGTATAGAGAGTGTTTTCATCATCAGTTTAATATTTGATCAACGTTCCTGATTATAATTTATGTACTTGTAGAGTGGTTTGACAGTTTGACATGTTCAAATATTATTGTGTCACTGTTTGTCACTGATTTTGTTGTAATATTTAGGACATTTGTGCTTCTCTATCCCACTGGCAGGATAACTCTTCTCTGGTTACATTCACCTCTTACCAGCTGTACATCCTGGTCCTGGGACATAGATGACATTATTTTAATAACACCTACAGTATATATACAGCTCCCACATTAATGCATCTCTACCTTCACAAAAAGTAGTTTTTTCCAGAAAAGCCAAATAAGAAACATTTGGCTTTTGGTTTTTGAAAGCTGTCATCTGATCAATCACCTATTAATGGTCCAATAAATTAAGTCACATTTATATGACAATGGGATTTTTGGACCAGAATACTTGTTTTGACTTTATATTATGATTGAAAATGGTCATTCTGTATGGGAAAGATTTATTTTCATCATTTTTTGCTAAAAAAAAATGTGTGTATTTCAAAATTCATTCAAATGTTCAAATTCATTTATTATTTTTTTTCCCAAAAAATTCCAAATGTAGCCACTTTGGAAAAATTTATAATTCCCCAAAATGCCTCCCCTGTAAAGAGTATAAACATAACCAAACCATACCTACCAAACAAAGCTTTATTCACCCTGGTTTTCACCCAAAAATAAGGTATGGGGTGTTTTTAGGTAGTTTTTTAGTTTTTTACCCCTTCAAATAAACAGCAGATGTGACTGTTTTATTCTACAGGGTGTTACCTTAACAAAAAGACCATTCTTTTATCTGTCCTCCATGTGAAGTACACTTGTCATTTTCATTTGTTTTAAGCAAAATCACCTTGGAATGATAATGGTTTCACCTTTATTCCATTATTCCTGCGGCAAATGAATATGTTCATCACATCAGTCTCACACCATCTTTCAGTGGGGACAATAAAACAATGGCTAGGTGCTAACTCCCTGCAGCTAAATTCAGATAAAACTGAAGTGCTGGTAATTGCCTCAGATGCTGACATCAACCAGTTCTTGGGTGATCTGAACTAGTCCACGAAAGCAAACCTGAGAAATGTTAGTGTGATCTTTGACAAGGAAATGTCATGAGAGAATCCTACACAACAGCTGAGAAAATCCTTTATTCTTTATAGTTTGTGTGTAATCAAATCTTAATGTCTAATTTATTGAAATTTTATAATGTATGGATAATAAGTTTATCTTGTACTTTTGTAATTTTATAATTTTGTGCAATTAAATCTTAATATATTTCTTATTTCACCCTTGTCTTAAAATTATATTTTAATTTTTAATCAATGTGAAACACTTTGGCCGACAGTTTTTGGATGAGAGGTAGTATATCGTTAGCCTCATACCATAATTGCCCAAGTAAATTTTTGGTCGAATTGATATTTTTGCATAACTTTATTCCCCTACCACTGCTGCATCATCCTGTCTTTCTGCCTATGTCACTGACCAATCAGAACATTCATAAAAAACAAAAAACAAGTGCGAAAACATACCTGCCCAAGTCATTCATTTGACTTAGGCAGTTTGAATGTATGCAAAATGGCAGAAGAAATGCAAAATCAGACGCATTAATCCACCGAAGTCAATTTTATTTCATAAAACAAATGATGTTGGGTTTTGTTCTTTTTTTCATATTTTTCTTCTCATCTACTTGAATGTTCTGTGAAAAAATCAATAAAAAATATGGATGTGACTTTTAGAAAATGTGTTTTTTCTCGTTTTCCCAAAACACTTAGGCAATTATGGTATGAAGCTGACGATATAAATAAAGTTTATTTAAAAAAAAAAAAAACTTCTTTCAGCTCAAAAATATCACCAAACACAGGAAAATTATACCTAAAGACAATCTGGAATTGATCGTCCATACCTTTGTGTCATCTCATTTAGATTATTGTAATAGTTTATTTTCTTGTCTCAGCTTTCACCAATAATCAATTCATGTTGTTTAGTTGCTCTTTATATTTAGTATCTTCTATTAGAACGTAATATTGTAAGTTTTGTTGTGAAGAATTTGTAATAGATTGTATAACACATCTGACTGTTGTGTCATGTATTTATTCCTCTGTTTGTTTTCTTCCTTGGTTGTTTGTTTGTGTTTTTACTCTATGACATAATCGAAATAAACTAAATTGAACATTCTGGCATTGTAATTTTAACATTTTAATGACAGTATATTAAGGGTTATTTATGTCCATTATGTTTTATTGTAATTTATACATTTGGGGGTTGTAATTTTATCTTGTATTTTACTGTCTTTTGTGAAGCACTTTATGACTTCAGTTGTCAGTGAGAGGTGTTTTATAAATTAACTTTGCTGGCTTGCTTGCATACTTGTTCATTGTGGATGACAGCTGAGCGCATCCTCTGAAGCATTAAAGAAAAATGATGGTCTATGGTTGAGTACTTGGCTTAAGACAAGACACAACAAAGTGAAATTTTATCCTCTTATGTCCGTGGGAAGGTCAAGGTGAATAAGTATAGCAGCTCGCTCGTGATAAAAGTTTGTCCAGAAGGATTAGGTTTGGTTTGGCTCTGTACTGTAACTGAGACAAACAGGGATTTTCAGCAGAAGCAGGTTCATGTCCACAGTGTCCTACATGTGTTGCTGTAAATACCTGGAATGTGACCTGGTTCAGTAAAGGGGTCTTGCAAGTTAGTTGTGTTTTAATATGGTTTGATTACTTCTTCTCTTCTATAGATTTTTTTTTTTTTAGTTGTAATTGAAATAACTTTTGTTAAACTAGAGGCAAGTTGGAAGATGAGAACGGACGTGGATTTATGGGCGTTATCTCATGAAAATCAATAGATTTTCTTGTTTTCTTGTAATAATAAATTCATTTGTTTTGTTATTTTGTAATAGGGAACCATATATTCTTCAAAATGTAAAATGTTACCAAGTGTATTTTCCTCATTTCTAGTCAAAATATCTCATCACACTTTAATAATCACCTAAAGAGTAAAGTTTCAGTGAAATATAAGAACATATTAACAGACAATACATTATGAAAATCATATTTCAAGAAATCTTACCAAGATCATTTTCACTTGTTCCATTGGTTGAATTAAGCCCCCCACCCCCGCCACACATTTGCACACACACACACACACACACACACACACACACTCACACACACACACACACACACACAAATAAATAAATCTTCCAATGGAACAAGTGAAAAATATTTTAGTAAGATTTAATTGAGAGAAATTATTCACGATCTATTGTCTAAAAATACGTTCTTATATTATACCTTTACACTACTAGTTTTAAGTGTGATGAGATATTTTGATTACAAATGGAAAAGTACACTTGATCATTTTTTTTTTTCAGTGTACAGAACCACAACCACATCCTTCAACAGTTGCCACGAACATGTGCTGTACAGGGCAGAGCAGACATTCAACAACAACTTACTGGTAAGTTACAGTCATTTTGAGAAAATGACCTTCGTTGTATTGAGAACACACACACACACACACACACACACACTTAGAATAAAAATGTATTCCTTATCATGAGATAACGACCATAAAATAATATGTAAATCCACATACATGTGTATTTACAGTAATATGTGCTGTTCTCAGCTTCTGTAGATATGTTTTATTTTTATTTCGTATATTTATATCCTCACTATATAGAATCTAACATTGAATTTAATTAAAGTTTCATTACATTCCATCCTTTTTTTAAGGGTTATAATGAACAAACTACTGATCGATAACAACGTGGTGAACTCTATTTCCTCCTGCAGATGAAGCAGCACTAGCCTGTGGTGCTGTAAGACGTCCATGCTAACTATTTACTACTGGCCTGGGTTGTGTTTGAAATACAATTCATAGCTTCCATTCACACAGCCGTGTTCCTCTGTTGAGTCAGAGTTTACTGCTGGATATTTCTTTGCCCACAGACATTAAACATAAGCCCAAGAGGCGGCACATACCAACACACCTAGACAAACTTGTTAGTCTGCGTTCTACCAAGGCTTCACACTTTTATATATCTGTACCACCATATTAGGCTTGTGTTTACTGAACTGACAAGTGTCTTTGCATCTCATTTAACAAACACTGAAAGGGCTTCATGTTAATAGACTAGTACTGATTGAGGAAACCTTGTGATGATGGTGAACATGGAATTTATAGTTATTATCTGCAGGCAAACATGTGACTCCTCTTGTGTGAACACTGGGGAAAAAAAATGTACTTCTAAAAACAAGTAAATAATACATTAATACAAGCTATTTGTCTTTGAATTAAGCAAAAATGGAACATTTTCAAAATGTTTTCAGTGACATATAAGAACTTATTTTTAAATAATACATCTTGAACATTATTGCAAGAAATTTTACAGAGATAATTTTAATTTTTTGGTACTTAATTCAAGATTTTTTATTATTATTTTTTTTGCTTAATTCAACCAATAATGACAGGTGACTATGTCTTATTTAAGTGTGATGAGATATTTTAACTAGAATAGATGAAAATACACTGTGTATGATTTGGATTATTCTCCAGTGTACTGATAGCCTGGCCACACTATCCCTATTCATTACATGTATGGGTCTAGTCATGCTTCATAGTCAGGGGAGACGGGGCTAAAAGGTTGTCTTTTAAATCCTCTGTATGTAATAGGACGATACTACAACCAATCAGCGTAATCGTTAGGATGACGTAGTTAGAAGACAGAAAGTTAGTAATGACAAAACAAAATGGTGGATTATGGAGCTGAACGACTGTTGTCACTTCTGTATAAATAATTTAAAGACTGCTGACGTTTTCTCACATTATTTACTCATCTTTGATAAAAGGAAATCACTACTCATTATTGTTCTTCTTCTATGGTTGTTTGGCTCCAAGTCCAAATGTTTACAGAGTCACTTTGTTACACCTATGACTATATTTCACCGTGATTCGTCAGCCAGTTTCAGGGAAATCTAGCCAAAAGTTGAATCGAGCATAACTAGATTACTGCTGTAGCACATTAGATGTCCTGCCACTAGGAGTCTAGGCTAGTGCGGCTATAGGCTAGTGTACTGACATTCTCAGCAACAAACCCCCTGTATGAACATGTGTATTGAAAAAAAATGCAACCACTCCTGCTGGGATTTGAACATCACAGATCGTAGCATTACTAACTGACCTTTCTATCCACCCCCCCCCCCCACCCCCCAGATCACCACCAAAATCTAATCATTTCTAGATCTCCCTTTTACCAACCTAACCTGAAAATTTGAGCAAAATCCATCCATAGGTTTTTGAGTTATCTTGCTAACTAACAGACAAAACAAACAAACTCTGGCAAAAACATAACCTCCTTGGCAGAGATATTATTACTACTAGTAAAAGTAATGTAGGAGTAATCATCCAATGCATTACATTTGTGAAGTAGTAATAATATAAGGTCAATAATTACTTTTAAATAACAGTAACAAATCATCTGTAATGTTATACATTTTGCAAATATCTTCCTTAACACTGCATATGTCACTTGTCAAATGTATTTTACCTGAGAAGACCAGTATTCAACTCAGATTGTCCCCATATGTTCCACTTTAAGAGTGAATCTGATGACTACTGCTGCTGGGTGAAATGTGACTTCTGTAGAAACACTGAAAAAACACTGAAAGACTGCAGAAGCAAACTGCACACTTGCAATAAATCAAACCTAAAAATACAGTTCTTGCAAGTTAGAGCAGGTTATATTATACAACATTTATCTTAGCCTACCTGTAGACATTTTGTTTAAACCAAAGAGAAATACTGCAGTGTTACATAAGGTATGAGAGTGGCTTTAATAACTTTTCAATACTTAAATCTATCAAAAATACAATGCTAACTATAAAGAATACAATAAACTGGAGTTGTCTGCCCTCTCTCCCAGTCAAATTGATTATGTTGCTGCAAATTACTACTGTTCTTTTGTCAGATGATTGGGCTGTTTAGTGGAGGAAACATGAAAGAGCTTGTGAAAGCTTTAAAGATGCTGCACGGTATAAATGAAATTCTCCCAGCAACAGCCAATGAACTCCACATTTACAATAGTTATCTGTTATATGTTGTGTAAGAACTACCCATGCACTAAATTAAAGCTTTCGTGAGCCCCATGGGAACTAAATCCAGAAGTCATTTGTCAATATTGAAAACCAGAAGATGTAATATATGCAGTTTGTAGCCATGCAGTCAGTTCAAAGGAGCTGCTTCATACATACAAAAGAGTAAAGGGCAGCGTTTTGTTACTTACCTTTAGATGCTAGGTCTCTGGGATAAAAGAGAAAGAAATAAAAGAAGAATAGAAGCAGAAAAAAGGGGTCATCTGAACCTTAAAGTGATTAACTTACTTGAAACTAAGCAGCAGGCACAAGAAAAATGTATGTGAGCAAAAGAAGAAGAAGAAAAAAAAAAGGAGGGAGTAAAGCAGTAAAAATAAAAGAGAGGAATGAGAAGAAGCATTAGAACAATAATTAAGGAACAGATGTGGAACGCTGTAGGAACACATTGGTTTCATCTGCAGTTATTTTTAGCTTTACATTCTGCTTTAGAAATAACTTCATTATAATTTCATACACACACACCCATCCCTTAAAACACTGATGTTTTGCCAGCTGATGTATTTGCATTTGAATGTGGAATTAACATGAATTTGTTGCTTTAACTGCAGTGTATTTCATTGCCAAAGTCTCATTTGCTTTAACAAGGAAACAGCTGATGTGGCACAACTCAGGTTATCCATCATCTGGGTTTAAGACAGGGGTCTCAAACATGCGGCCCGGGGGCCAAATGCGGCCCGCTAATGGTTCCAGTGTGGTCCATGGGATGACGAGCAGAATAACCTATTAAATGACTCCATATTTTCTTCTCAGTTTTTTTTGCGTATAAATGAGGACAACTTCAAATTTTTGTCATTGTTTGACTGCCAAAATAATATGAAACTATGAAAATACTTACATTTACAAGCTGTCCTGTAACAATAAAATGTGAACAAATGTGAACAACTTGACATATCTAAAGAAAATTAGACACAATTTGAACCATTTTCTGCTTCTGTTACTCAGAGTTTAGCATGTGTGTCGCACCTGTGGGGGATGGGGTGTTGCGACACCGCTACATCTCCAACAAGATGATTTCCTACCCCCCACTTTTTCCTGAGGTTATATATTGTAGTGTCCCACTGGATCCAGGAAACAAACAAACATCAATAACATTGTGGGGCTGTTACAATATATGGTTTAAACTGTTTACCCGCCCGGGCAGCACACCAGCATATTTAAATGAAGCGCACCTCAGTTCGCCGGGTGAAATGTAAACAGTCATCAACCAGTAAGTAATGAGAAATGTTGCCATTGTTAAACTAAGTTAACTAAACTATGTCTTGTTCTGTGACATTTACCCTAAGCCAGTGGTTCTCAAACTTTTTTCAGTGATGTCGTCAGTGTCGTCTCCCCTGACATGGACAAAACATTTTTGTAGCAAAAAAGAGGTACAGTGTCTGTAAAATCAGTATGTGATTTTTTAAAATCCTTTTTATCGCGTAATTTTTACTTTTTATCTCATAATTTTTACTTTTTATCTCATAATTTTTACTTTTTATCTCATAATTTTTACTTTTTATCTCATAATTTTTACTTTTTATCTCATAATTTTTGCTTTTTAATTGAATAAATGTTTAATTGAGGAAAACAGATTTTGTTATTATTTTCGGCCATAATTTTTTTAAATATAAAAAATGTAATCATTAATGGATAATTGTTTATTAATTTTCTGATGATAGACTCAGAAAATTTTGCTCATGTGCCACAACCTAGAACACCCCCACATTTTAAATGGCTGTGACGCCCTTGGAGTTTAGTGTCTTTGTAGAACTGATCCATAATAAAACACATGGACTAATGATAAATTGAGGCAGGAATTTGTTAAAATTGCCCTTATTTAAAAAAAAAATTTGCAGTAAAACAATGACAAAAATGTGGAGTTGTCATTTTTTATATGTTATTATGTTTTCGTTTTACTGGCCCTTTGGAGATCAAATCAGGTTGAATGTGACCCCTGAAAAAAATGAGTTTGAGACCCCTGGTTTAAGACGTGTAAATCAACTTTCACTGTTATGCTATGATCTTACATATTGCCGACACCAGAACAGACATGTGAGGATGTTTGATAATGTGATAAATGAGTAAATTTGCTCCAGTTTGAGGCAATGATATAAGTGTAGTCAATGTTACTCATAGCATGTTCAGGAGGGTGAATTTGTTTTCGATGAGATGAGTTTTATTGCATTTTCTTTGGCTGTGAGCTCATCTTTGGAGATTAGACTTGCTTTTTTAACCTCGGGTCAGGTGGTGCTAGTTTTTCAAACGAGGGGACAAGCTTGGATTTGAGATGAGACCATGTGCGCACATACAGTACGTCAACAAGCTCACAAAAAACACACACACACACACACACGTACGTAGCACATGGACACACACGTACATGTAACTGAGGCCCTTGGGATTGAGGGGACCGCAGACAGGGTGGTGCCAGTTGTCATCGACGTACCAGGGGACTTATCGATCTATCAGAGACAAACTTTTCACATGCTCACACCCTGCCTGTAGTATGTCACCACTATGAAAAAAAAAAAAAAGTCACCCCATACCAAAACAGACCTTTTATCCAGAGATTTTCCCTTCAATCTTTTTTCAGCCACAACTCAGATATGGGAAAATTGTCTTTTTATCTTTCCTTTAAGGATCTAAATCCATCCTGCATGTCCTGATATAACTGTGCATGGCCTTACATTCAAATGTTTGAACATAGTATTGGTCATTAAGCACATAGTGGATATGATATATCTCAAAGACTCAAGTTAAGGCACGCCCCTGTGGATGTGACTCGGTGCACGTTTAAAACCTCTCACCGACCCCAGGCACTTGATACGACTTAAAGTGAAAATGCAATCTGATGCTGCAGGGGAATAGTTGAGCTTTAAAGCATGGGGGAGTGAGGGCAGCAAAGAGTGCTTGAGTGCAAAAGTGGATATGTTTTAGATGTTCCTGCGATATCACTGACATTCAACACTGAAATTCAAGTGTAAAGAAAGAGGCATGAATAATGAGTTGATTAAGAGCTTTTTCGACTGTTTATATAGTCATGAGTAGTTTTAGGGCTGGCACTTCTACGTTTACAATAGTGCACGGGCTGCGTAATGGCTCTTTCTAATTGGAGAGAATGACTAATGGGAATGGATAACACTCTCATCCATCTTCACAGCATATTAAGTCACGGTGATTTAGTTCTAAGTAGATATTCTGCAACACCTGTTGGTATTTGTGCACAAACTGTGAGAAAGCTGTGATTTTGGAAGCTAAAAAAGCAAATATAGATTAATAAACACATGACTTACCCCATGGTTATAATGAAATACTACATTGTTCAGTGACCTCAGTATATATCCTTCCATGACCAATTGAATCCACAATGTCTTCATTACAAAGACATGTTTCTGTTCATTGCAACATGAACAAAGTAGTCTGTCATGCAAAACCTATTAACTACCATATGTTCTTCGCTCAGGTCCTCTAAAGGTTTTAATCCTCCCTCAGTTTTGGCTTGAAACATACCCATCCCAACATGGCTTGGTGCCAAACACATTTTTATTGCTCTATATTTTCTCTCCTGTCCTCCTTTGGGGTTCTGGAACAGAGTTAGGTGCTTTGTATAATGTATGATTATTTGGAGTATTTAGACAGACATACAGTTTCAAAACAAGAATGGAAAGATGTTTTATAATGTCCCTATCTTTTTCCTGTCCATCATCCCATTTGGATCACATGCTGGATGACTGGTTTTCCCATACTGAAATAGCCTGAATAGTGTAGCACGCTCTGATGCACTAAGAATGTTCAGCAATGATTCCTCATGAGAAGAAAAGAGAGGATGGATTGCTCACTTAGACCCAAATTATTCCTATTTTAATCAGTTGAGCTCACTTAAGTTAAAATAAAATGTTAAAGCGTGTTCTTGCATAAAAGAGAAAACAAACAAAAAACGGAGCAACGCATCAATGAAGACAATACAGGCATAATTTATTTCAGTACGAATGTTACAGCACATACACTTGCACTTTTCATAAATAAGACACTACACCACATATTGTAACAGGCATCATTAAATAATGGCAGTAAGTTGTGCGAAAATAGCTTGCAAAAGAAACATTCAGTAAACATTCAGCTGAGTGACAGCTTTTTCACTCTGGCCACAAAAAAGTTCACATATATAGGTTTACTTTTCATATGATGGATGAAGCTATATTTAATTGTCATTGAGTCACATTTAAACATCAAATTATGAGAAGAGATCACCTTGAGCAACATCTATACTGAGACTGTGTAGCAATCATTTAGCATGACTTTACATATTTAGCCACAAACAGGAAATGGAACTTCCGCCAAAATGTTTGTGGTAGAAGTAGATAGAAACAATTCTCAGCCATAAAAGATTGATAGTTGGCATGCACAACTGGTTTCGGGTTTCCACGTCTTGTATAAAACACAGCGGTACAATGCTGCTTAATGTCGGTGAGAAATCTAAATTAAATCACAGGGATTTGTTCTTGAGGGCCAAATTGTAATGAAATAATAGAGAATTAAACCATCTGTCAATGACACTAAGATGTTCAAATAAGATATATGGGCTTTAAATAATTGTGCATTAAAATGTATATTTGTCACATTATTAATTAAGACCTGAGCTACAGTTGTAGCAAATACAAGTGATTCTGAAAGAACAACATCTACTGTGAAACAAACCAATATTTAAGCAGACTTGTAAAACCAGGTGTCTCATGAGAGTCATATTTTAGTAGAACTGAATGTACACTACATGCATCAGGATGACACATTGTGTTTCTTTTTCAAACCATGAGCTGTGTTTGGAATGTTGTAGCATCAGGTAATCATCGTAGAGTCATTGCACATTTCTGTGTTGTGTCCTCCAGCATAAAAAGGCAAAGACATGAATTACATTCCTTATTATACAAGTGTATTGATGAAACAGTAACCATTAATAACTTTGGGACAGCTGAGGTGCAAGGAGAGGCCATTGCCAGGAGGGAGCACTGTGGATATATAATAACCAAATCCACATAGGCTCAAGCAGATCACTTTGAAAGAAACTGACATCACAAGTCCACAAACACATCACCACAATTACAAAGTTGACATGCAAGCGATCATTTGTGAAATGCATCTAGATATGACACTTTTTTTCTTTTTTTTTTTTTTTTAAAGTCAGGCCAGAAAATGTGGTTATGTATTCAATTTAACAACCACTAACACATACACTGCCAATGCTGCAGTTGCTGTGAGTTCATGTTTATATATTAAAGGCTTGGTCAACAGTGTCTGTCATGTACTTTGTTGTACAGTGTAAATTCAGAAAAACCCTGGAGAACCCTTTGTTATGACACTGACATTCAACCCCTGCTTTTATTTAGCTGTAAAATCAATGAGAAACAGAAAAAGAACAACAAACTGTTTGTCTTTGATGACACCCTTTTTATATTGGTTCTTAAAGTCTGTGACAGTACAAACTAAAACTTGCAATACAGTACACAGAGATTCCCCTGAAGGAACAAAGTTCACAGTTTTCACCAGTGTCAGCTGACTCAACCCCAGAAGCAACGCCAACATGCAATAAAACACACACCAAAAGTCCAGCACAGAATCCCTGCTCCCTCCTCTTACTTCCAGGGGCTGCCTTTAACAGACTGTCACTCTAATCTCAACAAATGAGACACCACTAACATGTCTGGGGAAAAGGGTTACATGTACAGCAACACCTCCATTACTCTTCTCAGCTAGAAATGATCACGGAAGCCACTTAGTCTGGAAAAGTGGGATAAATTCCCTCAATTAAAGCCCAAGACGTGAAGATCTCGTCCTGGATTAATGTCTGCCTCAGTCAAAAAGTGGTACAATAGTCCCAAGAGTATGTTAAGAGGGTTAATTGGAATTATAGTCTCATTTCATGTTGGTAGCTTGGATCACATCACAATCTGGATATTTGGAAGTGTATACTTTGTAATCTCCTAATCTTTCAGTGTTGTTTTTGGGAGGAGAGCGGAGATAATGGACTTATTCATGTTTATTGGGCTAGGCTCAGTTGCTCCGGGGCATTTCCTGAAGACTGAGAGACATCTAAAGGAGAGCACAGAACAGACCCATGGAGGGAGACAGAGTGAAAAACCAATGACAGAAGAGACTATTCTTATTGTGCTCCTTATTGAAATGTTTGATTTCATATAGACTCACAAGGGCCTTATTTATGATGAGAAGCCTCTAGGATCTGTCAGGTGTGTACTGTCCTGCTCAGACTATTTTTCTCATATCAGTTTATTGGCCTGAGAAGTGACTCAGTTGGGGAATTTGTTATTACTTGGCTATTCCTGTTTATTATTGTGTGTAGTTTGTACCCCTGTGCCATGCCTAAGGAAACTGCATCTCTGGTTTCAGTAAACACTATACATGCTGAAACTCGGCAACCACAGGATTTAATAAACAAACAGACCAGAGCTTGTGCAACAAACAAAAACTGGTACAGCTGCTACAAAACTAATGATTTTCCTTTAAATTAAGTAACACTAAAATGTACCAGACATCATTTTACATTTCTTACAAAGTGTAACCTTAAGTGTAGATGAAAAGTGGTGAAAAATTGTGTTGCAGTTCAAACAGCTGAAATCCTTCAAACTAGCATTGATATTGTCTGAAGGTCAAATTAAGTTTGTTAGATGTGTTGAGAGCTGATTAAAAAAAACACATGATGGTATGCACATGCGCCTGCTAGTTTTGTCATATGATGACATATGATAATGACCGCAGCCATCTTTCAACATGCAGCAGTGGATTACAGATAAGTGCAAATGTTCATATCTCTGTTGTGCTGCTGGTAACAGTACCTTGCATGCAACTGGATGTAAAATATTAGTAAAAGGAGCAGGAAAAACTATCAGAGAGTGCAAGAGAGTGAAGAGTTCTGCTACACCTGTCGGTTATCACTGATTACAACTGACAATGCATAAACAAATTAAAACTGTATGAAGCCAGATTTTAATTTTGTGGAATGTATATCTTTAAACAAAGCACCATAAAAGTATTAAAATTGATCCTACTATTCCAAAATGGAAATAAGTTACTCACTCTCCATGCCAAATTGGCACAATCAATGGAATTTAAAGCCTCCAATAACATCAGAAATTATCTAGGTCTAAAAAAAAAAAAAAAAATCCACATATTACAAGATTTGAGCCACATAATTACCAATTATGTAATCTACAATTCTGTTTAGGAGAATAAATAAACTGCTGCAATACTACCAGTGTGTCTACAAGTGTGAATTAGTGTAGTGAATTAAATAACAAATATTTAAAAAAAAAAAAAAAGATGTGATGAGGTAGATACACAAATCAATATGAAAAACACGAAACACAAAGTGATCAATCTACAGTAATTGTTCAATGTGTTTGATGAGGAAGAGAAATGCTTTCCTCAGTTGACCATAACTATTACAGTTTCTTTAAAACAGTCTTCAAAGACAGCCCTTATGAATGGCCTAACTGTATCAGTCAACTGAAAAAAAAAAAGTTCATAAAAGCAGTGTAAACATGTCTGTATTACCCTGTTTTCAGGTCCCAGCTTTAAAGTACAGTCGTTACAGTCGTAAGGCCTTTGTTACAGTTTCCATTGGGGTCCACGGTTCGGTCCACAACACCACAAACTCTCACTCCCTTACTCAAACACCCTTCATTGGTGTCACTGTCCTCTGAGCTGCCTTTACTTCTTCCCTGCTGCTCGCTCTGCCAGCTGTTCCTGGTGTAGATGTATCCATTCACAGGAACCGCATTAGCCAAGCGGATCCTCTTCATGCAAAGAATTTCCTTGAAGGCATATCTAAACTCAGGACTCCGACAGTAAATAAGTGGGTTGAAAGCAGAGTTTGCGTACCCTATCCAGTTGAGTATCCTGAAGGTGAGGTCTATGTTGTCCACCTTCCATATGGCCACCACCACATTGAGCAGAAAAAAAGGCAGCCAGCACAGAGTGAAGATCCCCATGATAATGCCCAGTGTCTTTAAAGCCTTGTGTTCCCGCAGGCAAAACTTGACCTTCTTGTGACCACGCCCATTGTTGGCCTCAAGGGATTTGAGGTTGCTGTTGTCATTGTGAAAACGTCCAACGCTTTGGTCAATCTTCTTTAGTTGGCGCTTGGCTTCCTGGAAAACACGGCTATAGACAAAGACCATGATGACCAAAGGGATGTAGAAAGAGACGATTGAGGAGGTGATAGCGTAAGCCATATTGGTGTAGAACTCACAGCAGTTACTGTCTTTGATGCACATCTGAGCTTGTTCATCGTCTGATATCCACCACTTCATGTGTATTGGTAAATAAGATATCAGGGCTGCGATCACCCACACTAGTACAACCACAATGCGAGCTTTGCACTTGGTCAGCATTGACTGATATCGGAAAGGTGAAGTAATGGCTAGATAACGGTCTATAGCTATGACGCACAGGGTCTCAATACTTGCAGTCACACAAAGGACATCAGTTGCTGTCCAAAACTCACACCAAAAACTACCAAAGTGCCAGGTCTTGAAGATAATGTAACAGGCACCAAAAGGAATCACAATGAGACCCATCACTAGGTCAGCACAGGCCAGGGATGTGATGAAGCAGTTTGTGACATTTTGGAGACGTTGGAAGCGGGCGATTGCTGTTATTACCAGGATGTTACCAAAAACAATACACAACACAAGTAAGGATGTGATAATGCCCAGTAGGATCATCGTCGCCTCACTGAAACCCTCTTCATTTTTAGCTGAGGCTGAGGACAAGTTGTTCATCTGTTCAGTCACATTGAGGTACACTTGGGGAGTTGTGCTTCCCATCTAAAAAGACCGTAGATAACACAGAAGCACACACACAAATACAGAGGTAAGGGGCAGTGCATAAATGTGTACAAAGTAGTTTGAGATTTAAGAAGAATAAAGACTAAAAATAATAAGAAAAAAAAAGAAGTAGCAAATATAGTGAATATAAATTATGCATTCAAGCAGATTTACAAATGGATGTCTTTTGTTAGTTTTATTTAATATGAGGAAAGCAAAGACAAAAAACTGGAAAAACTCCTTGAACCACATTATGTAAAACATGGTTAGGTTGTGCAAATACAGCTTTAAAACTCATTAATCATACAACTTCAAAGTAAACGTACAAACCTCCACAGGTAGTTGCCTCTTTTCCTGCCTTCCATAAAAAGTGGAAATGTCACTGTTCAGGTGGTTACCGCGGGTATTTGGTGTCACATGTCCTTGTCTCTACTTTCTCTTTTTCTTAATCTCCATGTGTCTCACTCACTCAGTCCCTCGGTTGAGCAGTGTTTCCTCTAATGTGTCTCCCAGGCTATTTGTCAGAGCCCTTATAACGTACAGCAATGACATCATGGCCAGTGCTCAGCCAATCACACAGTCAGCCTGCGGAGGGTGCTGAGAGCTCTTGAGAGTTTGAACACATTGTCCCTGCAGCAGCGGTAGGCTGAAGGGCTGCATGAGTCAAAGACTGCAAACATTTAAATATATGTCTTCTTGGAAATATTTTTTTTTAAACTGCAAAAACTAGTTTGAAAGTACTGCCAACATAGAGTACATGATAATATACTAATAGTTTATTTCAGTGCAACGGTACAAAGACTGAGGCAGATTTATAACTTCTTCATGTTATTCTAGAACATTAAAAACAGGTGAAGCTTTCCTGGACATAGTTAAATGAGTGTTGGTTTATATTTGAGAAAGTTGGCTTACTTGTGTCCTGATAAAACCTCTGCTCTTCTGTTTTGCTATGCTTTTTAGTGTAAAATACACTTAACGATAAAAATCAGGCCTGCTTGAGTCTCTGTATATGCTTCAATATGGTTATGTAATGGTGCAAGCCAAAAAATTTAAAGGTTATGTTACAGAAAATTCCCTCCTATTTCTGGAAAAACTCTGTCTCTGCCCTGAAGCTGCATCACTCAAACGCCATGCACCCCCCCATGCCCCTACGATATCAAAACACAAAACACTACTTTAAAAAATATATTTGCATTTCTGCAAAGTTTCCATAGTTGATGCAAACGCTGTAACATGTAGTTCCAGACTTCAGCGCTGTTATCAGATGCAATATTCAAATATTGTTCTGAAATGTATTGCCTTATCTGTCAATAAACACAAACCTTTGCACAGCAACCAAATACAAACCAGTGATAGAAGAGAAAAGCAGCAGGATGACAGGATGTTTTTTTCAGTGTCAAACCCTGGGTTTTTGGCCCTTCCTCTTTTGAGTCATCATGGTGTGTCTCCACACTGCATATTAATATTCTGCTGACTTCAAGAAATGTTGTTTTTTTGGCACACAGTGTATTTAGCTCATTAACAATTTAAATGCATCATTAATTCTTTAAAGTAAAAAGCATGTTTCCTCGATGCTATTTAGACTAAGACACCAAGTATTCGCTGGGGGAAAAAACACCTGCAGACAAACTGTCACTGAATATTAAAAACAAATGTCATGGTTGTCATTCATCATTATCACTTTCTACTTTAAGTGGGGTTTGTTGTGGAGGAGGAGTGTGGCTGTTGAACTCATGTTGTGTAGGACAAACTGCATTGTTGTCATTTCTGTCCATATTCTATATAGTGACACAATGTCAGACATTTTGAATGAAATCCATGATACTAGTAAAAATGTTCATTTCAAAGGTTTTTTTTCCTGCCCTACATTATTATAAACTGATTTAAAATAAATAAATAAATAAATAGGTCAACTCCCTGTTACACAGTACATTTTGCAGTGTTAAATCAACACTTAGAGAGTTAATTTGGAGACAATGGGACCAAATACACTCTAGAAGAAGTTAAATAAACTCTCTAAGTGTTGATTTAACACTGCAAAATTTACTGTGTAGGCATGGGTGATATATACATTTTATAAATTAATTCTTTTTTTTTTCTCCCAAGGTGCTCGGGAACTTCCAGACCTCTACCACCAATCCCTCCTCCTTCCAGAATGCAAGATTATTTTTTCCTATGATGGAGACGGATTTATTTGCATATACCACACCCCGAACTAATTCAATTGGTCGTCCACCTCAATAGACTCGCGTAGCATCACTGACTGGATCACCTAACATCAGATTAGCTAGCTAGCTAAAGTAATACAGATGATTTAGCTATTTCATTTATCAATAAAAATTTTTTTTATCAATCATGCTTTCATGCCAACACTGCCAGCAGCAAAGAAAGGAAGAAATAGAAGCAGGGACGGGAGAATGTTTACTTTTGGTAGTCAGTCAGCAGTGTTGTACCTGAACGAGTTCATTCAACGATCGTACATGAATGATATCATAATTTTGACGAACGTGAACGACTCGTTCACTTTTGCCAAATGAACGGAAAGTTGTGAACGTGGTTATTCTGGCATTTATTGGACTGCGCTCTTATGTAGTTCACATTTCATTCTTATCACGTTGTAATTATTGAGTCCTACACAGTAAATTTTGCAGTGTTAAATCAACACTTAGAGAGTTTATTTAACTTCTTCTAGAGAGTATTTGGTCCCATTGTCTCCAAATTAACAGTGCAAAATCTACAGTGTATGAGGTATAAAATGGGATCAAAATACAGCATTATCATAGATGTAATTTTTGTATTATTCTGAACAAATTTTGGCAACATAATGTTGTGAAATAGCCAATGAGAAGCGTTTTGAGCGTGGGCAGAGAGAGAGAGAGAGAGAGAGAGAGAGAGAGAGAGAGAGAGAGGGGTGCAGAGAGTTTTTGGGAGCGGAGAAAAAGAGTTAAATGTACAGAGTGTGACCGGCGACCGGAGCAGGTGTTGTCCTGTTCTTGGAAATAAACATTGAAAACGAAACTCACTGAAACCACTCCTTGTGTTCTAAGAACCCGCAGAGGGAAGTTAACACCCGGGTAAAATACTTACTTCGGCCCTGGAGATACCGTCTGAGAGGAGGACGGCATTTTCCCCTGAGTTCCTGTCTATGGTCAGAATAACGTCAGGAACGGTTAATAATAAGTTTACAATAATAACCCAAAAAAAGAACAAAAAAGTTCATTTTGGGATCCATGAACTTCTAGTTCCTAATTTGGAAGAATGAACGATGAACTGAACTAATTCATATTGAGTAACTAGAACTGAACTTTGAACTAGTTCCTAATCAAGGTGAACTTTCCCAACACTGTCTGTAAAGAATGAATGAAGTTTAAAGCAAATTTTAGTAATATAAGGCCCATCTCAGGCAGCAGCCACAGATATACAGAGAGATATGTTTCTTAATTATTTGTACATTTAAACACCATTATCCACACAAAAATAATAACAATAATTTTTCAAAGCACACAAAGGACTTGTCAGCTCAAAGACAACATTTGTGACTGAAATGTATACAAAGGTGTATTGGTTTATTCAAATGTTTGGAAACTTGTAAATTAAACCATACCTTATTTGTAGACATATATCACGTTTTTCTTGTACATCTGTCTTGAGATTTAATTTCCGACCCCTAGGTTACTTGTGAGAAGTGTTGAATCTGCATTTACAGATTGTCCATCATGCGCATGAATCCCTGCATCTGCTTGTGTAATTTTGAGACATTCCTTTCGCACTTTTTCCAATCCGATCCATACAGGAATATTTTACAACCCAGACTCAAGAGTCATTGTCCCCAGTAGATGGCGCTGTTAATCCTTCACCGAAGTTCACTCGTCACCCACGTCACATGGTTAGATTTGGTCAAATTCCCCTTGATGTACGTAGCTAGAGTAGCATGCTAGTCAACAACCGTGTAAACAATTCACGCGCTGTACAGCAAAAGTTTGATTTGTTTCGAGTTCCAGTCCAGTTTAGGTCCGATACCGACTTGGTCTCGTACCTCACCTCCAGTTCTTAACTTTCACACTAATGTTACATTTCTTTGTAATTTATGTTAGTGACTAAACAGTTGTCCAGTGAACTTTCCATCGTACTGTTGCTAATATAACTAGCCTAGCTTTAGCTTAATGTTCTGTATTAGAGAAAACAATTGGAAACAAATCAAAATTTTTAGGCCATATCACCCAGCCTCACTCCCTGTGTATTAGGTAGGTAGCAGAATTTAATCCATAATGGCCCAGTGCTACTTTTGTGCCACTTAAAAAAAGAAGAAATGTTCACTGTGTTTAACTTTTTTTAAGTGTTTTATCACCATTTGTTATAGTATTATCCTCTGTATTTTGCTTTTTTTGTGAAAATCATATACATCCTATGTTTAATTTACTGCTCATGTTGACGTATTTAACCATTGCTGCTGCCTATGGCCAGGATTCCCTTGTAAAAGAGGTTCTTAATCTTAATCGGATATTTCCTGGTTAACCCGACAACATTATAGTTAAAATCACTAACATCTGGTATATTTTACTCGATATCCTAGATAAAATAAAGTTTTCATCAATTTATGTAAAACTCCAACAGTGTATGCCAAATTGTCATACTCTCCTTTGATTTCCCAATATACAATATCACATAAATTTAAAAAAAAATACTATGAGGATCCTTTAAAAAGGAAGCACCACAATGAAAATCACATGAAACGAATTGTATGGGTGAAAAGCAGCCGATGTGGTTAAATGAAATAAAAAAATTGTTGTTCAATGTTCAAAAAAGCTACAGAGCCTCTGAACATCCAAATAGGTCATACATGACAATGACAAACAAATCCATTTTAAAACAATTATTTACATGAATTAATATAAACATTTTAGATCGGTATAATTTTGGTCGCCAGTGACTGTTGGTCTTTTTGAGTCAAATTGCAAAAGACACACAGAGTTTGATATATGCATTATATTATTCATTATTTATTCAATATATATTTGATTTATTCATTATTCAAATGCATGTCATCATCTTTAACACAATCTGACATACATAAATCTCATAACAGTTCTGTTAATTCATGACGAGTGGTCTTCAATTTCCTGAAATATATTCCTTCCCACTTCACTATGCAAAGCTCAAACCTCTATGGACTTACTTCAGATGTCACTAAACTGACTCACCTTTCACCTCATTAGACCACATGGCTTAGTGTCATTTAAAAATCTGTCAATAAGTTGGCCAGTGATCAATAAAATTAATAATAAAACCTGCAGTGTCCCGACAAAAGTACTAAGTTTAGGGAAGTAATAAGGACCAGTCGATATACTGGCACATTTGTTATGAGCAGCACATACCTGACAAAGAGGTTGTGTTGTTTTTTTACTTGCATCTGAGTCATAAAAAGCTTGAATAAATCAATGTTGTTTCTGCATTTGCTGCAGGATATTCCAATAGAGCATAGTAGTTTTCATCAAATTGAGAATTCATTCTTTCAAAAGACACTATACAGTTACATTTCATATGTTTTAGAATGACTTTCATCTATGATTTGTACAAATTAAGAACAAACACTTTAAATCATACTTTAAAAAATATGAAGATATAAATTACAATGATTTTTTTCCCTTGTGGGTAATTTTCTAACTTTCCCCTGATTTATGTAAAGAAAAAAAAAACGAGTGTCCAATCTTAAATCACTTCTGTTTATTGAGCATGGGTGTTAAGTATATATTAGAGATGATAAATAAGGTGAAATGAGGTAAAAGCTGCGATCAGTCAGAAAAAAACCTCAACCTATTTGCTGGGATTAAAACACACAAGAAGCCGAATTCTCCTTTATAATAATTGTATGTAATTGGGCAAGCAAATATATGAAAATATGTAATAATTAACATCAGTGCATGAGAGGTAATAGTGGAATTAGAATTTGACAGAGCCACCAAATTTGGGCTTTGACATCAAGATCTTTTTTCCAAGTGGTCATGACCCCTGACCACTGCCTACATTTTCCCACTGACTGGCTGCTGCATATTGTGAAAAGCTCTGAGGCTCAAAATAAGTATGGATATACAGCCAAAGTTTCAGTATGTCTTCAACATTTTGACTTTTTTTATCAGGTCATCTACAAATTATTCAGAGTATGTGCTGTGCATTACAACTATGCTAATAAATGTATTGGTGAAATTATTTTAAACTCTTCACTTTTATCAAAATCCCTGAGGATTGACTGACTGATTGGACAATTGACTGACTGATTCTGTTGTTTTGTGACTGATTAAAGAGGTTAAAGGTATTCCAAAGCAGAGTATACATCATAAGTTACCGTGACAGTTGATGAGAGTCAAAGGTGAGCTTGAGTGACAAATGAGCGATGATTTCATGATCATGTCACACTGGCAAAGGTGGAAAGAATGCACTCGCAGCTGGAGGCTATTAAAAGTAATTCTGCTTGAATTACCAAGCAACTGAACTGGATATGTGAATTTGAAGTGAAAACTGTGGTGAAGCTAATCATGTTCATGTCAGCCACGAGTCACATGTCTTGAGAGGGTGCTTTGTGTGATTTAAAGTATGCTACTCACCACCCAAGTTGACCACCTATTATTTCCACTAGCCCACCCTAATATAGAAGGCTAAGACCAGGCCTGAGGAGTGTGTGTGTGTGTGTGTGTGTGAATAAAGCAGCCATTATGATCAAACATGGCACATAATCAGAGGTTTAAGATAAGTATATGAGTTTAGTTCTATGAGTGTTTTCAAGGGGGTTTGATCATCGACAACAGTGATCCCCAAACTACGGCTCGCGGGCTGGATATGGCCCGCCTCCACATTTGGTCCGGCCCCCTGAACAATACCAGAGACCATTTAGATTTTTTTTAAAAATATGTGTGTATTTGTATTTGATAATAAAGTTGGTTAGTTATGAACTATTTTCATTATTAACGAAGCGGAGAGCATGAGGTTGTCTCCAGGATTTGAGTGGCAAGGTGTGGGTTGTGGTTCCGATTAAAGAACACAGATACAGATGTCCTCATTGAAGGTTTATTCACTGCGGTCTGTAATAATACACAGTAACACTCAGTATAACAATATATACATACAATAATAAATTAATTAAGACCGACTATATGAGTCACTCAGATGTATTACATGGGTCATGGAACAATCACCTCACGGATATCACAGATGACAGCTAGCATATTATCATATTAGCTTCAACAACACACCGGTGCTAAATAGCATTAGCTTATACAGTACACCATGCTAACATCTACCTGAACTGTACTGTGTTATTTATCTCACCTTGTGGCATCTACACACAGTAATAAACCAAGAATAGATGAATAAAAAAGAGAAAAAGAAGCCGAGATGGCAAATTTAGCATGGTTACCTAGCAACAACACAGGCTAATAAAACACAGACTAGGTTCATTCATAACCGTTATCACATCAGTGGTGCGTTCAACAGCATGGGACATTTGAAAACTTACAGAAAAGGAGTTATTCCTGAACAAATATAACCAAACATCAAATAAACAATTAAACTGTGTGGGCTTTCTAACAATTAATTATTAATAACTAGTTTAACACAATAATTTTGAGAGACTGCTCATATGAGTCATTTAAGTCAGAGATTCTGCTCTGACAACTAAGCTGAACTTGGACCTGTTAAGATGAAGAAGTTTATGTTGCATGAACCTTTTTTCTGTGAAGAACCCAAAGAGGGTTATTTATTTCATAAATAGTGTTATAATTTATTTTCTGACTTTTGTTCTGTGAAGAATCCAGAAAGGGTTATTTGATTGTGGCTTTCTGGAAAACAATAAATGTTTACATTTAGGCACTCCTGCATTCGTGACACTTTTTTCTGTTACAAACTGACCCCGGCCCCTCATCTGAGAAGGGAAAAGTTATGTGGTCTTCACAGGAAATAGTTTGGGGACCCTTGATCTATAGTATGTGTCCAGCCACCTTACTTGAGGGGGTGGGTAACAGGATATGGGATAGAATATGGTTGGTAACACACTCCATTATACTTAAATGAGCTCTCATGTTGTTCACATGACCTGTGGACGCAGTATCTAATTCAAGTAGCAAATCCATACATTTGGATCTGAATGCTCAGTATTCATACACAAGCTTCACATCATTTACTGTGGTCAATCAACTGACTTGATGCAAGGAGTTTGTGTGCCTATGGGATCAACCCAACAGTCCCATGTTGTTCCAGACTACTGCTCCTGTAGTTTTAACCCATAAAAACCAGATATCCACAGTCAAGCATAAGCACCTACTGATCTAAATCTAATGATCCGTTAATTCTATTCATACATGTAAATAAGTGGTGTACAATGCAATTTGTCACCTTTGTATTTTCATCAGATATGACCCATTTGGATGTTCAGAGGCTCCATAATGAACATGAAAACACTGTCATCTTCTACACTATCGATTCACCAGTAAAACCCAGAGAGTTATATCAATGACAGTGGATGGAGACACTTGATTTATCTCCAGTTATTATACATTTCAAAGTCAGTTTTTCTTCACTTTTCACAATTGCACACATAATAACCTTCACATTTTAATCTGACCATTTACCAGCATCTACATGATCAGAAGAAATATATTAAAGAGGAAGAATAATTTTTATCAGTTTACCAAAATGTATTTTGTCAGTAGGTTCATACATGTTAAAATGCACCAAATCAAAATTTGTCTTCTGGCTTTATACCATTTCTAGATCATGCATACATGCACCTACTGCAATGGAATCACAGGAGAGCAAATGTTGGATTAAGTTCCTGGTTCAAGGTCACATCAGCCAACAACTGTTCACCAATCCAGAGAATTCAACTGACAACCCATCAGTCATAAACGGACTTTTCAATCATCTAAGGGAGGACTAAGAAGAAAATATTTGACTTTTACTGAAAATTAAGAAAAAACAACATTAAAACAAATACCATTTATTACAATAATATAGTAATGAATTAATTAAGTAAGGTAAAATAAAGGGGACATTTTATTTGGGATCTACCAGAAAATTCACACTGGGTATTTATGGGTTAAAATTTGTATTGCCTCAAAATTCATTAACTAATTCATTAACATTAACAAATTGATCCATGTTATGGATCAATTTGACCCATTTCACTTTTTGAGTTAACCAAAGTACAGGTTATCCTTTATTTTTCTTCATTAAATGTTGTGATTTTTCCTCATCTAAGGTCATGAACGTGTGCGAAATCTGGACATTTTGATATGTAGTGTAGTGTCTGTGCAGTGTTTGTATACAACGATGATGTTACGGGTCATTTTGACCCAGACACTTTAATGTGGGTAAATAGCTGCTCGGATCTAAAATAAACATTTCTCTTTGATGTGCTTTGTTCTGATTGGCCAATTATTTATATTTTGATTTCCTTTGAAGATCCGTTCAGATCCAGGTGTGTAGAGTAGGAATTTTCTCTCCCTTTTCTTTGTCACTTTTCTCATGTCGTCTTTTTGACAAACACAAAAAAACAATGAGCTCCAGAAAGTTTATTGTTGAAGAGGCTTTATCACAGATTATAAACTGGGACAGTGATGCAGAGGAAGAGACAGAGGACGATGTTATTGATGATCCAGATTGTCAATTTTCCTATGAGGATGAATCAGAGAAGTGTTTGTGAAGATAAAAGTTTGATGAAATACGTCTTAAATTTAGTTTTGGAATTTAAAAAAATCTATTGTATGTATATTTTCTAAATGTTTATATAATCTATAAGTAAATAAGTAAAAGTACTTCATTAATGTACTAATGTAGATTTTTTTTACGTATCGGTACTTTACTTGAGTATTTATTTTTCTTGCAACTTTTTACTTTTACTCCCTACATTTTTACATAAATATCTGTACTTTATACAGATTATTACATTCTCTTACTTTATTACATTCTCAGAATAGACTCATTACTTTTTCAAACTAAACAGATGTGACTGTACAAAACATTTATCATTTCAGAGGGAAAATCAGTGGAGGAGACTGTGAGGAACTGTGACTTTATATATTATAGTTATATGAATATTATCTGACAATTTTGATCTTTTATCTCAAAATTTTGACTTTTTGTCTCATAATTTTTAATTTTTGTCTTACAATTTTAACATTTTATCTTAAAATTATGCATTTTTTTATCTCATATTTATTACTTTTTTTCTTGGCCATATCCACAAAACAGAGTAACTGTGACCTGATCAAACACAATTTCTACACACTAACTCACTTTTGATGGGTTTAATTTTGATCAGATTTTTCCTGGTTAAATACGTATTATTACGTTCATGGTAAAAAAAAAAAAAAAAAAAAAATATATATATATATATATATATATATATATATATATATAAATTAAAATGTGTTTTACCTTTTACTTTTGTACTTTATTACAATTAGGAATTTGTACTTTTTTTTTTTTTACTTTTACTTAAGTAGAGGAGTTTAATCAGTACTTCTACTTTTAGCAGAGTATTTTTCACATAATTAGCTGTACTTCTACTTAAGTACAGAATGTGAGTAGTTTTAACACCTCTGTCTAAAATAAAATTGTTACTGGGCTTGTTTTTTTTTTTTACTGTTTTGAGTGAATTTAAAGGGAACGGGTCGATGTAATCAATATAATTTTGTTTCAACATAATATTCTTACCCATAAAGATCTACACATTTTTAGTTCTATGTTCACATGTACATTAATTTCTACCGGATGTTCTGAATGATTTCATTTCTTGTCTAAATATACAAAATTGCTTGGGATATTTTTAACAGCTGAACTCTTGAGCAGTGGTTTACTTATAATAACTAGGATCTAAAGAACAGTCTTCTACTAACGTGCCACAGTTGTTGTAAGCTAATGTATGGCTAGCTGTCTTTAAATAATGTAAATATTATTTCTTTTCAATGCACAGCTTCTTTGTTTAATCATGACTGGTTTCCTCAGTTTGGGACATCTGTCTTCCTGTATCCTGTCAGTCCCAGCCACAGCTGAGTGGCTTCTGGGTAATACTCTGACTGCACAGACACTGTCTCTACTAGGGTATTTTACATAGCTCCGTTACATAGCTCTAGTAGATCTTTATCTCTATTATCGTTCTCTCTAAACAATGTCTGCTTTTATTCGTTGTTCATATCATCCTAGAAAGTTACGATGCCACTCTGATGACCCCATCTCCACCTCCCTCCTCCTTCAACTTCATTTTTCCTGTAATCTGTGAAGAACAATACCTGGAGGCACAACTCTTCTGGGAAAAAAAAAAAAAAAAAAAAATCTTTCAGTAGCATGGAAGGAAGTGAGAATGCCTCTGTAACCCGCTTCACAATGTTCTCCTAAATGTCAGCTGCATATCACTTTTGCCACGTTGCCATAGTTTCAAAGATAAGCTAATTATAAACACAAACAGAGCTAAACAAAAGCGATTGCAACTAAATATCATCCCCTACAATCTTGCACTTCAAAATCCACAACTGAAAGTGATAACCCTCTTGCAGTGTTTTAACATTAATACACTTTGTTTGGGCTTTTGCCAATACTATGACATCAATGATGAAACATTTCATCTCATTAACATGGTACATGTGTGCCTACTTATATAACAGCTGCATACAGACAAAAAAAAAAAAAAAGTAGAGTCCTCCTCTGTGGGGTTAAAAAATGAGAACAAAAGGCAGACAAATTAGGAAAAAAAAAAATAATAATAAAAAATTATATTTTTACCTACTTTCCTATCTGCTCATTTGTTGTTGGGTTTTTTTGTACTGTTTTATTTTTTTGTACATATGTATATTTTTAGTACTTCAATTATTTATTATTATTGTTATTGTTATTATTTGTAATATAATATTTTGTAATATGCACTCTATTGCTATAAGATGAATTCAGGTTATTAGGGAAGTGAAGAGGGGGTAGGATTAAATAAGCTTATGCTTCATCCTACTCCTTTTCAGACATGTCATTGTGTATTATTATTATTATTATTATTATTATTATTATTATTATTATTATTATTATTATTATTATTATTGTATTGATTATTGTTGCATTCTGCACATGTTCGAATTAAAGCATTCAAATCAAATCAAAGTTGGCGCACCATGCAAAATATGCTTAGAAACAGAATCAAAAATTAAATTGTATTCATAATAAAAGACAGAAAGTATAAATGTTGAAAGATGGAATATGATACTGTAACAGCAATCTTTCACCAAATATTAGAATGGGACAAACCAAAAGATAATACAAATTAAGAGTTGCTGAAAAGACAGAGCTAATGGAACCTTTTGTAATTAAAAAAAATATTCATTGGCAGCAAGTCAGTAACAATATTGGTAATAAAAAAAAAAAAAATGTTCTAGAGGCAGAGTCTGTTAGAAGTAAAAGTAAACAGAAGTGCATCATTCTACCAGAAATTGCATCTACAGTATGAATAGTCAAGATATTTCAGAATAATGTCCTTTGGTATAAAAAAAAAAAAAGTTGATTATAAAAAGACTCTGGACAAATCTCTGCAAAATGGATGAAGCTGAAAACCAATAATAATTACATATGATCTGATCATCCACAAAGCCAAGTGAATTCTCTATTATAATATGATCTGGAAACATCACTATCTTCTCTCAAATGAATTGATGCAGAGTGGAAGGTTTTTTTGTTCAGATGAATTGAAATATGCAATTTTTTTTCGGACACCAGATCCTCTGGACTAAAGAGGAGAGGGTCACAGGGTCAACGTTCACTTGATAAAGCTTTTATCTCTGATGGTACTGGGGCGCATCAGTGCCTCCGGAAAGGCACCGTTTTTATTAAAAGAGCTGTACAGGTAGGGGCGGTGCAGGGTTAGCACTCATGCCTCACAGCTAGTTGCTGGTTTGAATCCCCCACCAGACCTTTCTGTGTGGAGTTTCCGTGTTCTCCTCGTGTCTGTGTGGGTTTTCTCCAGGTACTCCAGTTTCCTCCCACCATCCAAACACACTGATAGGTTAATTAGTTAATCTAAATTGTCCAGGTGTGAATGTGAGAGTGATTGTTTGTCTATATATGTTCAGCCCTGAGATGAACTGGAGACTCATACAGGGTGTACCCCGCCTTCACCCATGGTAGCTGGATTCGACCCCCAGTGACCCCCGAGACCCTATAGTGAGGATAAAGCAGGTTCAGATGATAAGAGCTGTACAGGTGCAAAGTATTCACTCACATACTCCCATCTCAACTCTTCTTTTTCAAGAAAGGTTTTTCATATTTCAGCATGCAGTATGGCAGTGGTGTTGTGGTGTAGTGGAGGGCACATATAATAATAATTACAACTTTTATGGCGTTTTCACACTGTGTACCAGAGTCTGTACCCCTCAAAGTCTGCTTAAGTTTATCAACATGAGTGTCTTTCCCACCACAGGAACTTTTAAGGGAAATTTGAGCATTAGCCTAAACTTTGAAAAAACCCAGTTTTAAAATTTACCTGGGTAAATAACTTTCCCTCAGCCGCTAACTTTCTCCGAAAAGGTTCCTGGTAAGGAGGTAGAACTTTTCAGGTTACCAGGAATGCTGTATGTATGTATGCTGCATGCTGATTGGTGGGCTACACTTGAAGCATTTCCACATTTCACTCATTCATTCTTTCCGCATTCATTAATTCTTAATTTAATTTAAGATATTTCAGAAAATGGACCAAAAAACAAGCATGACAAGTGGATGAATGTTGATGTCCAGGCTCTTCTGTGTATTTTTCATGAGGAAATTCGGAAGGACTTTGAAGTACAGACACAACATGAGTGAGTTTGAAGTAAAATTCAATTAAACTTATGCAGAATAATAAGAAACTAAAGGATCACAACAGTCATAGTTGATCCAACTGCTGAACAAACCAATTATTTATATATATATATATATATATATATATATATATATATATATATATATATATATATATATATATATATATATATATATATATATATATATATATATATATATATATATATATATATATGTATATGTATATATATGTATATGTATATGTATATATACAGACATATTCACCATTTAGTTTGCTCTGTGGAATCAGCTGTTTAGTTAAAGTTAGGTTAAACTAACACTAACTGGTCACAAAATGTATTGGTGTTTTTGGCATCAAATCAACACTGATTTATTTTTTTGTTTTAGTGACTTCACTGCTTGTGCCCTGATCCATCATCTCCAGCCCTGGTCCACCAGCTCAGGTCAGACAAATGACATGTCATTTCACACCAGTAGGTATCTGTCATCATGTGTTCCATTATTAATTTTTGAATTTTTATTACATTTCATAACTGAAAAAGGAAGCAGGACCCTGGAGTTCCAGACTGGCTGTCCTAGACCAGCTGGTCCAGACCCTCGTCCAGAAACGTCAACCTTTCACAGATGTTTATTTCACTTTTAATCTCAAGGCACCTTGGTTTTTTTGTTGTTGTTGTTGTTGTTGTTTTTTTTGCATCTTTTATTGTTTACATTTTTAATAAAAAAAAAAATTTCAAACCTAATACTGTTTGTTAATTTGTAAGGCATCAAAATCCAGTACAAGTTGAATATAAGCACTTTTATAAGTGATATAAGTCTAATTATTTGCAGGTATTTGTGTGAATCTGTCTAATTTAAGAGTTGAACCTGGACTATATTTATTAAAAAAAAAAAACAGAAATGAAACAGAACCACCCATCACACTTAAAGTCAGAAGTGATTGAGTTTAAGAAATGAGAATTTGAAAATACACATTCTACCAATTTTAAATAGAAACTAAGGACATGTAATGATGGTTAACTTCATTTCAAATATATTCCGGATGTATCCATTAAAGCCAAACCATCCACTGCATCATTATACTGTGTCATCTGAAGTTTGTGTCATTTTATTGTCCGAGAGCTTAGTTTGTGAAGGTACATGAACCGTAAGAACAGTTTATTTTACTGCTTCCTGTTATATCATCAACCTAATTTAAATAAATGACCTTGAACTTTAGTTTAAATGCAATCACCAGGAATTATTTTACCCAAATAACTTCCTGGTAACAAATTTTACTGGCTTTTGGTGGGAAAGGGCTTATGAATGCAAATGTTCCGTGCATGAGTACCATACCTGAGTCCATTTGAGGAGGTAGTCATGGTTACAGACAGTGTAGACTCCACTACTAGATCCATGTTTAACAATGGATGTGACCTAAACACCATTCCAACAACAGAAGTGAATGAAATCCATTAAATTAAATGTTATTTTATAGAGCCCCAAATCACAACAAGGTCATCTCATAGGACAAAAAAAAAAATAGATAATGTCCCAGGCATCTCCTCATCCTTAGACCCTCCTTCTCGGCAAGGAAAAATTCCAAAACCCAGTGGGAAAGGAGGAACCTCAAGGAGAACCACAGTGAAGCAGAGATCTACTCCTATGGACGGACAGGCGATACACGAACGTCCATTTGTAGATGAAAGGGGGGGGGGCAGGTCCATCCATCAATCACCACGACGTGATAGATGATACTCCTGTTGTCTCCTGAAAAAGCTTTGCATCCACGTAGCACTGACATTCCTTACCGACCAAACCATTCAGTGATATATCAGGGACTTTGTCTCAAACAGGTTAACAGATAGAAAAGTATTTCTGCTGTTGTAGACAAATGAACAGAACAGCTGCTTGGTTAACGACATAAGGGTTTGTCTTCTTCCATGTTTGTTGGATAGTGTTTCAGTCCTGTAACATCTGCTCATACTCAGGCGTGGGCTTTGGTACTGTACTGTACGTGCTTGTGAATGCAACATATGGGAAAGGTGTGAGTGTATCTATGTACAGGACAGATCTGGACACTCAGTTCTCTTCAGCTACGTGTTAATGCAAATGACTAAAGTCAGTTAACCTTTAAAAACAACAAGGATACATGTATATGAGTCGAGTCCTGCAGTCCAGGCTTTTCAAAAACTCAGAATATTTGGCTTTTTTTTTAAATAAAAGCCACGACAAAGAAGATCCAGGTGTGCTGAACAGCTAGTCCCAAATCAGATAAGAATGGGGCAACATTCTTGTCCCAGTATCAGATCTTGTCAGATCCCAAATATTTACTGTTTTTCAAAGAGCGGATACACAACACAAAATCACAAAATGTCCTGTACCAACTTTTTTGGAGATACAGTAGGTTGCAACTATCAAATTGTTTTATTTCTATGTTAAAATTGCACATTTTCTCAGTTTAACCCATACAGACCCACCTGCAAACACAACATTTACTGATAGAAAATGTAAAAAGAAATAAGTAAATAAAAACAAACCTGTTGATACATTAATTTTATTAATCCACATAAATAACTGGTGTAAAATGCTGTTTTTTTTATCTTTTCATGGTGCTTATATATGACCCATTTGGATGTTCAGGGGCTCTATAGTGAACATTGAAACACCTTCATCTTCTATAATATTGATTCACCAGTAAAACACATGGAGCTGGATCAATGACAGTGAATGGAGTCACAGCGTTGAGTTAATGAGATTTAATTTTTAAAAAGTCACATTTTTGGTATTTTTCTTTTTTTGATATTATCATAATTAACTTTAAGCTGAGTTTTTAGGAAAATCTACATTATCAGTAATTTCATTATTGGAAAATGCCCGAGTATTATTGAAGAAATACAAAATAAAGAGAATAAACAGTGATAATTCACTTAAGAAAGGTTGTATTTTACTGAAAAACTTTAAATTTGATATAATAACATTTATATCTCTGACTCCCTGATGAAGGCTATGATGCCGAAACGTGTTGGGGATTTTATATGATTTTTTTATAGGTTTTTGTAACCAAGCCAAGTTAATAAAGGCTTTTTTATTTTCACTTATAAGAGAGTGCCTTGGAATTTTTCTTTCTTTTTTGTCATAATAACATTTAACTTTAATTTGAACTTTTATGATTATGATTATTATCAGTCATAGTCTTTAAATTAAATATAGGGAAATACCTCATTTTCACATACGAATGCAAAATACTATGTACAATATTAGAATAAATGGTGATAAATAATGTAAGAAAAGTAAAAAAAAAAATAGAGGAAAAGATGATTTGGAAACAGCCACTGAAGTAGCACTGGGTCTTTAGAAGTTGAATATGTGATTTGTTTTCTGTGTGTGTGCATGCTGTTTTTTTTTGTTTTTTTTTTGTTACCTGCTATTTCATGCAATATCTATCTAATTTCATTATAAGCAATCATTCTCTAATTTGTTCAAGCCATTCATGTCCTCATTTTGAAAATGACATTCTCTTGGGATTAATCCTGAAGCTGTAGCACTAATTGGTTCTGTGGGTAAGACCCCTGAGGAAGAGTTGCTGAGGTAAAAATAAAAAAAATAAAAAAATAAATACAAATAATAGGGCCTTTAGCAAACAGGCACCAAGAATTGAACAGTTTGAAATATCACACAGCAGTCACGCAGCTATGTCACACACTTGAACATTTGACTATTAGAAGGAACGTATTCATTTTGGTGTTATATATGGTTTAGATGAACAGTAACGTTAGACAGAAATGTCTTTGTTTGAACATATCAGACCATATAAAGACTAAGCAGTCATTGATGAGATACGAGCACTCAGTTTGCCCTTGTTAAAGTACAGTTCACACACAGGTTATAAAAACACTCTGCTCTACAATTCAACAGGTCTTGGGTTGTGGCTTCCTGAAAGTGCCCAATATATACAAAAGGGGAGAAAAAAAATAATGTGTCCATATAATAGATGATGTGCTTATAGTATATTACACAGGATACTGTCATTTTACAAAAATCTGTCTTTTCTTAACCCATAAAAACCCAAACAGTCGCTGGTGACTAAAACCATCTGCTCATCGAAAATGTGTAATATATGTTGATCCACTAATACGATCAATACACGTAAATAATTGGTGCCTGTAGTGGGTAGCCTGTTACTGCAGCCTGTTACTGCTATTGTAACCACAAAACAATTCCTGTAAGGGATTAATAAAGTATATCTATCTGTCTAAAATGCAGGTTTTCATCTTTTCAGGGTACTCAAATATAAGGATGTTCAGTGAATATGGAAACACTGTCATCTTCTAGCATTAACTCAACAGTAAAACCTGTGTAATTTGATCTATGCCAGTGGATGCACATGCTTGTTTTATGCTCAATTATTGATATATTTGTTGAAAATATAATTTTCTTCAGGTTTCTCTATTTATAATTCAAAAACTTTTTAATTCATTTTGGACTTGAATGAACATTAATATGATCATTTTGGGAAATATCTGATTTACATTGAAGAAAAACCTAATACAGAGGATAATATTAAAATAAATGATGATAAATAACTTCAGAAAAGTAAAAAGACAATTGAGAAAAATTAATTTGGGGACTGCTACCAAAGTAACACTAGGTTAAAATTGAAATTCCTATTTTTATATTGACCATCACTGTTTTTCTGTATGTAATAGCTGTTAAATATATGACGTATGATCCAGAACTAGCCCAGCATAGGATCCAACCAATGGGATATTTTTTTTTAAATACAAAATTTACATTGAACATATTAACAATTAATGGTGTTTAAATATTTTTAGTTCAGGTTCCACATTCAATATGATCTACAGTTTATCAGACCAGTAAAATACTATCATTAAAACCTAGAAATAATGGAAACCACAAACTTTATATATATATATATATAAATTTGTCAAATACATTTTTACCAAATATTTTGTGTATTTGTACATCGACTGTGAACTGTAAATTGTAATGCAGTAATGTATTGTTGAAATTGCACTTAGAAAGAACATTTTTATGTTGTTCATATTATCCACATTTTTAGAGAAACTTTGTACACGTAAATATTTTCATAATATAATTTAGCTTTTTTTTTTTTACTGTTAATATGTCACTTGTTCCCCTGTCTTGTCATTATATTGGGTAGCATGTGGCCACTGAACTAAACAGTTTCCCACTTATGCACTACAGGGTAATAACTATAGTGATAATAATGAGGTTCAAGCTCCAATTATTTTTGCTTGGGAGACGAATAGATGGTCTCATGGGATTCATTTTTATTTATCTTTTCATTTTATTGATTGTGACATAAAAAGCAATATACTCATGCAGGGAATTCCACTTAAAGTTACAAATGTTTGGAAGGATTAAAGATTAAATGCTCCGCGTGACCCTGTGGCCCTTTGAATCGACAGGTTCTCCATATGGTGAATGGTAAATTTGCATTAGGTCATGGACTCAAGTCATAAGTTATTTTCTAAATTAGGTGGTTAAGTCCTTATAGCCTCGATTTTTAATTTAGTTTAAGCCTGTGTGTCATTACTGTGGATGTGAGGATTTAATTAATATGTATGAATGTGCCTCTAGATCAATGACTAGAACTGAGTAGAACCTGCCGCTCCTGAAAAAAGTTAATTAAATCTCTGACTACAAATAAATAAATCGACAAATAAAGAGATAAATCCAGCTATGTGGCAGTTCAGTTAATTTTACACAGTGTCGTCTGATGATCAGTCTGGGTAAGGGTTTGAGTTCTTGTGGTCTGTGATTATTTGCTTTGTTCATTTCCAGTTAGTGGCCAGTATTGAATATCACACTGATGGCAGTACAGTAAACAGATCTATTAATAATTTAACAGCTTAGATTTTATCCAGCAAATAAATAATAAATGCCAAAATAAATATTTAATTGCCAAATATAAATCCCCAGAATTGATAGACAATTTGTTTTTCTTTCTTTGAATAGATAGACTTTATTGAATATAAAACAGAAATGCATACTAATGTTCTGTCTATACCACCATTTCACATTTTTTGTAAACCTTTTGGATTCATATATTTTTCTCATGTTTTTCTATCATGACAACACATGCACCACCCCTTGATTCTGTCTAACAGTAAATAACGGTTAATTACCCTGCCCCCGCATAAGGGAGGTGAGGGGATTATTATTATTATTATTATTTTCTATTATTTGATTTGATTTGAATGCTGTATTTCAAACATGTGCAGAATGCAACAATAATCAATACAATAATAATAATAATAATAATAATAATAATAATAATAATAATAATAATAATAATAATAATAATAATAATAATAATAATAACAATAATAACAATAATAATAACAATAATAATAATAATAATAATAATAATAATAATAATAATAATAATAATAATAATAATAATAATAATAATAATAATAATAATAATAATAATAATTTTTGCCTGTTTGTCAGTTTTTCAGCAACTTTACACAAAAACTACTGGATCAATTTCCATTACATTTTCAGGAAAGGTGTGAGGTGGTGCAGAATAAATTCCATTAATTATGGTGCATGTAGGTCAAAGTCACTAAAAATATGTTTTCACAATATTAAGAAATTGTTTGTGACAATAGTGTCAATACCTGCATCACTGAAACACCATGATGTAAGCACAACTATGTTGTTTCTAGTCCCACTTCTACACTGATTACTGTACAAACAAGGGTGTGGGATCTTTTGTTTGTCATTGTTATGTACATAAGGAAGAGGCTCCGTCTTCAAAGGGGGCCCAACTTTGAAAGTCCTACAGTGATTAATTACAGAAAAGAAAATCAATGTTTGAACTCTTTCTAACAAAGGGAGAAGAGATGAGAGACAGACAATTAAATGTGATTTAGCTTTTTACCATTACTTTGGCACAGATCCAGCTTTTATAAATAGTTTGGAATGAGACATATTCACAAGAGGAATTTACTGTGGAACAGAGAGGGACAAGGAAAAGCAGAGCGAGAACATGTTGAAATCTTAGATGGGGCTTTTCCATTCCTTTATCAGGGTGTCAACTGAAGACAAGACTTAATATAGTGCAGCACAAGCCCAATGATTTACTATTTATTTATCATTTTATCAGTAGGAAAACCCAGAGAACACACAAGTGGATTCTTATATTGTATATTCACATATTACTATGAACCTCCATCTGTGATGACAGAAAACAGAGAAGTGACAAAATAATTAATGTTTACTCTTCTGTCTGTGCTTTTCATGCATGTACAGATGGATGGTAGCTTTAAAAAAAAAAAAAAAAAAAAAAAAGCCTGATGACAGTTTTCTCTGGCTCTGTTGCTCCCGTCTACAGTGCAGAGGGTTCATTGAATGCTTTAATGAGGGTGACAGTGATGTGAGTCGTATGTTATAACCTGCCTGAAGACAAAAAGTCTTTTCTATGGCAGAGCTAAGGCGCTGGAACACTCTGTCCCAACATCACATGCACTCTACAAAACCACCATAGAATGAACAGAAAAACTGTTGGAAAAGTGCAACATTAAAGGTAGGGTAGGAGATCTTGGAAAACAGTTCCTGCAGCTATATATTGAAAGTATACACACCCATCCCTCTTCGTCAGCCCACCCCTCGAAACTACGCCTTCAAAAATGCACCATGGTGCTGCTGTCTGGAGCGATCACAGAGGTTCACGAGCATTCACCAGAACACAACGTCAATTATCATCTTAAATAAAAAAAAAACAATAAGTAACATTTATCAGTTTGTGTCACATGAAGCTTCGCTAACAAAAGGTTTAGAAGCATGAAATAAACACCATGAGAAAACTAATGGATAATAGTTTATGTTGTTATAGCAGCAGTTTATACACACTGTTGGTAACTTAACAAAACCTGCTGGAACATTATGTTTGGTTAATATCTGACATTTTCTCACTGATGGGGTGAATACGATATCCATAACTGATTAGTATGTCCAAATATTATATCATCATAGCGGTATAATTTTAGCAATGGTTTTCAGCTCCTTTTCCTTTTTCAGTTGACGCCAGCGCTGGAAAACCATAGTGATTATCACCCTTGACCTGCCCTCAGTTTTTACTTTGGTTTTGCTGTCAGTTCGTCGTCTTTTCCACCATAGTTGTTTATGTGAACGTGCAGAAGGGGGAGGGAAGGGTGGACTGATATACTGATATTTGATGGACGTATCAGCAAATCAATCACTGCAAAGATGATCAATACAATAATTGGCTGTAGTTTTCCTCTGGTTCCATCCTCTACACTGTAGATTTTGCAGTGTTAATTTGGAGACAATGGGACCAAATACACTCTAGAAGAAGTTAAATAAACTCTCTAAGTGTTGATTTAACACTGCAAAATTTACTGTGTACACTGAACTAAAACATTTAGTTTTTTTGGCAAACATTATATTTCAGTTTATGATCGTGAAGATGGTAATATATGGTAAAATATGTTCCACAAAAGCCCACCTTTAAGTGAAAATACAATGCAAAGTTGTTTATTTGATACAAGTTTTGTGATTCAATCATAAATTAAGTTGTGATTTAACCACAAATGTATGTTAACAAAACAAGATTCATTTGTAGAAATTATGCATTTATATATATGTATTTTATATATATATATATATATATATATATATATATATATATATATATATATATATATATATATATATATATATATATATATATATATATATATATATATATATATATATATATATGTATATATGTATATTACAATATATATATATATATATATATGTATATATGTATATTACAATATATGTATTGTTTTGAAAAAGTAAAACTATAAATTAAAAAACAATATGGTGCTGTTTAAACTGGAACATTATGGTGTGAAAATAATAACCTATTTGCTTTTTATGTTTTTATAATTAAAAAAAAAAGTCATAAAGAAGTTGTAGGTGTCTATTTTATGCTTAGTTTTGAATTTGCCCCAAAATATAATTATATTTGATATTGAAATTTGATATTGATAATATATTTTATATTTTGTAAGTTCATGATTGATATCATTCATAATTTAGCTTAAAAACATAATGTACAAGGTTAAAAATGTGGGTTTAGAATCATTACAGGAAGTTACATAGTTGTCCTTTAATCACTTTGGAAATGCTCCATGAGGTGCAGGCATTGTTAGGTCGACACGGCAACAGGAAAGTTGGCTCATGGTTTTCTGACCGTACCATCGTATTAACATGTCGTGGATTTGTGGACATTTTAGAAGCATACTAGAAGTTTGGATTAATTTTTGTTATAATTTTAGTTTTAATATAAAAGTACAAAATGTGAAGATCAGTGGAAGATTATATAAGCTCTAACTGTCTAAGAACTGACTTTGGTTTCTCAAAAATATCCTACAGTTTCAGACTTTAAGCATAGGTGTCTGTGGTTCAGTTGGTTTTGCACGTCGTCCAATGACAAAGCGTTGGAAATTTGAATCTTAGCTCCAATTTTTGACACGTTCAAGTGTCTTTGTAAAACTGAAGACACTTGTTCTCAGTTTAGTCTTGGTGGAGTCCATTTTTTTTATTTTTTACATTCCATGTTTCCAGGTTTTAAATGTTAAACATACATGTTATGTTTATCGTATTTTGTTTGTTTTTTTACAGCATTATTCTGGCACCCACAGTTTACAGTTTGTAAATCTTTTTGACGTACACACCTATTTGCACTGGCATTTAATCCTCACCTCCCCTTTGAGATTGTTTTGGTTTCTTGTCTGTCTGTGTGTGTGTGTGTGTGTGTGTGTGTGTGTGTGTGTGTGTGTGTGTGTGTGTGTGTGTGTGTGTGTGTGTGTGTGTTTGTGTGTCTGTGTGTTTGTGTCAGCAACTTTACGCAAATCTACTGGACCCATGAATTATTTTAAGGAAAGGTACAAGGTGTTCCAGAACAAATCCATTTAAATTTTGGTGAATGTTTTCGAGGGGCGGGGCTTGTTATGTTCCAAACTACTTGTTTGTTTTGTCTTGTTTTGTGTTTTAGATCCTATTCATCATTAGTTTTAATAAATCTTACATCTATTCTTATATTTGTATCGAGTCCTTTGGTGACTTTGCATCATTTTAAATGTGCTATAATATTTAAAGACTAAATAAATGTGTCAGTCATCAGATCACACCTGAACTGACAGGTTTTACACAGCGCATCCGCCAACATCAACAAAATGGAAAATGTGTTCGCAGAGTTCACGGATATGTAGATAGAGGGAAAGTAGAATTTATCTAAAAGTTCATCTAAAGGTTCAAAACTATCACACACTTATAATCCTGCTGTAACATCTGACTCAGCAAGTGAGGTTCCTGTCTTTTCTTTCTTTCTTTCTGTCTTTTATTTTCTTTTTTTTTGTTTCCTTTCTTTCTTCCATTTTCTTTCTTTCTTTCTTTCTTTCCTTTTCTTTCTATCTGTCTTTCTTCCATTTTCTTTCTTTCTTTTGTTTTCTTTCTTTCTTTCTTTCTTTTTCTTTCTTCTGTTTCCTTTTTCTTTCTTTCTTCCATTTTCTTATTTTCTTTCTTTCTGTCTTTCACTTTCTTTCTTTCAATTTCTTTCTTTCTTTCATTTTCTTTCTTTCTTTTTCTTTCTTCTGTTTCCTTTTTCTTTTTTTCTTCCATTTTCTTATTTTCTTTCTTTCCTTTTGTTTGTTTCTTTCTTTCTTTCTTTTCTTTCTTTCTTTCTTTCTTTCTTTGTTTAATTTTCTTTGTTTCATTTTCTTTCTTTCTTTTTCTTTCTTCTGTTTCCTTTTTCTTTTTTTCTTCCATTTTCTTATTTTCTTTCTTTCTTTCTTTCTTTCTTTCTTTCTTTCTTTCTTTCCTTTCTTTCTTTCTTTCTTTCTTTCTTTCTTTCTTTCTTTCTTTCTTTCTTTCTTTCTTTCTTTCTTTCTTTCTTTCTTTCTTTCTTTCTTTCTTCCTTGAATGTTTCATTATGCTGTACATGTGACACAACATCTTAAAAATTCACTTCACTGATGCATGATATTGGGTTCACTCAAACCCTGTGCCAAAAGAAGCAGGAAATGTTTGACTAATGTATGTCAAAGAGAAGACAGAGAGTTGTTGTGTAAATGTAAATGTGTCGTATTCTTCAGTGATATGTGCATGTGATGGAAAATTCACACTTAACAAGACAAGTCACATTAACTCAAGGATTTCTTGTAAATGATGAAGATGTCAAAGCTACCCAGCTGGTTTGAGAACTTTCATTTGAACATTAATTCCAAACCATGTCTTTTTTGTGCATGGATGATTATGATCAGTGATGCTGAACATGTGACATGTTTTTCACTTTGGGTACATGTCTGTCATTTCACTAATGTCTGTGTTCAGTGGATCAGTTAAATACTTTATTAATGCTCAGTACGTTGGAACAAACCTGAAATCTGTGCTTGTACCAAATCTTTTTTTTAGAAGAGTGTACGGCTCATTTCTATATAAAGCTCTGTCAGTACATCAGTGGTTTGACAAAATGCCACATATTTTGCACAAATGTTGAATCTGAGGTCTAGAATTTAACACCATCTATTACATATACAACATATATACTGATGTTTCACTTATACTTTTATGTAAATAAACAGTAGAGTGTACATTTTTACATAGACAGTTCTGGGTGTGAATATGTGTCACTTTCCAAAATGTATCTCCCCAGCAGTTGCCATGGTAACCACCCCCTCCCACCACCGCCAGTGTCATACTATGTGACTGGCAAATAAAAGTATTATTTTATTGGTAAATTAGTGACATTATGACTTGAAACTGGGCTCTCTTTCATCTTTTACTCCCTGTTGTTATATCAACTGCTTTTTATTATGGGATATTTACACTGGCAACATTCTGTACTGCATATATCTTATCAAAAATAATTATAATAGTGGATGGAATTTATATAGCACTTTTTTTGGCCTCTCAAAGCGCTTCACATTAGTGACCCATTATTCATTCACTCTCACATGCACCCTCTGGTGGTGGTAAACTACATATGTAGCCACAGTTGCCCTGGGGCAGACTGACTGAAGCACGGCCCCTCTGACCACCACCAAACATATAGGCAAGGAGGGTAAAGTGTGTTGCCCAAGGACACAACGGACCATCTAGGACAGGGCAGGATTCAAACCACCAACCCTTCAGTTACTGGATGCCCTGCTCTACCAACTGAGCCATGGCCACCCTGTAATTAAATGTTTTTATACAAATACTAATATTATGTATATCCTAATTATAGTCAGTAATGTGTTGTTAGTATTTTGTTGTCTACACCTAATAAATAATATTTCAGACACTGCCTTGAACTTAAGGAAGAGCTGACTCAATTTTGAAGGCCAAAAGTCAAGGTCAATGTGATCTCGAAAAACATGTTTTTGTATCAACTAAATATAATGTAGTGAGCTACATTATAAGATTGTAATTAAATGTTAGGGGATGCAACTGAATGAATGTATGGTACTTGTTCAATTAGAGTTGAGTATGGTTAAAGCTGTGTTTAGGTTGTACATAAACTGTGAAGATGGTCTATGTGAGCTCATTTACAGTCAGATGATGATGATGTGGCTGATGTTTTATACTGTATCCTGTCAGATACATGCAGCAGAATGGATGAAAATAGGGTGAAAGGACGAGCAGGGGTTAACACTGGAAAATAAGTGTCGGTTTAACATTACATTCACTGTGTGTTACTGTGTTTTTCCATGCACGATTATAGCTATTTAGACTGGGAAGTAGTCATCTGTGCAAATCTCTGCAATCTCTGTTCTCTAAGTGCAACCAGAGTAATGCCTTGTTAAAGCTTTTGGCCTCCTTTGCACTGTTATATTTTATTTGTATTTACACTTGCTTATGTATGTATTTGTCATCTTTTAAAGAGCAAAAAATATATATGTAGATAAATATAGATTTATAAATAGAAAAATAAACATAGTGTAAAAATGCCTGGCTAGCAAGAATGTTTGCTCATTTCCAAACATGCAATGTAGTACTGGGATACTATTATCACAAACTATTTACTGTCTGTGTATCTTGGCTGTAGATGTGAGTGAAATTGGATTGAAATTACAGAAATGCTTCTGCAGTGGAAATTTTGCTTTTCTTGTTGTCAAGGGGATTCTCATCACCCAGGTTACTTCGATCCTCACATCAGTCACATAAGAGAGTAAGGATCAACAAAGGAGTTAACATGCATGAGCACGCACTATGACCCTACGCACTACAAGAAGCAAATGTGTCACATCAGTAGCATTGTTTGAGTCCTTAATGGAAATAAATATAGCTTTTCACAATGGCTCTTGGCTTGAGACGTTTGGGACAAGACAGGATGAGGATAATTGGAGGTCATTATAACACTAATGACTTTATGGCACAATACCGCAGCACAGTCATTGTGCAGCAATCACAGGTTGAACTACACAGGTACACAACTGAGCTGTGGTCATAAACTGTGCTACATCTATGGTTAGCATTTCCAGTCTGAAAAAAAAAAAAAAAAAGCTTTTTCATTTCCTTGTTCTGGAACAGCATGTTGTCTTCACAGAAACTATCAATTAATCTCTGACCCACTTCTTCATGCAAACTTGGAAACATGCATGCACACCTTTACAAGCACAAATATAGATGAAAAAAAGGACACTTTATTTGTTCCTATTACATTTAGGCCAAAATGTGTGGGTTAGATGATAGAATATATATGCAAAAAAAGTTATATTTCACAGCTGACATGGTTTAAGCCCATGTCTTTGGACAGAATTAATGCTGAAGGTACAGTTGATTGCACTTCATTCATTTCAAGTCAGTGGTGTAACTGATCAGGTTTTGACCTTTGAAGAGTGATTCGCTGCCAAACGCAGAGAGGTCAACTTTGTAAGCCACCACCAGTGTGACCTTACACAGCACGTATGTCAAACATTAGAGAATAAAAAGTAATGGGCATGCTATTTAATATCTGAAACATTAACTCAGTGAAAACAAGCTACTAATGTTCTAATGTTACATCTCCATGTCTTATAATATCATCTCTGTCAACAACTGGAACAAGAATAATTAATTAGAAAGGAACAAAACATGCCCGTGATGTATGTTTATTTATTTATTTGGGGAGGTATTATTGGAACTGGTACTGGACTGGAAAGCAATAAGGAAAGCAAAATATGGTTAGTCATTTTATATAGAAGCCGATTGTTTAACTGAAACATTTTTATTCTTGTTCATCAACAACATTTTGCAACTTCTTTTACCTTTCTGAAACAGAAATAAAGAGCTGTCGTCAACCTACACAAGTTATTCATAGCAAAAAGTAATAGAGTAAAATTACAAATGAAACCTGATGATGAAATAATAGAAACAATAAGTGAATCATGAAAAATGAAATAATAAATAAGTGTTATGTATGATAATGAAATTTTAAAATGGTGTAGTTAAAAAAAAAGAGCAACAAAACATCATGCAAAAGCAAAAAAAAAAAAAAAAAAAAAAAAAAAGAAGAGATGCTTTTGAAAAACTGAAAAGGGATCTAGACTAAAAGGGAACTGAAAGTGCCCCCTTCCTCTTATCTGTCCGTGGTCCCTTTTGTTCACATCGTAATTGAATGTGCAGTGAATGAAATTGAATAACACAGAAAATACTATGTAACAAACAGAATCAAGTTGTATGTATTTTATGTCCATAACTCATATTTATTTTATTTCATCTCAAAAGGACTCTATACTTTAATCCAATATGTCATCATTAACAACATCTGTACATGGGTTTCTCACTTGCAACTCTGTGTTTCTCTCTAAAAACTAAAAAAGGAACTGTTGATTGCTAATCTGAGGCGGCTCAACTGTGTGACTGGGTGGTGTTTTCTGTATTTTTTTTTTTTTTTTTTTACAGCTCTGCCTTTTCTTCTGGTTCCTCTCTTCTACTGCCAGGAGACACACTGTTCAGAACTTATCAGATACCACTCAGAGGAAGAAACAAATTGAGGTTGCGTAACTACTAAGAGCCTCACATTGAGGTCAGTGACTTTATGCTGTTGCTTGGTTGATGTCAGTCACTCATGGTCTTTTCTGCATTTCAGAGTGAATCCCACAAACAAAACATAATAACATAACATGAAAGCACAATAATAGGAGGCGCTGGAAACAGATTTAATTTAAATAAAGATTAATATGATTCATCTTTACCTGTTTTGCATGTCAGCATAGACCAAAGGGGAATCACATTCAGTGTCAAAATAACATATATATATATATATATATATATATATATATATATATATATATATATATATATATATATATATATATATATATATATATTGAGGGTTTTTGTGTTTTGTCGTCGGCTCTACATAACCCTTGGACTATGTTCTCAGTTCACCAAAGTAAACATGTCAGCTCACTGGCAGGTTGGTAAAAAACAAAGCAAGACATACTGCACTTATATGAGCTCACTTACAAAACATGTTCTTGTTCAATAGAACCTCTAACGTGAGATTTATTGGGTATTACAGCCCAACGTCTTTACAAGAACTTCAATCAGAGTGAGCTCAACTGATCTCAATTCTTTTATTTATGTAACATCAAGGATTTGCTATATTTAGGCTCTTTGTGTGTCTAGTTTTTCTTATTCACCCCCATCTTCTTCCTTTTTTTCCTGCTTCTATTAGATGCTACAGTTGTGAAAATAGACACATTGAGTGTTTATTTTTTCACCACATTTCCCACTAGCACATCATGCACTCCATTGCATCACTAATATTTTTATGATACATTATATTGCCAAAAGTAGTCACAAACCTGCCTTGAAATACACTTAAAGTGACATCCCATTCTTAATTCATAGTTAAATATGACATTACAGAGTTGTTCAACTGTATGTGTATCTATAGAGGGGACTTACTATAAGTCTAATGCAACAATGTTGACGATGATTTTAAAAAATTAAATGTATATTGTGGTAGCAAGGATTTAGCCATGGCACAGTACCACAGCTAAACCGTACCAGTGGGAAGGCTGCATTGTCCAAAATGTCTTGCTTCAGCACCAAGAGATTTTAGACAGAGTTTGGACATTTCTATGCTCCCAAGTTTGTGAGAACAGTTTGGGGATTGCCCCTTCTTGTTCCAACATGACTGTGCACCAGTGCCCAAAATAAAGTCCATAAAGACATGGATGAGAAAGTTTCCTGTAGATCAGGGGTCCCCAAACTTTTTCCTGTGAGGGCCACATAACTTTTCCCTTCTATGATGACGGGCCGGGGTCAGTTTGTAACAGAAAAAGTGTGACGAATGCAGGAGTGCCTAAATGTAAAAATTTATTGTTTTCCAAAAAGCCACAATCAAATAACCCTCTCTGGGTTCTTCACAGAAAAAAAAGTGCATTGAACATAAACTTCTTCGTCTTAACAAGTCCAAGTTCAGCTTAGTTGTCAGAGCAGAATCTCTGACTTAAATGACTCATATGAGCAGTCCGTCAAAGTTCTTGTGTTAAACTAGTCACTAACTAATAGTTAATAATGAAAATAGTTCAAAACTAAGGAATTACAACTTTATTATCAAATACAAATACACATATATGAAAAAAAAAATCAAAATGCTCTCTGGTATTGTTCAGGGGGTCGGACCAAATGTGGAGGTGGGCCGCATCTGGCCCACGGGACGCAGTTTGGGGACCACTGCTGTAGATTAACTGGACTGGCCTAAACAGAGACCTGACCTCCACCCATAGAACACTTTTGGGATGCCAGGCCTTCTATCCAACATCATTGTTTAATCTCACAAATGCTTTTAGAGGAATGGTCAAAAACGACCATAAACACACTCCTAAATCTGGTGGAAAACCTTCCCAGAAGAGTTGAAGCTGTTAAAGCTGTGATAGCTGAAACTACATCAGATCAAACACTATGAATTAAGAATGGGATGGAGAGTTCATATGTGAGTCAAGGCAGGTGAGCCAATACTTTTGGCAACATAGTGTATGTAATATAACATCACCCATGTGTTGAAAGTGTGTTCATGTGCATCGAAGCAACATTCAATGTGTTCCATCGTGTGGAATTCAAAGCGTCATTTAACCTGCGATGGAGTTTTTACATTCTTAGACATTCATGCATGTCAGATAAATGACCCAAATAGGACAAGAGCTCATGCATCACTTACACTCACACCTAAAAAATGCCGTTTATAGCTGTGTTAGTAATGTGCGAAGCAACCTTTGACTTTATGTGCTACTGTTTGCAACTTTATCACAGATATCAGTACATGCTAATTCTTTTGGTTGAATCTGTGAGGTCAGTCAAATTCATTTTCTGTCTTATATACACTTTCTCATCCATATTAATATTCTTACTGAATATATTGTAAATTATAATAACGCTACCCATCAATCCATATAATCTTCTTGTGACATTTAAACATGCCCAATGTCACAAATAAATGACTGTGGCAAAAAGACATTTTGTGCAAGATATCATTAAGATGAATGGGACTGTTCCCTATTATTTAGGCTGTTTTTGCTTTTGTTTGCTGTGTTTACTGTCTGTGTCTACCTTCATTTCATTATGTATTTGTGATGTGATATACTGTGCATTTCAGGGCAGTTATGAGGCATTATGGGAAATTAGGGGAAGTTAGGAAGATGAATAATTATTTGGCTTGAGCAGAGAAAATAACACATATTCTTAACAGTAAGAACTGTACACCCAGGACTACAGGAAAACAAAAAAGATTGCCATTAGCCTGTACCAATTGCTTTGCATGATGAAATGTCCAATCATGACAAATAAACAGGCAAATAAAGTTCATTAGAATTGCTTACACCATAAGTGGCTGGGATAGGCTCCAGCGACCCATGTGACCCTAGTGGGGATAAAACAGGTACAGAAAATGAATGAATGAAAGAAAGAAAGAAAGAAAGAAAGAAAGAAAGAAAGAAAGAAAGAAAGAAAGAAAGAAAGAAAGAAAGAAAGAAAGAAGAAGAAAGAAAGAAAGAAAGAAAGAAAGAAAGAAAGAATACTGATTAATTGGCTATACACCAAATTAGGACAATAATAGACACATTGACATTTGGAGGAGTCGACAAGTTGCATGTTATTCTTTCTCTCCTTCGGCACACAAACACAGACCAGTCAGACATAAACCACAGGAGACATGACTGCTGCAGGTAAAACAGGGGTGCTGGGTCTGACAAAACAAAAGAGAGTGACATACGCACATTGCATGTGTGGAAATACTTCACCTTAGATTAAAAAAAAAAAACACAGCCATCTGAAGAGGCAGCTAACCTGAGTGATATGAGCAGCATCCACTAGCTAACCTGAGTGATATGAGCAACATCTGCTAGCTAACCTGAGTGATATGAGCAACATCCGCGAGCTAACCTAAGTGATATGAGCAGCAACTGCTAGCTAACCTGAGTGATATCAGCAGCACTACAATGCGCATTAAGACAACATGCTCTTTTTTTCCAAACATGATGTGGACAGTGTGGTGTGTGTCTTGGCGGCCCCTGCCTTAAACATTTTGCACTTAATATAAAAAGTGAGGAGGTGTGACAGACTCTGGATAGTCTGGATTTAGAGCTGTCAGTCTAGACAAAATGCGGACGTATGGTAACTCTACTAATGTTGTGCAGTTAAATTTAAAATAAAACTCAAGGCTAATGCCTTTGTTTTGTCCAGGTTAAAATGCTGATGCTTGTGTCTTGTCAGTGGACATTGTTACGTTGCAGTGAACTTTAATACAAGTTGCTCATTGCTGGACAGACTTGTGTTCGTGTTGTTCCTCCGCTGACAATGTGATGATGTCATCACGACTCATTGACTCGACTTCGACTTTATTGACAGATAAGTCAACTTGTTCAAAACTGAAGTCGCACCAGACATATCTTATTGCATGATGAAGAGAAGTTTTTTTTCTCCTTGCAGTGTTTATTTATTTGATAATGACATCAACAACTACTGTAATTCTTTGCATGACCCTCTGTTTTTCTGGTCAGTTATCACAGCACATGAATGTTCCCTGGCAATGAAAAGCAGGACAGAGAAACATGGAAACTCTTGGCTGTGGGCAGCTGTGGGGGCTAATGGTGTGTGCGTGCATGCAAGAATGTGTGCATGTGAAAAACAGTGAACTGAAGACAGCAAAAACTCCACCAACGTCTACTGTCCCATGTCAGGTTTCATCAGTCAGCGGTGCAGCCGTGTGATAAGATGTAGTTCCTACTCCTTAGGGGAATGAGATGACAGAAAACAGAATGCAATATGGGGGTTTACTGGGTACTGACACTACCATTTCATCCTCTTATTGTTCTCTCTGCCCTACTGTAGTCTCTGCTTTAGTAGCTGGCCACAGCATTGATTATTCTCCTTGTTTGGAGAGAGATAGTGAAGTCAGAGTCTCATATAAAACTTTGTCTGTAGCCAACAGCCTGGGTAATTGGAAACCTCATTTAGCAAAATGGTGACGTACAACAGCTAGTACAAACGCTGACGTGCTCAGGAGTCGGAAATATTCACACATGGGCATGCATATGCCACGACACACATATGCAGTTGTAAATCCTCCCCCAAGGGTCACAGTTAGCGGCTAATGTTAGCTCTGGAGAAGAGAAAGTCTGTAGAGGTCCCTAGAGCAGGGCTGTGTTCCAATATCCGCACTTACCACCCACTGTCTGTGGGTACAGAGGGCGTCCCATTTCTAATCGCAGAAAAGTTAAGTGGTCTGTAAGTACCCAGATGATGCCCTCAAAAGCTGCCATTTTTTAACTGTGGAGTTACTGTACACTTTTCATACTCAACAGTTGCCATGTTGTCTACATATTACGTACATCGCAGAAGTGACGTAAGAAACTGCCCATGAACTGTGTAAATTAAAAACATGGTGAATGACTCCACAGGTGGGCTGCAGGAAACGTCAAAGATTTTTAGACTTCAACTATAGGATAGGTTGTTGACCTTTTCACTTTAACATTGAAAATTTGTGTTTATTGGTTATACTAAGATGGCATCTAAAAAGTTTGCTGACAAAATAATATAAACCTGTTCTTAATAACACATACATCTACCTTAGACAAAGGTAAATATGGTGAGGGCATGGAGAGAATGTTCTGTTCTGTTCTGTTCTGTTCTATTCTGTTCTGTTCTGTACTGAGCTCTTGTTATTTGTTTAATAGTGTGGTGTTGTATCACAGCCAGTGTATTACTATTGCTTTAATTGCTCTAAGGAAATATTTTTTTCTGCATCCGGGTTGCTGGAATGGGCCTGAATGCTGCGGGATATTCCCCGCCTGAAATCCTGATCCAGTCCGGCCCTGCTTTGTTATCAGTAATGCATTAGAGTTTTTGTATAGTTTGCCCAACACTGCTAGTTAGGCACTTGTTAATGTAGAAGGCAAACAGACAAACATTCAGTTACTTTGGAATAATGTGACACATAAATGGTTATACACACCAGTGTATTTTCAGCCAAAAAGACACGCTGACAGCATCAGCGACAACACATTCTTCAGAGGAATTGGAGATTCATATTCATGAAGAACAACATAAAAAATAGCATCTATTTTGGTATGAAAAAAATATGTATTTTTTGGCCGTTTCTGACACAATATCCAGTAAATGTGGAAGGCAAAATCAGGTCCAGTATTGGAATTGGAACAGCACTTACCCGATGAAAAATGTACACTTAGTAAGTACAGAAAGTGTACTGTGTGTAAGTGTACTCATGACAGTATGCATATTGGAACACAGCACAGGTTTCATACCCCTACCTGCTGCTCAGTCAGTCATTCAGGGGGTCATACATCAAGCAAAGTACATGACCTAGTTTGCTTGATGTATGACCCCCTTTCAAAGAGACCTGTGTGGTCCACTTTTCTTTTGAGCCTAATTGTTAGGCATGGTTCCTCTTTGCCACTGAACCAGAGTCCAGTCTGCATGGTATAGACATTTTCATCTACGTAGTTGTTTTCTTCTTTATTTTCTGCTTTACCCTCTTTCTTTGCTTTTCCCATAACTACCATCTGGCAAACATGCATTATACTGAAAGTTGCTTTCAGTTTTACCATGTAAAACCATTCTACCACCTTTCAATCCCTGCGTTTTCTTTTAGCAGGGAGTAGCCTACCTGTGAGATACATTCCTATTCTTACATGCAGTGTGGTGGGAGTCATAGGTCATACATGCTTCTATTGACTTATAGGTAAAAGTGATGTAACAGAGAACACAGGGTATTCACATGGTGTATTTAACATTAAATGTGTGTCATTGTTCAAGTAGTTGTGTCCTGTGATAACAGGTGGCTCTTTTAAATACATCGCTTTACTCCTGCTTATATGCATTTGCATCCGTCCATAAGCAGACACTAGTATAGAATGTCTCTCCATTAACCTGCAGCAAATGGAAATTACAACAGAAACACATCTGATACCATTACATAACATTAAAATCCTGTTTCTTGTCAACATAGCTGCTGTTATAGTGACCTGAGGACATCATTTACATCAGAAACGCACTGATCTGTGCTTATATGCACACACAGACAGCACATTATAAAGTTACTGGCATGTCATGTCACACAACCATTTTATACTAACTGAAACTGGTTATGAAGAGGAACTGATGAAGTAGTTAAAGGGATTACTGATGCATACCTTCCTCAAATTAGGATGGATTAAACTTCTGTATCAAGTGTATGTTGTCATAAAAGCTTGTTTTATGTCTATTGTAACAATGACATCCTTTTGCTTATGATATTATAAATACTCCATCTCCATCATCTCTATCTGGATGATCTTTAAATGTTTTCATAATTTGAAAAAAAAAAAGTGAATTATGTTGCCTTGTAATGTTATGTCTTAAAAAATAAAGTAAGTACTACACTGAAATACTGGTTGAAGGCAGTGGTGGGCTGCATCCAGAATATGTTGCTCTTAGAGTCAAAATGTTTTCATTCATTCAGTCATTTATGCATTTTCATTTATTTAGATGTTGAGAGAAAAAACTATACATTTGGAGACAGCAAACTCAACTCTCCAACATCTTCCTTACCTAAATATCCAGCATTAGTCCTAAGAGACTGGGGATTAAATGCTTACTACCCTCAATAAGACACCCATTTACTCTCAAGGAGATCCCTGTACAGCTGTTGGCAAGGCCAAACAAACTGAGCTTAACTAATTATGGAAAACCTTGCTCCAACCTTCTGGGTGAATTGAAACCCCTGGCCTTGTTTAGTTCAGGTAAAGATGTGCAGAATTTAATTTCCGTAGTAAACCTTGGCCTAAATCTGCAAAGAATAGAGAACCTCTGTGGTTTTACCCTTTGCAAGAGATGATCATCCTTCACACTGACACAGTCAATACTATGAGACACAGCTTACAAATTCAAATCAAAGCATCAGATACAGTGGCCTTTCCTATCCCAGCACTCATCTCTACTCATTATCAGTGCTGCTTGGATGGGCCTGGACTTTCCACTCATTGGTTGACGGATTGATCTGAATCATAAATTACAACAAAAGCTGTTTTTCAAAGGGGAGGTTTGTTTTCTTTAACATTTACACCCATTAGAGGTCAGATTCATTTGTATTCACAGAGCTTGTTAGCATTGATAGCATGTTTTTTCTTTCAGTCATAGATAGCCAACACCATTATTTCCTTTATTTTATTTAAGTAAAATTAACAGATACAAACGATAATCTCTAATCTTCTTCTATACTTTCATCAGCTCAATATAATAAGTATAACTAGCCACTATAAACTTTAAAAAATATAACTATAAACTATAACATTTCTGAAGGAAAGTTCATTTTCATGTGAACCGATGGAAGTTGCACAACCATTTTTAGACACAATGTACTGCAAAAGGATTATTACACATATTTTGAGACAATACAGAGGTCATTGAAGCATGCTTCCATTGCTCAACGTGTCACAAAACTGTCACTCAAAAACTATGCAGATGGAGGAGACAAGATGAGCTGCTACAAACATGTGAAGTGATAAAAAAAATATCTAAGGACTTAGTTTATGTTGGTAACAAAAAATGTAAATGTTCATGTTTTGTAAGTGTTTGTATACAGAAGTGGGTTGCAGGTGATAAACTCTAGTCTGTAAGTGTAGGCCAGTTTTACATTTCCAAGATAACTGTATCTTGCATTTTTAATGGTTTTCTCAGAGTGCAATGTTATGCATGTTGTGTGTTTTTTAGCATACTACTAACATGACTATGGTAATAGTAGTCAGCCATGTGTGTCAGCACTGAATGTTATTTATAGTATGCAAACAAATATTATGAATGGCAATGAGCTTTTGGTCAGATGTCCATGGTCCTTATAGAATGAATCCTAATACCTGTGGAGAAAGTCTGATGTTTACAATACTAATCTACTTGAAGGTTTAAGTGAAATATATCTGCTGGGAATGTAAATACACATATCAGGACCATTCTTGCATATTTTTTTTTAATAGAAATATTGTTATTTTATGTGTGCAGATATCAGAACTACATTAGAGGTAATGGTGTGATAAACAATACAATGTGCCTGATACTCCTGGCATCCTTAAACATGGAGTTAACTGTCTTTTATCATTTCCTATTGATTACAGAGTGAGGTCAAAGTAAAAACAATACTAGTCTATGGCCCAGGAACTCAATGAGCTTTCTAAACCACAAAATAACAGACCACTGCTATTAGAAATACATGTCTAAACCATAGATGAATGTGATTAAAACACATCAAAACCTAGACCTTTAGACAAATGCAGAGTACGAAGTGAGCGGGATGAGGATCAGCACCTCTGAATCCAAGGTCATGGCTCTCAACCAGAAAAAGACAGGATACCCTCTCGGTGGTCGGGGCATATCCCAGTGGGAGGAGGCCTCAGGGAAGACCTCGGACATGCTTGAGTGACTAAGTCTCTTGGATGGCTTGGGAACGTCTTCGGATGCCCCCGGAAGAGCTGGAGGAGGTGTGTGGGGAGAAGGAAGTCTGGGGATCTCTGTTTAGACCTAGCCTCGGATAAATGATAAAGAATACATGGATGGATGGAACTACATGGACGTACATTATAGTAAGAATATATTAATGTTCCACTTCTGTATTCCCCTAATTCTGCAGGGAGGGGTTTGTTATTCTGATATGGAGGCACCTGACCATGTACCCACTAAGGTTACATAAGGTGGCGAAATTAATAGCTGACAGTGTTATGTACATTCACCACTGTAACTAATGGAACCTGATGCTTTAAGTTCACTTAAAAATAAACCTTGTTTAACCTCTTGACACCAGTGTCCACATATGAATGCTTTATATTGAGATACTTGACACGCTTTACCTCTTCTTCTTCAACCAGTTGATCTGATTTTGCAGGTTAATGTGTCATAAATGTGGATAAAGTGCAAAATCTTAATAAATTATATGGCTGACAATTTTTTTTTTTATTCATGCTTAAAAACATAGTTTGATACACTATGTAGACTTCATTGTCTTCATTAATAATAACAACACACCATGTTCACACCCTGGAGTACTGTATAGAGTGTAATGCTTTGTTGTGTACTGGTGACACACACTGGCATTATAAAGTAAAACAAACCCATGTCCCCATGTGAGGAAGTTTTTTTTTATTTTATTTTATTTTTTTCAAAACAGAACTAGTCAGATTTCATAATATAATAAAAAATAATAATAATGCACACAAAATAACCGCTTGGGACTTCACTGTAAAAATGATGCAACAGAAATAACTTGGGGTGATGAAGTGGCAAAGTATATAAATATGCTAGTCTCATAGTGTAGTTCTGCTGAATGTGTTTACAGTATGTACTCACAGCCTGTGTAAATGGCGCTGACCCTATTTAAACCCTATCATTTCTCATCAGTTTTTCCATAACCTTATTTCCTTTAGGGCACAGTCAGTTCCTCAACCCACCCTCTTCTCTTGTTTTCTGGTCTTCCCCATCCTTGTTGTGGTTCCTGTCTGGTGAGACCTTGTGAATATGAAATACAATATAAGCTTCTACTCTACCCGCTCAACAACCTTAGGTCAAAAGGTACATGATTAGCGTGGTCAATTGCACAAGTTAGCCCTTCCTGATACGTACAGTAAGAGGCAAACATGTCCTATAATCAATTGATTATTTCTATTTTGCCAGTGTGTTTTGATAGATTCAAACCATTCAAATATTGTACCTACTTCATATGCTGGAAACTAATGTCCAGAGACTGACAGATGAATATATCCTTGGAAAGTGAAAATTAGTGGTTATAAATCAAATCATTGTGTCAGTTAGGTTTTATGATGTTATATTGATGCAAAGTGAGTATACAGGTTGTGATTAATGAGTCACGGATGTATGTTCTCATGTTTCTGAAGTAAGACTTGGCACAAGATAACTGTTGATAATCAGCTATTCATGAGGTGTAATTAATGTGTAACATGTTGATTATAAATGCACTTATTATAGACACAAGTCCATGCTTCAGTGGAAGCCTTCCAGCATATAGAATAACATACCTTTATTTATAATAAAACTAAACTGCCTACTTCTGATATTAATAATGTGTGACATGTCTTCTTTATTTTAGTTGATGTCACACTACAACTACCTTATCTTCTGAAATTGTACTTAATAATCAAGGGAACCAAAGATCTGATAATTTCTTCTTCCCTCTAAGGTACAATTTGTACATGTATCGTTAACCTTTTCAGTGGTTTAACAGCAAATGTCAGAGGATGAGCTTCAAAATGATGCAGGAAACACTTGGTCAATACAACAGAAGATGGATGGTAGCTGAATCTGCATTAGAAGTCAACAATGTCATTAGTTAAAAGGTTTTCCCTTAACACGTGTCATTTTTGATCAATGGTATCATGTTAAATATGTTGTAATATATAAATATTAAGTATTAATAATTAATTATTAATATATATAAATCAATAATATAATATAATATATAAACATAATATATAAATTAAGTATATAATATAAGTATATGTGCACCGTGTAGCAGATAAGTGCAAAAAAAGGAGTGTTTTCAGGTTGAACCACAGACTTAAAGGAGGAAAAAAGTACAATGACAGTCTCAATATGTTCAATGGTATAAACAGACTAACATTTAATCTATTGTTTTTCTTATAGAATAAAGGACAGATACAACTTCTAAACAATTTGTAATCAATCTCAATTTCTTAGAAGATTTCATGAGATAACAATTGATATGATGTTCAAATCTATTGGTTAATGATACCAAGGAAACGCGACACACTATCAACCACAGGAAAGGAAAGGAAAGGAAAGGAAAGGAAAGGAAAGGAAAGGAAAGGAAAGGAAAGGAAAGGAAAGGAAAGGAAAGGAAAGGAAAGGAAAGGAAAGGAAAGGAAAGGAAAGGAAAGGAAAGGAAAGGAAAGGAAAGGAAAGGAAAGGAAAATGCACTGTTGATTGTAATTATACAATTTTGCTAGAATGTTTCGAAAAATGTGTGTGTGAGAGAGAGATAGATCTGACAGCGTTGACCTTGACACTGTGCTAAAGTGTTTATCATGACACCAGCTAGTTGACTGAATGTGACCCTTTAAGGTAAAATACAGTAGCCTGACAGACCTGTTGTGTCTTGCTTTGTTGCTATGATTGATGCGTTGTGATTGTTATCGGGTGGGGATTTGGCACACTGTTACTTGTAAAGAATGTAGCCTGTCACAAACGTATGCAGACAAACATGACTGACAAATGGTACATAAAGTTAAACACCACCTCCTTTCTCTCCTCTCTATACTCTACTCTCTCTGTTCTCTGTTTCCACAGCTCCATTTCAAGGAGGTCCAACAGGAAGTCCGCTCAGAAGTGTTTTAGCAGATGGAAATAACCTTTCCAGATTGTCTGTACTGGAGATATAATTATCACAGCAGTCCTGGCTGTTAGTCAAACTGTTCCACTGGCCTCTAGAATACCGTACTTGTGACCTGATTTTGAATGGTCAGCCATCATTGCACTACAAACTCAAACCTTGAGCAAGACATAAAAGACATGAATGAATGTGGTAAAAAAAAACAAAAAAAAAAAAACATAAATAACCAGCCTGTAGGATGACAAAGCATACAAGGTTTCCTTTTTATTATAACCTGGACCTACAGTGAATCATTCCACTCTGTTTCAGTGATAATAATTTAGTACTATGAAACACATTTTCCAGAAGGAAATAGACAACAATTAAAGATATAAATGGATAGCAAAAACAGATTTCTGTATTTTCCACTGGACCTCAGAGGTGAATTTTCAGTAACAGAATAGCACCTTATGGTGGCTTCAAAGGACAAGTTAATAAAGCAAATAAAACAAAACAGAGAAATAGATGGATCACAAGAGTGAAAATGAGTTTGTAAAAGGACGTACACTGTAGATTTTGCAGTGTTAATTTGGAGACAATGGGACCAAATACACTCTAGAAGAAGTTAAATAAACTCTCTAAGTGTTGATTTAACACTGCAAAATGTACTGTGTAGGAGAAAAAGAGAAGTGAGAAATGCTGCATATACTTATGGAAAGTGGACAAGGATGATTACATTTTGTGTTTGTTCAGAAAGCTTGAGGTAGGTCTAATTAAATATGGTATTTATGATTTTATTTTCAAGTTATTATCACTCTATATTCAGTGGAAATTAGACACTCAGTTTGATATACTATGCACAAAGTTTATATCAGGGATTAGGTTATTCAGTTACTTAAAAAATCTATTAGTTCACACTAATAATGTCCAGTCTTTGTCTCATTTTTAACCAGTGCTTGGTACCAGAGGCCACTCTATGTCTTTATGTGTCTGTCTACTCAACGTGCACATGACAACATGCTCCATACATGATCCAGATTAGGTAGCCAACTGCAACCACATTAGTGCTAACATTCAAACAGTGCTTGGCAGTAGACACGGCATCTAAAAAGACTTTCTTTTCACAAAGCATATTCACATCTGGAGGTCCTAGTTGATTTCATTAATATACTCTGAACAGAAGGATGTACAGTACATGATACGTGGACTACGGATGAGGAAAGAGGATGTGAGATTGGCATTAAAGGAAGTGTACATCCATCTGTACCAGTGAAACTGCCTGAATACTGCAGTTAACTCAGACAGCTTGTCTCTCATTAACATCTACTATTTTAATTGTCTACTTTACTTTAATATATTTGTATTTTAGACCCACGTCATTATAAAACATCTTCCACTCTATGCTCATGTCTGTGTTGTGTCACGCCACTTTGCAAGATCTTGCAAAAGTTTTATGACATCTTGCAAAACTTTTTCACCTCACCCACACATACAAACAAACAAACAAACAGATACACAAACAAAACTTTTACATAAGTTGTGGTCAATGTGAGAGCAATATAATGCTCATGAAATAAAATGGCCATTGACCATCAAGTGTCCTTACTAAAGGCAATGTAACCACTGGGGTCTAAAAAAAGGGAACATGAATAAGTTAATATCTTTAGGCAAACTGTGGTTAGTAAGGCTGCGGTATCAGGCTTTATTAAAGTCAACATCTAGTGGCCATTTACAGTAAAACACTTCTAATGCTTCCACATTAGCTTCCATTTCAAGCTGTGGTTGTTAAGCACATGGTTTGAGGATCACGGCAGAACTAAAAACACACTGCATGTGACAAAGTGACTGAGCCATCTGACAGTTTCATTTAAATTCACAAACACGCACCGTGTATGTAATGTGTCTGCCAGCTAATGCAAATTCTACAAACATGGCTTGCGGTTTGGGTGTTGGCATGTGTTTGTCTTTGCGTGCCTGTACTGGAGTGGTGTATACCAGTTTATCAACCCCATTCCTGGGCACATGATGATACCAGTTTGTCATTAGCAGATACCATATGCACTTTGAAGAAATGAAACCCTGTCCCCCTGTGAGTGTTCCTGATAGTTGGCAGTTCAGACCAGGACAGCATGACACCAAAATTACTCACAGACAGACAGACTATTTATACTGTAGGCGACGAACCTCCTTATCATATGGCAGTACTTAAGAAATTAAAGACGTGGTGCATCAAGCAATGAGACATAATTGGATATTTAGAGGTTTTACGTTCTCAACAGCGATGACAAAACAGGCAACTATGCAACTATTCAACAAGAGTCAATACATTTTTAAGAGCAATTCAATAAGCCGTGGTTATTGACACTGGCATTGACTGGAGACAACGGCACTAATGAGAAAGGGCAAATAAATATATCTAAAAGCTTTTGCAAATTTGAAAGAACAGTCCCACAATGTCAGAGCTTTCAAGACTGAATGTTGACATTAACTGTCCACTTCACTGAAGCTCAAAATAACCCTTTTACTGTTTCTCTGCTTTGACTTATAGAAGGCACCTTCCAGTATTTACCCACAGCCCAATCTGTGAACTGACTGTTCTACTGACTCACAAGGGGTCAATAGTCATATTTAACCTATAAAGATCTAACAAAACCAAACACATCCACTGAACAATAAAATGCTTAATAACATTTTCCTAACAGTCTTATCAATACATTGAAATGTTTAGGTGCAATGTAGATTCTCATTAACCATAGAATGTTGTTATTAACTACACAGTTCACTGAAGCTCAAAATAAACCTTTTACTGTTTCTCTCACTCCTTAAGTATGATTTACTTTATGGTGTTTTTTTTCCCATTATTTATTTAAATAGGAAGCTTGCTTTGACTTATAGAAGGCACCCTCCAGTATTTATTGAATATTTATGACCTAGAACGCTATGTGAGTAGCTGGGAGGCAGGAATAGAAAGGTGTGAACAGGTCTGGCTGGTTTCTCTGTGTTTGAAACTATTAACACCTGCGACAGAGTTTACAGGTAAGTTGCTTCGCTGAAATTTTTAGCATGTACATGTGACAACTCCTTGTAAGTCAAGTGCAAAGTGAGTTCATCCAGTACATAGTGTTCATATCTGACATTCATGGTGAGTATACTTTATGATAAAGTGACATGAATTGCGTTGCACATTGCCACGGAATTGTCAGAAAACATAAAGTGACATTTTGCATTTAAAGTAAAGCAGAATCAGAAATATGGATTTAATGAAGCCAACTATGAATGTATGCCTGAGTGACGCTCTCAAATTGGAGAGTGCTCCAGTAATTGCGTTAGAGAGACATTCTTTCCCTACATGCTATCTTACTTCCTGCAGGTGTTAAGGAAAATTGCAGATATTTCTATTCCATGTACTAAAATGTTCCCTTCAATAAAAAGTAAATCATGATGTTCACTGAATAAAAATGGTAGAAAAATACATTAAAACTTAGTTCAACAAAGTTACACTCAGAGATGTATTTATCTACACCAATAAATCATTGTTTTAAAGTTAGTTTAATAGGGGTGCAATTTTTTTTTCACATCCCGCTCATTCAACACTGATATTTAATGATTTGAACCTGCTTCTGACTTCTCTGTTTTGCTGTAGTCATTATAAGTGCCACAGAAAAAAAAAAACAGTATAATGAGACAAAACCATACAAAACCAAACCAATAAACAACATTAAATTATGTAGTTTTTAATGAACAGTTACGTGTTGAGATGTGGTCTATGACTGGATTGGGGTCTAAAACAAACTTGTTTTCCTTCTTTTGATTATATTCGCTTTCTTTAAATTGATTTCTACATTGGGTCGCTGATGAGGATGACTCATGTCTGTCTTTTTTGTTCACCTTTATTGCTGCTCTGTCTGGTTGCCATGCCAACACACATGCACACAGAGCAAGAAGATAGGAAGACATGTTCACAACTGATGGTTTCTAGTGATTCATTTGATGCAAAATAAAAACATAAAAAGCAAAACAACAAAAGGCCTATTTTTTTTTTTTTAATTAAATGTGGACAGAACAATCAGTAAAGAAGAAAAACACAATTCATTGTCCATCTAATGATGAGCTACAAGAAGTGCTTCACATAGTTCCTGTGATGAGTGGTAATGCATAATCAATACTATTTCTGTTTCCACCAAAGAAGAAGAAACAGCCTTTTATTTTGTCTTAAGATAGAAGCAATTACTCTGGAAAAACATTGGTGACATGTGCTTCTACAGGCTCCAAACATTTTAGCATGTCTTTGTAGTTTTAATACTTTCAGAACAACAAAAATGAAGATGATGGATTGACTGACTAAAGCCCGAGCATTAGTATGGTATGCAAAACTCCAAAGCAAATCAATTTAAAAAAAAAATATATATATATATATATATATATATATATATATATATATAAAGTCACCTAATGCGGGTACTTTTGAAAATGTGGGATAGTGAGCCTCCCATAAGAGAACTAAAAAACAGTTGCCCCCCATTATTGTATTATTAAGATCATAACTATTATTGTAGTTGCTTCATATGTTCCATGCAGATGTAAACAAAAGGTTTCAATAATTATAACATTTTCTTATTTTAAAAATGTATTAGATGTAGAGGCCATAGAAAAGTGAGAGTATAAAAGTAGACACCCCATTAAAATTTTATTTTTATTATACAGATCATTTTATTTTATTAGTAATTTATTTTCAATTACTTTTGTAATAAAACTCGTTTGGTTCATTATAACTTGAAGTTACATGTAATACCTACACTGTCCACTAGAAGGAGTATGGCGCTCCGACAGAGTGTAGTAGAGGCACGACCGCAGAAGAAGTCTTCCTCTTTCTGTGAGAAGTAAACGCAACTAAGACGTGCTCTCTGTCTACTCTTTTTGTCACAGGTTGGTTATGGTCATAAAACAGACATTTCATGAATATTTTCAGTTTGTAGTTGTAGTTAAGATGCTTATGTGTCGGGAGAAGCATCGTGAACTATTGTGTGATTTGTTATTTTGTTAGAAAATGTTCATCTTTGATGCTAACCTGCATAGCTTTGGTCAAGTGTAGCAGACGCAGCATGGTTACATGCGATCGCCATTTTGTCAGAACCATTTGAGTAGAGTACATACGAACACACTTTTAAGAAACGTTTTCCTATACAATATGTGATTACTGGGGTAATGTTGTAGCATAAATACAATTGTTAAGATATTATTATCTAGTACCAGTAGACTATTGTAATATTGTACAGAGTACATAGCAGCTACTTTGAGGATTGAGCAGCTATTTCATTGTTACTGTTACATGTTAAGAGTTAAAAACGACATTATAGATAAGAAGTTATAAATAAATAAATATTTTGAGATTAAAAAGCATAAATATTTTGAGATTAAAAAGCATAAATATTATAAATACATTAAACACAAGGTAACAAGTACACATTTATTTCATTTTTGTAACATTTATTTTGTTTTTGTAACTTTTTGACACATTTGTAAATGATATTTACATGGACAGGAGACTATTATTGTAATTATTTGAGAGAACATGAACATTGCTGTTGTCGTGAATGTATATTGTGATAATTGTTGTTGATGATTGAGATTGAAGAAGTCTTCCTCTTTCTATGAGAAGTAAACGCAACTAAGACATGCTCTCTGTCTACTTTTTTTGTCACAGGCACATACATACTTCACACAGGCATACACTAATGTTTACTTCCTCGTCCCCTAGAGGAGTAACATAGACATATTTTTGAAATATTTTAAACATCTTCATCTTTATATGTGTTTAAATATCTTTTAACACAATTTAAAATTTCTGTGTTTTAACCGTTTTTAAATACATTTTCACACCTGTGTATGTTTTGAACATGTTTTTACCCAGCTCCTAAAAGGGAGGAGGGGTATTGTTTTTGGTTCATTTTATTTGTGTGTTTGTCAACAACTTTATACAAAAACTACTGGACAACTTTCCAAGAAATGTTCAGGAAATAAGTGAGGTGATCCAGAATAGACCCTATTAAATGTTGGTAAATGTAGGTCAAAGGTCACAGTTACCAAAACATGTGCTTTCACAATGATAAGAGATAGGGCAAATAAGGTCAAATGTGTGTGAGGGGGCAGGATTTTTTAACCTGACTGTTGATAGATGGTATCTCACAATACCATCTGGGATTCTTCTGCAACTGATCCATTTTCAAAGGAGGGGCCTTATCTAAAATCCTTGCATGTGACTAGATTAAAAGTCTGTCTGTCTCTTGACTGAGGTACCGCTTCAGCCACTCACGTTGTAGTGAATCCGCTTTAATAGGTATATACATCAGGTATATACACATCAACAGAAGGGGTTTAAACTTACCATTTATACGTGACATTAATTTATAACCTCGTCTACTACGATGTCCACCAAGTTCTTCTGGTAAACGTCGAAGGAAAACATGGTTCTCCATTTATCCTTCAGCCATAACTCAGGGCTACAGAACACTAGGTGCAAACATCTGTTGCAGATGTGGTTGTCAGTTCTTCCTCCCAGTTCCATTACTGTCAGTTTACCAGCCTCTTTGACTTGGTCCTCTACCAACACAACCAGGGGGGTACCACAATAACCATGGGCTTCTGCACTGGTACTATTTCTGTATCCACCAGTGGATCCATATGATAGATCAAACTCTTGACAAACCCGGTCAGAAGGAGATTGAAAACATCATTTCCATTAACAAACACTTCCAAAGTCATCCTCAGTTCATCTTTTAAGGAATGAACATGTGGTAGAGTCGACAAAACAGTGGAAATAGCCGAGTCGATGTGGACACTCAAATACTGAACGTATGCTGCCGTTGTTGTGTATCTGAAAAGACTAAACTGCCATCGCTTCTGCTTAAAGTCACACCAGCCACAACACTTCTGGGTAGTCCCACCCTGCGACACTGATTGGTTCCTTGATTTGATCCCCGTGTTACTCAGATGGTTGTGTGAGCATAGTGTAATCCTTAAGTCAGGTTAAGGATTTGTTGTTCTTGGCACCACTTGTTTCCCATATTTTAACACCTTAGTCTGTTTTAAAACAGCCACATTTTATTAATCTTCCTATCAAAAAACTCCCTTGGCTCAGTCTTCAGATTTGGTGCTGAGTTTCAACATGACACTGAAGTTTACATGGTCTCATACTGTTGTTAGCGAACACCTCTTTGTAAATGATATGCTGTGGAGGCAGTTCATTGTCAGGAACAAAGAATGAAAACTTAAACTACATAATAATCAGGATTAAACTTGCTCCATTTTCTGCTCGCCCCAGACTTTGTGTCCTCTCACTTTCACTTGAAGTATGATTTGGCGTCTTGCATGTACTGTAGTTAGCTAACCACATGTTTACACTTTTTCTATGTTATTCAAATGTATTGCATCGGTGAAAAGCTGCAAATGCAAGAAAGATGCACAACTAAAAACACAAACACATAAAACAACTGCAACAGAAGTGTCCTGCAAGAGAAACATGCTGCAATAAGAGAAACGAAGTAGAAGCAAAAACGTCCAAACCCCCAAAACAAATGCGAAACAAAAATACTGCAAATACCAAAACAACTGCAAGAGAGAAACACGGCAAATTCACTCCACAACAAAACGGAAGTTCACAAATACAAAACGGAAGAAGAAGACGGTGGATGAAGACGAAGTTGAAGTTTATTAATTTAAGAGATTATGTACCTAACATTAGTGCTGCACCTCTGCTGCTCTTCTATTATGTTGTAGCAGATTATGGTCAAGTGCTTAAAAAAGATGAATGGATTTTCATGCTAATCTCTTAAATTGATGAACTTCATCTTCATCCACCATCTTCTTCTTCTTCCATTTTATTTTGGTGAACCCGTTTTATTTTGGTGAACTTCTGTTGTTTTTGTGGAGTGAATGATTTGGCCTATTGCATGTACTGTAGTTAGCTAACCATATGTTTACACTTTTTCTCTTTTATTCAGATTTTTTATTTTTTTTTGTCACGCTGTGCCTCCCCTACGGTGGCCGACGGGGGCAAATGCATTGCATCGACGAAACGCTGCAAACGCAAGAAAGTTGCAACAACCAAAAACACAAACACATAAAACACAAGGAACAAATGATTCGATTTTGGTGATGATCCGGAAGAGATCCTGGATTCTAGATCACATTGAAATTTTACATTGTGGTAAATGGAGAATACATTTAAAATTGATCCAGAATTAAAGGATCTCTCCCGGATGAAATTTTCATCAAGAGCCATCCATAACTTTTTGAGTTATCTTGCTAACTAACAGACAAACAAACAAACTCAGAAAAAACATAACCTCCTTGGCGGAGGTTTGTGCTGTCAGTGTGTTTTTCTAATTAAAAATGTGTTCATTACTAATTTTGGTTCCGTTTTTATCAGTTACTGGAAATGTAAAGTGACCTCATTTGTATTCCACCCAAACCCCAAGGTTGAACACTACTGTCCTTTAGTGTCTCCCTTTGTCTCACTGACTAATCGGCTCTTATTACACTGCACTCAATTACTATCACTGTATACTGACTAAAACTAAAGTGAATGATAGAAATGGAATTTTACTCCTGTTTCAACTAACAAGTTTGAGTCGGCTTTACAGATTTAAGTTCTTAATATCAAAAACTTTTACATATTTTTTTTGCATAGAAATTTCAGAGAATCTTTTAATTATTATACTCCAAAGGGTGAAATATTCAAATCCATTCCTAGCTCTATTTGAGGAGCATTATTCTCCAAAATGAGTGGTCCCCAAACTACGACCCGCCTCCACATTTGGTCCGGCCCCCTGATCAATACCAGAGACCATTTAGATTTTTTTTTTTTTAATATGTGTGTATTTGTATTTGATAATAAAGTTGGACCTTTGCAATAAAATGTTCCTTAGTTATGAACTATTTTCATTATTAATGAAGCAGAGAGCGTGGGGTTGTCTCCAGGATTTGGTTCAGAGTGGCAAAGTGTGGGTTGTGGTTCTAATTAAAGAACATGGATACAGATGTCCTCATTGAAGGTTTATTCACTGCAGTCTGTAATAATACAGAGTAATACTCAGTATAACAATATATACATACAATAATTCAAGGTTCAAGGTTATTTTATTGGTACCCGTGGGTAGATTTGTCTTGCAGTCGAGGTAATAATCTGGTAATACAATACGACATACAAGACACACATTGAACTATAATAAGGTGCTTGGTCAGAGTTTACAAAGAAGACAATAAATTAACAATAAATTAACTAAGACCAACTATACGAGTCACTCAGATGTATTACATGGGTCATGGAACACACACATCACTCACAGAAATCACAGATGACAGCTAGCATATTATTATATTAGCTTCAAAAGCACACCGGCGCTAAACAGCATTAGCTTATACAGTACACCATGCTAACATCTACCCAAACTGTACTGTGTTATTTATCTCACCTTGTGGCATCTACACACAGTAATAAACCAGAAATAGATGAATAAAAAAGATAAAAAGAAGCCGAGATGGCGAACTTAGCACGGTTACCTAGCAACAACACAGCGGCTAATAAAACACAGACTACATTCATAACTGTCATAACAACAGTGGTGCATTCAACAGCGTGGGACATTTGAAAACTTACAGAAAAGGAGTTATTCCTGAACAAATATAACCAAACAATCAAATAAACAATTAAACTGTGTGGGCTTTCTAACAATTAATTATTAATAACTAGTTTAACACAATAATTTTGAGAGACTGCTCATATGAGTCATTTAAGTCAGAGATTCTGCTCTGACAACTAAGCTGAACTTGGACCTGTTAAGATGAAGAAGTTTATGTTGCATGAACCTTTTTTCTGTGAAGAACCCAAAGAGGGTTATTTATTTCATAAATAGTGTTATTATTTATTTTCTGACTTTTGTTCTGTGAAGAATCCAGAAAGGGTTATTTGATTGTGGCTTTCTGGAAAACAATAAATGTTTACATTTAGGCACTCCTGCATTCGTCACACTTTTTCTGTTACAAACTGACCCCGGCCCCTCATCTGAGAAAGGAAAAGTTATGTGGTCCTCACAGGAAATAGTTTGGGGACCCCTGTTCAAAATTATAATAATTCACTTACTGTAAATATGTATCCTTAACCCTCCTCCATGTGCTCCAGAATGACTGAAGGAGAGGGGGGGGGGGGTCTGCCTTGCTTTTCTAGTTGCATTATGTGTCCAACCTCACAAAGGGCTCCCTCCTCTGTGGCTCTTCCTCATGTTCCCTTCTTTTTCCATTCATGGTTTTTCCTCAATCTAAATGCAGATATAAGGACAGTGGGTGTCCTTTTGTGATTTTTTTTTTTTTTGAGCAACATAAACATAATTTTTTTCGAAATATGAGAAAGTTTTCAATGTATGTTATTCATGTTTGTTCAATAATAATGTGAATAAATCAGATAAAGGAATAAAATCCATGCAGTGTCTTTAGAGCAGGGTATTAGAACACACCAGTGTTACACTGTCAACAGGAGGTGTGGGTTGTTCTGCAGTTTGCTATTCATCAGTTTACTGGACCATTTTGACCTGTGCACTGAAGCGGATAATCGGGGAAGTTCATTCAGTTTGAGGCTTTTTTTTCTTTCTTTTTTTTTTTTTTATCTTTTCTAATGGAAATGAAAAACAGTGGAGCAAGTGGAGTCACATCGTGCATGACAACAACTGCTTCATATTGAATGTAGGAGTCTGGCTACAGTTTGATGATCTTATTTCTTTACCAGAACTGTTTTAAAAAAAAATCCACACTTCTATTTCTTTATAACACATCTATCTACAGGGAAAAAAAATAAAAAAAATATTTCTATCAATGAACAAGTTGTCAACAGTGACTTCCCAGGAAAAGTTTTCTCCATAGCTGACACTTGTGTGATCTAACACTGCAGCCAAATTCTCAAGAACAAAGCACTTATCTTTTCTGCAGTGGGTGCTGCTGGAAGGCTTTATAAATTCCAGTAAGTGAATGGTTTTATCAGCATGGCTCATTTATTACCAGAATACAAATATCTAGGACTCTATTTTGCTTTGGGGGTTTTTTTTTTTTTCAACGGTTCTATTGCGACACTTGTGTAAGAGACATTTTTGTACAGATTGGACGTCAGTAGAGCTCTGACAAAGCATGGAAAGTGGGACTGTGGATAAGAGAGGTCATGTCATTTAATGAATTGTTATGTAAGAGCTGAAACAAACAAATGCAACATCTATAGTTGGAGTCATTCATTCATTTCCTCTCCACTGTCGAAATGAAATATGTAACTGATAAAACTGAAAGACTGTCAAGTTACACTGTAAAAAAAATGACTGTAGGATTAAAAGGGAAAAAAATGGGAAAATTGATTAAATTAAATTAAATTAAAATATTTACGTGAAAATACAATGCAACGATGTTTATTTGATACGATGTTAATGAATAAATAAAATGTAGCAGTAGTTTTTACAGGAAGAGCATGTTAACAAAACCAGATTTGTATGTAGAAATGATGTATTTCTATTGTTTTGACAAAATAAAACTGTAAATTGAAAAACAATGTGGCACTGTTTAAACTGCAAGACCACAATGTTAAAATAAAAGCTTATTTGTATTTTCTAAAAAATACAAAAGTCATAAAGAAGTCAACTTTTAACCAGTGTAACAGGTGACTGTGGTTCAGTTGGTAGAACAGGCTGTCCAATGATCAAAGGGTTGGCAGTTTGAATCCTTGATCTGAATGTTTAAGTGTCTTTGCAAAAGTCTGAACCTTAAATGTCTCCAAATTCAATTCAATTCAATTCAATTTTATTTATAAAGCCCCAAATCACAACAAAGTCGTCTCACAGGGCTTTACAGAAACACAATCAACTACAGAGATATTTAGTCCTGGTGGATTTAGAAAACACTGTGGACACCTGCAGGTCTATGCAAGGTTAAATCTACATGTTTAAAATGTTAAATCTACATGTTACCCCATGAATATGTTTATATTTGGAAGTGATTTTACAACAGTGTCCAAGCAATCACCACTATTGTGTCAGGTTAAAGTACCTTATTTTTTTAAATGTTCTTCATAGGTCATTCAGAAGTTCAGATACTATGACACTTATAGTAGAAGTACACAAGTACAATGTATTGACCTTTATATTTAGTAAATAAGGGAGAATACAGGTTCATTAATATTCAATATAACATTTAAAATGGTTATTAAAATTAACATATTTTATTTTATAAAGCCATGCATTTACAATAGGATTTATTTAAAACGAGGGTAACACTTTACTTTACACTCATAACACATTCATAGCAGCTGTCATAAACTGGACATACAGCATTCATGACCGTTTCATGAGACATGACTCAACATTCATACCAAACCTTTCATGAATGTGAAAGATGGAACAATGACAACTTTTCAAAATAAAAGTCCAGCCATCGCGAAGCAGCACGGCCCTTTTTTTCCCCCCAAAACCTCTTACTGTACCATCACGTCACATCTGAAATGGGCTAGTGTCCACTGCTAATTTGTTTAATAATGTAACCTTTGCTGATGATTTATCTTTTGATGATGGGAATGTCCAACCGTTCCAGGTAGAGGCCTGCAATGGGACAGGTTTCTACAGGATGCGGTGCAAAAGCATGCGATGCAGCCTTTTGAATGGAGGGGTGTGGTTGTGGGCATAGGCATGTTCTCTGGACTCCCACAAAGCATTAAATACATTTCACAAAATTATTAAAATGTGTATTTGAAAAGTGCCAAAAACGGCAGTGCTGCTTTGCAATTGTTGGACTTTTATTTTGAAAAGTTGTCGTCGTTCTGTCTTCCACATTCATGAGAGGTGTTAGGTATGAATGTTGAGTCATGTCTCATGAAATAGTCATGAGAGTTTTATGTGCAGTTTATGACAGCTACTATGAATGTGTAATGAACGCACCCGTCAAGTAAAGTGTTAACGAAATGAGTAATGCACATTTTTGTTGTCTGATCGATTGATATAGGTCGTAGATACTTGGATCATTATTACAATGGCTGTTGTTGAATAAACTACAGATGAGTGAGCACATGTTAGCCTTTGGTCTTTTTAAAACCCTACACAATGCAATTATGTCCCTTTAACATCTGGGTGGAGAGCGCAACACTACCAGATTTTTTTAATAAAATTTAAATGACAGTGTATACAGGTGCAACTGTGGTCTATTGAAAGAATAATTCATGTATTTATAAGAAAATAACTACTGGATTTTGATTATGTGGCTTATTATAGTCAGACAACAAAAACCTCTTCATCATTCCAATAAGAATCAACAGAGCCTTTTTATTCCTGTTCTTGACTGAAACTGTTTTATAGCAATAGTGAAGGGTGTGTACAAAGTGTGGCTGATTATTATGACGAAAAAACACTTGCTTGTGTACATAAACCGCCTATTCAGAGGAATAATAAAAGGATCCCGGCATGATAGGGAGACAAATGTTCTGTTTTATGTCTCAGATAAGCAGAGTCCAGTGTTATTAGGAATGAGATGTTTTATTATTATACCTGTCACTTTACATCAAGTTTGATCATCGTGCTATTTGGAGCATGTTTGTACAGAGAGGAAGTGGTATGTACTTTTGCAGACACCTGAATTAAAATGCACTGAAACAATTTGTCCTCATTTTAGTTATACAAACATTGCTGTTTTAATACCTTGAGAGGTCTGTGGTTGAAGATGTGAACCTGCCTTTAATGTTTGTTCTGAAAACTGGAAAACTAAAATCAACATGTGCAGGAAAAGATCTTGCATTTGTATGTGTTTTGTGTTTTGTTTTAGTTTGTATTTGTCTTTTCATGTTAATGAAGATGTGTTCACTGTCATTTTTTTTAAATAACAATGCAAGTCATTTTTCTGAGTCATATTCTTCCATCTAAAAATTAGTTAGTTAGTTAGTTAGTTAGTTAGTTAGTTAGTTAGTTAGTTAGTTAGTTAGTTAGTTAGTTAGTTAGTTAGTTAGTTAGTTAGTTAGTTAGTTAGTTAGTTAGTTAGTTAGTTAGTTAGTTAGTTAGTTAGTTTCAGTTACAAAAATTTCATTTCATTCTGTGATTTCAGTTGACAAATGTACACACACACACACACATATATATATATATATATATATATATATATATATATATATATATATATATATACACACACACACATACTCATATACATACATATATATATATATATATATATATATATACACACACACACACACACACACATACATACACACAGCACATGCACTATACATCTTCATAGAAACAAAAAAAATCAGTAAGTTATTTTTTTTCACCACATAAGGAAAGGTTTCATGAAATGTGAAAATAAATACCTTAAAATAATACCTTGAAATACCAAGTATCCATAACATTAAGATAACACATCAGTGAGGTGTTTAATATACTTCAAATGTACTTTACATAAATGGCTCCTTCTCAGCAACAAATGATGGGCTTCACTTTTTCCATGAGGTTTTGTGCCAAGATCATGGCTGATGAATAATGCAGCTTTTAATTTTAATTCTGAATTTAACTGAATGATGCATTAGCAGAATCTCTAATAGTAGTGTGTGTTCCGGAAGAGAGCTGATATAATTATAGAATCTGAATGCTCTGCTTCACCACCATCATCTCTGACGCGTTGTTTACGAAATATGAATCAAAGGGATAATAGACTACCATCCACCTGCTCACTCACCTGCATATAAATGGGAATATTTAGCAATAACAAACCTGAACCTGGAATAACCTGTATGTGGCACAGACAGCCAACAGTTTTCAATGCAGAGGCCAATTTCTTATTTCACAATATTTCCATTTTTATAAATTTCATAAATATATCTAGACAGATCTGTCTCTAACTACTGCTCTAACTTTTGACCTAAGCCAAAACTGAAATAATGCTTTTACATAAATATACTGTGATATGGCTGCCTCTGCTTTATTTTATTTTTCTTTCAATATAAAGCAGAGATCTAAAAGTGTGTGTACGGATGCAGCAAATATTACTTTTACTGACTGTGGATTCTGGCTAATGCTTTTTTGTTTTTCAAGCACAAAATATACTGGCTTCTCAGAGATAACAGTTGCTATAGCAGCAAGATCACAAATGCACAAGAAAAACAGACTTTGTTAACTTTAAACAACAAAAGTGAGTGATACTGAGGAAACCAAGATGTTCCTGTCTGTCAACCAAGTGAAAGAAACAATGATTTATTATGATGCTGTTAACACGACACATAGTTTTAGTTTGGGCTGCTGGTGTCAAATTTGACAAGTAATGAATGAACAATGTATGCAGTATTTGGAACAAGAATGTGTTATTATACCCAGTGGGACTGATTCTCCATTCAAAAAATGTTTCCTTTAAATAGAAACACAATGAAAGTAAAAGAAAAGTCCAGTGAGGAAATAAAACTAGTTTTGAATATTTACAGTTTTTATTACATTAAAACAATAGCTATCATTGATAAAACAGGAGTTCTCATGTATTTTAAGCCATAAAGACCCAGTTCCAGTTGATTTATCACCATTTATTATAATATTATCCAATGTATTTTGCATTTCTTCAATAAAAATATGATATTTTCCCATAATTAATTTGCTGATCATGTAGATTTTCATAAAAGCTAGGATTAAAGTTAACTGCCATAAAATCATAAACAGAATAATAATGAAAATGTGATCTTTTTCAACAAAATATATCATTAATCCAACACAAACCTTGCAACTCCATCCACTGTCATTGATCAAACTTCATGGATTTTACTGGTAAAGATGAGTGTTTCCACGGTAATTATGGAGCTTTTGAATGTGCAAATGGGTCATATCTAATAACAATGACAAGATGACAAACTGTATTTTACATAAATTATTTATATGTAGTATGTAGGAGTGTGAATCTTTCACTCACACAATTATCCGATTTGAATCTTGATTCAACTCAGGGTGATTCATAAAAAATAGTAAACGATTCGGTTCGATTCAATATGATTCATTACAATTCGATATGATTCGAACCGATTCAGTTCAGTTTGATTCAAATCAAATTGACAATTTAACTCCAATGACTTATTTTATGTTACTGAGAAGAGAAAGAAACAAATATAATTTCAAAACCATATCATTCTGCTTATTTAGTGTCACAGAGACAATAGAGCAGAAACTACTGAACATAAATTCATACAACATAAACTGAAGTCTTTACAATATACTGTACCTATAGATAACTGATATTAGTGAAATGTAAAACTGATAATCTGGTGTACTTGATTTAACAGGTTTAATTGAATAAACTCACTGGAGATCAAGTACAGGTGGACTGACGGAGTCATGTGACTGAAGTACCGGGTACCAGTGTACTGAGACCCGTACGGGTCCACTTTACAAACCCGTACATTAGACCCATAAATGATTCGGCTGTGTGGATTAACCACGGATCCATCCATAAATATGCTTTTATTTTGTCACTTCCTGTCCGCTACCCGCATTTCCTTTAACTTATCTCTGTCCATTCCTAAAAATAGCAGATAAACCTCTGGTTGGAAGTTTTAACGTGTATACATTTCTGAAAATAAATGCTATGTCATTCTTAAGCCACTTGGTCACAGATACACAGTACATTTTGCAGTGTTAAATCAACACTTAGGGAGTTTATTTAACTTCTTCTAGAGTGTATTTGGTCCCATTGTCTCCAAATTAACACTGCAAAATCTACAGTGTATAAAGAACATAATTACAGATCAATGGTTGCACCTCAGGAAACCGATTCACGGCCATAAGTCCAGGGCATCAGACCGTTCATAGGCAGTTTTCCGATTCGGGGCTTTGTGGACCGATTCACTCGGATCTCATATGACACTGACTGATAACCGATTCAAATCAGTTTATCTTTACACCACTAGTAGTTGGGCATTAACAGAAACGTCAACTAGTCAACTAGTTGTCTCCCGTAGCACAAGTCGACTTAAATTTGGAGGAGTCAACAAGCGTAAACACAGACCAGTCACACATAAACCAGAGCAGACATGGCTGCTGCAGGTAAAAACAAGGATGGTGGGTCTGACAAAACAAAAGAGGGTGACAGACACACATCGCATGTGTGGAAATACTTCACCTTAGATGAAAAAAAAATGAAGAGGCATCTGCGAGCTAACCTGAGTGATATGAGACAACACGCATTAAGACAACACACTCTTTTTTAAAAATAAAATAATGAAATAAACACCACCCAGATCGTACCCATTTTAAATTAAGCTGATTATTTTTAGAGGAATCATTTATTGGACTTTATTTATTTATTTAGATATTGATGTATTGATTTATTTTGTTTATTTATATTCTATGATTTGATATCTTTATAAGTCCATGTGTCTCTTAGTGTTTCCTCTCCCTTATTACACACTGTAGATTTTGTAGTGTTAATTTGGAGACAATGGGACCAAATACACTCTAGAAGAAGTTAAATAAACTCTCTAAGTGTTGATTTAACACTGCAAAATTTACTGTGCATGGTCAATTACGTTTTCACTTGGTGTGTGTGTGTGTGTGTGTGTGTGTGTGTGAGAGAGAGAGAGAGAGAGAGAGAGAGAGAGAGAGAGAGAGAGAGAGAGAGAGTTAGCAGCATTACTCAAAAAGACTAAAATATTCAGGAAATGTTGACACTAACACAGGGAACAACTGATTAAATTGATCAGTGGAGGTATGTGGTGGTGGTGCACGTGTGTGATTTGTAGTTATGGATGAGTTTGGCTGAAATTTTCAGGAAATGTTGATACAGGCACAAGGAACAAGTGATGAAAGTTTGATGGTGATCAGTGGAGGGAGGGAGCACGTGCATGTTTCTCAGGAAGGGATCTGTCTGGGCAGAGTCTGTGTTCTACAAGGTCTTTTCTAGTTGATCATTGTTATGTGTTAGAAACTGAACTGAACTGAACTGAGCTGAACTGTTCCAGTAGTGTTTCTATACCATCAGGAGATATTGAGCAAAATGTTTCCAGAATAAAATTAATGCTACTTTGTCAAATTTGTGTGAAAAAAAAAAACAAACAAGTCAAATGTACTGGTTTAGTTGTTGTTTCCAAAATATAGAATTTGATCAGACTTTGAAATTGTGTTAATTAATGAGAGACTGAGTTTCTCATTACACTTGAAAACACTATCTGCACAGTACAACACATTCATTTTTCACATTCTGCCCACTGTACGACTGTATTAATGTGTGCAAACCTAACTGTAAATGTGTAAGACCGTGTTATACAGCTCCAAAGCATTGACCAGCCGGACATTTTAACATTTGTTTTCGTTTTCATCTTTATCAAAATATGTAAGATTTAACACATTTTATCTCTGAAGTAGAACATATGTAGACTAAGTGAAGTGGTCTTTCTGTGTGCAGCAGGAAAAAACACAACTCATTTGATGATAACTTTTATAAAATCAAACATTCAATGATTCTCTGTACATTCTAATACTGTTAGATGTGTGATTTCTGCATCTATACATTTTAAGGTAAGTTCTGTCACAACTATTGATAGACACATATAATCATCTGACTGTCATCATGTCTGGATGTGAAGCTGTCAAAGGCAGAGAAACATCTTTATTTTTATTTTAATCAGTGCAAGACGGACGCCACACATTTGCTGTATAAAGATAACTGAAGAACGAGCTGTACTGGAAAACATCCGCTGAGGTTTTTTTTTTTTTTTTTTTTTTCCAGGGCATGTTAACACCTGATAACTACAATGACCAGAGCATGATGGAATGTGATTGCATATGCACCATAAACTGAATAAATGTACAACATAGTGTGAGTAACATGCATTCCTCATCCATCTGTTCATTCATTTATAAAAAAAAATTTAAATAAAAAAGTTGTATAAATGTAAATATTAAACAGTAAGTGATTATGTTGATTATGACTTCAATTGGAATGATAGGAACTTTATTTTTTTTTAACCATTTTGTACCTCCTCATGTTAAAGAGGATTTGTATTAGTCATATTCAAGTACAGATATAGTACTTAAGTATAGTACTTAAACCAAGAATCAACACATTGTATTCACTGACTTCATCACCCACTTAAATAAAGTCCTCATACTATTATGGTATCATAATTATTGTCTGATAAAGATTCATACTGTGTTCCACATGTAATTCTTTCATTCATTGAGACAGGGGGATTTGTACAGGAAGTAGCTGAAACTTGTAAAACAGGTCAATAAATAACTATGCCTTCCTTGATAAACAAATTACCTACAATAACCGAAAATAACACTGTCTTATAATCATCACAGGCTGCATGAGGCTGCAGTTTTCATTATCGCTCTATTAGCATAGCTCTGTTTTTAGACTGAAATCAACCACAATAAAATTATTATAAATCACCCGACTTTTATATAAAGTTCATGTTGTCAGAAGCTGCACTAAACATCTATTTAAAATCATCCAAACTTAGTCTGTGGATTAATAAATGGCAAATTAAGAAAGACATAGTAATGACACCATAAGCCTCAGAATAAAAATTTAGAAATACTACAATTTCAGCATCAAGTTATATTATTTTCATTCACAGCTGGTGGTGAAAACAAAAACAGTGCCTCTCACTTTCATTTTGTCACTTTCTTTCACTCTAAGAGTCACATCATTGATAACTTTCTGATGTTTTGCTCAAAGACCTCACAGTTCAGTTGGATCATGGGTCCATTAGCCATTGGCATAAAACTTATAGTGATGTTCTCGCTGAGGTAGATCAGTGTTGGCCATGAAAGTGTTGTGACCTCTTATCAGGGGACTTTTTGTTGGTCCAGTTGTTAAAGGATCCAGACAGATAAACCTCCTTGCCATCTCCAGTCCAACAAAAGACAGTAGGTCGGTCTAAAGTGGGAGCTTTGTCATTTTTAAGTCTTGTTGCCATGCAAGGAACTCCTCTGTCTCTAAAGCAGGGATCTCAAATTCATGGCTTTCAGGGGTCACATTCAGCCCAATTTGATCTCAATTCAAAATGTTTGTCTTTGTTTTAGTGCAAACAAACCCAATTACCTAATGAAAATACCTACTATCCAACAATAAAGTGTGAATAACCTGAAAAAACTGAAATAGCTCAAGAAAAATATGTGCAATTCTAACAATAGTATGCCTCAGTTAATCATTTACACACGTACATTATGGATCAGATCTACTACAAAGACACGAAATTGTTAAAATTGTTCCTAATTTTCTTTTGAAGTTTCAGGTTGTTCATGTTTGTTGAGGTTTTTCACATTTTATTTTTAAAGGATAGTTTGTAAGTATAAATATTTGCCTAATTTAATGTTATGTTTTGCACTATAGGACAGGAATTTAAAGTTGTCATTATTCACGGACATAATGTAAATAATTTTCACATCAAAATGAGAAGATAATATGGAGTAGGTTATTTTGCTATAATTTGACTGTAGATCATAATGTTCTTTATGTGGAACCTGAACTAAAATCAGTTTCACAGCCTTAACTGTGGAATTTTTGCACTTTGCAGATTCATCCCATGGGCCGCATTGGAACCTTTGGCCCGCATTTGGCCCCCGAGCCACATGTTTGAGACCCCTGCTCTAAAGGGACTTTCATGTCTTCACCAAATAAATATATCTGCATCCTCAGAGCTGTCCATGAGTACCTTAGGCCTCCCTCCCTCCTCGATTCCTCGGCTATCCCTCCGTTGAGCCTTATTCACTGGGTCGTGGCTCAGTTGGTAGAGCGGGTCGTCCAATAACTGAAGGGTTGTCCGTTTGAATCCCACTCTGCCCAAGTCATGTGCTGTTGTATCCTTGGGTAAAACACGTCACCCTCTTTGCCTCCAGTTCTCATACTTGTGTATGAATGTTTAGAGGTGGTCAGAGGGGCCGTACAGTCGGTGCAAGATGACAGACACGCTTCTGTCAGTCTGCCCCAGGGCAACTGTGGACACAAATGTAGTTTACCACCACCAGAGCGAACATGTGAGAGTGAATGAATGATAGATCCACTGTGTAACTGTGCACTATGAGTATGTGTGTACATAGAAAAGTGCTATATAAATCTAATCTATTAGTAGTAGTAGTAGTAGTAGTAGTAGTAGTAGTAGTAGTAGTAGTAGTAGTAGTAGTACACAGTAAATTTTGCAGTGTTAAATCAACACTTAGAGAGTTTATTTAACTTCTTCTAGAGTGTATTTGGTCCCATTGTCTCCAAATTAACACTGAAAATCTACAGTGTAGTAGTAGTAGTAGTAGTAGTAGTAGTAGTAGTAGTAGTATTAGTAATCAAGCTTAATTGGGAGTTTCTGAGTAATGTCAGTTTAATTATTTATTTAATTATTCTTCCACTCTGTCGGTCCTCTAACTTTCAGCTAAAAATTAATTGCACATACTTCATGTTTGTTTAAGTTGAGCTGTGATATGATTCTGTGTTGGTGAAACAGTAACAGGCCTCCTGGTATGTATGGGATTCAAATACAGCACTCAGCCAAAGGTTTTTAATCATAGCAAGAGTTAACATAAATAAACTTAACCTTTAACAACCTGTAGTTAGATGGTACAACAATTTACAGTCTGGGAACCTGTGCAGCCTTATTTCCAAACATGATATGTGAGAGTCTACATTCAGAGAAGGTCAGACTGTTTTTTTTAAAAGTGTTTTGAACTGTTGTATCTTGGTTTAGCACCACATGAATGTCCACGTCAGAGGATTCAGGTGGTCTTTATGAATAGATATCACAGGTGTCTTCAGATTCTGAGGCTCTCCACATCCACCACACAACCTTCTGTCGCCCACATTGTCAGCATTTTACGAAATTATGCAGAAATTGGAACACGTATCAGAGCTGAAGAAGAAGGAAAAACACTATTTTTAAGAGTTGCTACGTACTTTTCTTTAAATAAACATATGTTCAGTGAAGCTACCAGGTTGTTTCAGCATCTGCATCAAACTATTTTCATGAATGATTTTAGTGTGTATGATTTTAATGTGTGTTTTAAGGATTATAGGGCTTTTATGGTTTTATATGTTGGGTTGTGGATTTACAGTACACAGTAAATTTTGCAGTGTTAAATCAACACTTAGAGAGTTTATTTAACTTCTTCTAGAGTGTATTTGGCCCCATTGTCTCCAAATTAACACTGCAAAATCTACAGTGTATGTTATTTATCAATATGCACTTTAGGGGCTGCACTTTTCAATTTCGTTGTTCAGTAAACAGTGACAATAAACAAAATATATACTATATCTATCTAAGAGTTGAGTCCTGACTTTAAAAGTCATCCATCAGCAAGTTTTTTTTTTTTTTTATCTCTATTGAAATAGCTTTATCGTCTACTTGCTCAAGCTGTTCATCAAGTAAAAAGGAGGAAATCAGAATGCCTTTGACAGCTGCACCCCTGGACATTTGACATTCCACTGGCAGAACATCACAGATTTAGTTTTCTACATATCAGCCTGTGGAGCTCAGATAATGCATTGTGACTAGACTGAAATAGTCCATTGCTTTGACTGTATAGGTTTGTACTAATGATAATTACATTTCCCCTCTTTGATGCAAAACTACACCTGCATGTCCCTGGGATATGAAGTACTACTTTTAATCATGTGTTCAAGCCTCCACAAACGTGTATAATTAAACTGCAACAGGTTTAACTGTAAAGAATAAAAAGCAGTGAGTTGAATCACAGTAGGCAGGGTAAGCTTTTGTCAACCTTTAAAGAAATGTTTGTAACTCTGGTTCTTTTTCTGATCCTAGATACTAATCAGGCTTCAAAAACAGCAGCATCATTTACATTTCCTGAATGACAGACTCCAGCTACCAGAATAAATATGATCAGGTCTAATGGACCTTAAACTGTCTCCACTGTCTTTAATAAGTTCAATATTAAAAGCTTTATATGTGTTTCCCAAACTTGAGGTCAGGACAAAAACTGGGTTCATGTGGATCTGAGTCATTAATTGGACTCAAATATTTCACAATATCATAATATAAGATGATATATGGCCTTTTTTTGTACATAAGACACAGTATTCATATATTCTTTTTATTTCTAGTATATATTTTTAATTTTCTAGTTTAATTTTATTATTAACTTCTATGTTAATAATAACTTCACTGTTATTTGCTTTACTTACTTTTTGCACCTTTTCGTACTTTTTGCACCCCACTGTGTGTTTCTGTGACAGTGAATTTCTGCTGTGTGAGATTAATAAAGTCTTATCTTATCTTATCTTATCTTATCTTATCTTATCTTATCTTATCTTATCTTATCTTATCTTATCTTATCTTATCTTATCTTATCTTATCTTATCTTATCTTATCTTATCTTATCTTATCTTATCTTATCTTATCTTATCTTATCTTATCTCTTTAAATAACATTATAACATTCTCAAGTTGGGTAATATTTAAGATTTATGAACACAAAATTGATGTTCTTTAAGATTAAAGCCATAAATTTAGCGAAAGAAAAACCTCACAGTTGTAAGAAAAGCAGGAGACTGACATGGACACTACTTCACATTCACTTTTTTTTTGCGCTGTTCCAATAACTGGTCGACTTAGCCTTACAGTATATTTACGTCCCATTCACATTCTGTCAGGGTATGTAAACTTATGAACACAACTGTATAATCAAGCTGCTTTTTTCTCTCCATCTTAAACATAATATCACACTACTATGTAAAGGTGACGTACCTTCCACATAGCAGAGACAGATTAGACCGTTTTGTCTCACATTTCTCCAACATGAACTCCTGCTGAAACCAGGTCCTAGGCAGGATGCCAGGATCCCTGAAGAGACTCCAGACATTTGCCCTGTGCCGCCAGAAGGACACGGGATCAGGAAGGAACGCATTAATTACTGGAAAAAAGGAAAATTAATAGGAAAAAAAAAAAAAAAGAAAAAGCAACACTTCATGTGGATCTTGGCAGTGTGCCTTACACTTGGAGATAACAGGCCCTGCCAACGGTTGGGTCATTCAAAGCATGTCCAGATCAAGTCTCTATTATGGGATAAAAATAATACTTAAAGGGAAGTGATGAGTGAGTCACCACTTGTTCACTCTTTCTGAATTTTAAGTGTATACACTAAACACACACAAGCATGAACTACAGTCATTGACCTCATAAAATCTTCTGATAACTTGTCAGACAGAAACAACAACATCTTTTCCATGAACCAGATCCGTTTTATGGTTTACCACCCAGAAGTTAAGAGGGGAAGGGATGAAGCGAGAATGCACGGGAAAATCTAGACCAGACAACCAAGAAGGCTTCAGCATTCAAGAAGAAGACGAAATGAAATCGAATTAATCCATTCAACTTCAGAACTGCTTTATCTCACTAGCGTCGCGGGAGGGTGTGTGTGTGTGTGTGTGTTGGGGGGGGGGGGGGTCCAGCTGTTCATGGCCAAAGGCGGGGTACAACCTGGATGTGTTGTTAGTTGTCAGGGTTAAAATACAGAGGAAATTAATATCCTCGTGGTAGCGTCTAAAAACACATCACACGTAAATAGTGCAAAGAGGTCCCCACCTCCCCTAAGTCAGTGTGGAATAAATTCACAATACAGAGACACTTGTTTATATCACATAAGCAGAAGCACCTTGCCTCTATGACCACACCCACAATTTATCTGTTTTTTTAATGTGTGTTTTTGAGCTACATTAAACCATCCTAACATAGACTATTTATGACTATAGACAGCATAGGTGCATGTGCTTTGCAGATAAATAAATGACAAGTAAAAAATACATAGGCTACTGCAGGCCACACAGAATGCAATTCATCATCAATGAACATAACTTATGGAAGATATATCAAACAGATCGACTTTCATTTACACAGGAACTTACTGCTGTTTTATCACCAATGCAACATCATTTTCCATACCTGCATCTCTTTAAGAAATGAAACATATTGGCAGAATAATTCAAGTTAAAATAACAACAACATGACCATAGGACAAACTACTTTACCATCATACTGTAAATGCCTCTATTAGTGCAGGTTGAAATCCCTGTTACAGCCTGCAGGGTTATGCAATAAATATATGGGGGAACATGGTCATAGAGTTGCCCTGTCCCAACATTAGACATGTTATATCACTATGGTCGAAAAATAGTGAAACAGCTTACAGAATCTATAGATAGTTAATGTGATGCACATATGATTAAACATAGATTTGGAGCAATGAATTATAGAGGAACTATTTTTGGGGGGGGGACTTGCTTTTGCAAGTAGTGCGCATGTCCCACCTGCTCATATGGACAGCAAGCACCTGATCATAAGATCGATGGAAAAAATGGACAATATACAGGATGTCAACTGACACTATGTTCTGAATGTTCGTGATTATTTCAAACTGGAACAACAAAATATTAGTAAAGAAAAAGAAATACAGAAAAAAAAACATTCACATTTTCACACTTGTGGGCAATTTAGGCTGACCTGTTAACCTAGTGCAGGTGTTTAGATGATGGGAGGAATCTGTAGTACCCACTTACAGAGAAGATGCAAACTCAGAATCAAACCTAAGACCTTCTTCTGAGATGACAGTGCTATCCACATCACTGAAATCTACTCATAATAATTAGTGTTTTTCTTTGACGCAAAATCACCTGAATATTTAATTAACTGGCACACAAAGAGGAAAGCATATTAAGGCACTTTAGCCTTTCTACACTGGCTCCTGCTTCATTTAAGAATGAATGTATTCAAGTCATTACATGGTTTACTGCCTTATATTTCTGATTGTTTAACTGTGCATACTGCTTCTCACTCACTGAGGTCAGCTGACCAGTTACTCATAGTTGTTCTGTAATAGCTCCTGAACTGTGGAACAGCCACAATTTTATTCTTTGGATTTTAAACAGGGCTGAGAATTACATTTTGGTATTTTATTTTATTAGAGTTATATAGATTTTATTATGTTTTTAATGTGTATTTCAGCTTTGAATATTTTACAGCACATTCATCTGCTGTTTGTAAATAAAATGGACTTGACTTGAATAGTTGTTTTTGGTAATAACAGTGCATTTTGTAATAAACATCTATAATGTAAATAAATATATATATATATATATATATATATATATATATATATATATATATATATATATATATATATATATATATATATATATATATATATATATATATATTGTAATAAAGCTGCATTTTGTAATAAACTGCCCCAATGCATTTTGTAATAAATTTTGCCACATTATGTAATACATGTTTACATTTTGCAGCAGCAGGGCACTTTGATGGTGTGGTATTAAAACTCAAGGAGGTGTTTGGGAAACATTCCAAGTGGTTTATGTCTTGGCTGGTAATTAGATATATTAGACATATGGACAATTTGAAATTACAAATATATTTTGGAAATAGAAATGCAGCAAAATGTATTACAAAATGCGTTGTGGTAGTTTATTACTAAATGTGGCTTTATTACAAAATGAAATAAAAAGATTATTACAATGTGGCTCAACAAGGTTTTTAGCCAAAATTAACAAAATACTGATGAACTGGTGTGTAGATAAGTATAATGCTTGAGTTATGTAATATTGACAATCAACACCTATTATATTATATTATATTATATTATATTATATTATATTATATTATATTATATTATATTATATTATATTATATTATATTATATTATATTATATTATATTATATTATATTATATTAAAGGAAGCACTGAAGCTCCTTTTTTTGAACAGCTATTAAGACTGACACTCACATACTTCAACGTCATTTCACTTGAGCAAAAAGGAGTCTTCTAAATATTCTCAAGCGCACAGTCATTTGAAGCAGGAAGTGAAGACATTCACAGAGAAATTAAGTAAATACAGGAAAAATAAATAAATAAACTTCAGTAAATGTTAACATAAGCTATAGGACCCAGATGAGTATTATTTGCTACTTATTGTGATCATATCATAACCAGTGTGTGTGTCACTCAGAAGCTCATGTTTATATACTATATTCATAAATAATAATTACAATAAAGTATAGTTATTCTGTTTTAATGGACACAGACCTTCTTCTATTTTCACAACCAAGTTATAGCAAGATATTAATTTAATTATGTAAAAACAGAGAATTACAAACAAACCAATGACAAACGCAGCTGTGAAACAATAAACAGAAAATGGACAATAGAATAGAATAGAATAGAATAGAATAGAATAGAATAGAATAGAATAGAATAGAATAGAATAGAACTTTATCTGTGGGCTTTTCTCAGTTTATGAATGTGCTCAACAAAACTCCAGTGATTTACGTATTTCGAATTGTTCGTCCTCTCCTCTCACTTTTCTTTTCTTTTTTTCAACAAAGTTAATTTAATATACTGTCATTTAACAGTTTGAACAGTCTTCCTGTGTCCTAACTCTTTTTTTTTCCTCTTTTACAGCTTATTCCATCCAGTGTTCAGATTCATTATCATTACCTGATGTATACATATGGACCAGAGATTCTATTAGTTAAAAAAATAAAAAATAAAAAAATAAAAATCAATCCCAGAACATAGAAACCAGCTGCAGTTTTAGCCGATATTATACAGCAAACCTTTGAAGTTTATATGAAATGAGGTTGAACTGCTGCCCTTATCCTGTACACTTTATATCATCAGCCTTCCTGGTGTTAATATGAAATAATAAGGGATTTACAGCGGTCACAGAATGATTAATTTAAAATGATTTCTCAGTGTCATGTGAATCCACCTCAAATGTAAAATTAGAAAATGCAAAAGAGGGAAGAAATGAACTGTCACAACAACAGGTATGAGAATAATGTTAGAAGACATTGGTCATGGAATAACAAATCTCTCTTCCTCATGTCTTTAGGACAAGGCCGTCCAATAATAATCCCTTTTATCTCAGTATACAATGGAAGAATCAATGGTCCAAACATTTGCTGGTGTTACTTCATTTTTTTTTTCAATTGATTGTTCCCTTCTCTCCTGTCTCCTCTCTTGAGAAAATTACAAGTTCTTATTGAGAATCCTGGGGCAAAAAATAACATTCTTGTGTTGCACACAAAGAATTCTTTGTTGAGAAATGTAATAGACACTTAGATCGAACTGAGCTTTTCTCAGCTTATGGAAAAACATGTGTCCAACTGTAAAAAAAAAAAAAAAAAGGTATCTCTCACATGGTAGAAGTAAAACTTTATAGGCTGTCTGGAAAAAGTTCATATTGTGTAGTAGAGAACCCCCACCCACGCACTTCCACTCTCCAGCAGGCTACCCCTCAGTGACCCTGTTCTCCTGAGAAGCGACGATAAACGGTGCAGCGTGAGCCCATACTTCCCTGAGAGGGGACGATAATAGAGACTGTAGCACTCCAGGTTTTATTAATAACTCCTCATCTGCAGTAAACCTTTCATTAAAACTTATTGAACTCACTGAACTCTTACTGACTTTCAAGACACTTTGTTATTGGTTCCCTTTTTGAGCGAGGTAAACAGTTAAGAAGTGAAAAATGAAGAAAGTGCAGGACATGAGCAGCTGATGACAGACACATCCCTTCAGTCATTGACCCATAAACACCCAAACATCCAGCAAAAGCACCGACTATTGATCCACTGATTCTATCAATACACTTATGTCATCACCCTGAGCCCTGAAGGAGAGAGGGCTATTGTTTTTGAGTTGGTCTGTCTGTCTGTCTGTCTATCTGTCTGTCTGTCTGTCTATCTGGCTGTCTATCTGGCTGTCTGTCTGTCTATCTATCTGTCTGTCTGTCTGTCTGTCTGTCTTTCTATCTGTCTGTCTATCTATCTGTCTGTCTATCTATCTGTCTGTCTGTCTGTCTATCTGTCTATCTGTCTGCCTGTCTATCTGTCTGCCTGTCTGCCTGTCTATCTGTCTGCCTGTCTATCTGTCTGCCTGTCTGCCTGTCTATCTGTCTGTCTGTCTATCTGTCTGTTTGTCTGTCTGTCTGTCTGTCTGCTTGTAAGAAGCTTTATGCAAAAACTACTAGAACACTTTTCATGACATTTTCAGAAAAGGTATGAGGTGGTCCAGAATAGATCTCATTAAATTTGGTGAATGTAGGTCAAAGGTCAAAGTCACCAAAAATCTCTTTTCACAATGATAAGAGATAGAACAAATCAGGTAAAATGTGTGTGTGTGTGTGTGTGTGTGTGTGTTTGTATTCCTATCTTTATGAGGACATTCATATGTTTACAGTCACACCATGGGGATCTCTGACACTATGGGGACCAAAATTCAGGTCCCCATGAGGGTAAAATTTAAATAATGGTTAAATTATAATTTTTTATTTAATCATTCATTCATTTTTTTTTATTTTTTGTATTCAATTTCATGTTCTAATTTATTACTATTATTTTGCGTGTGTGTGTGTTTTACTGTTATTACCTCCACCAAGGAGGTATTAAATTCGTGTCTGTCTGTATATCTGCCTGTCTGTCTCTTTGTCTGTCTGTCAGCAGGATTGCGCAAAAAGTTCTGAATGGATTTTGATCAAACTTTCAGGAATGACAGATAATGGGTCAAGGAAGAACCCATTAGAGAACCCATTTTGAGCAATGAAGGTCAAAAGTCAAGGTCACACTAAAGGTCAACAGCTAAAACACATCCGTGATAATATCTCAGGATACAGACAAGATAGAATCTGGTGTTTTTGTTTTTTTGATCATTTACATCGTCTCACCTTCTGACATCAGATGGATCAACACCTTTGGTTCATATGACTGCCTTGTTTACTCTGTTTTTCCAAGTTATGACTGGGTATCACCTTTTTTAACCCATAAGGACCAGGCCTACTTTGAATTTTTCTTTATATTTAACCTTCTATAAGGGATTTATCATCATTTGTTGTAAAATGGGGGAGGGGTTGTAAATATTGTTTGTCATCAGATATGACCCATTTGGATGCTCAGAGGCATCACAGTCACCTTCTACAACAGGGATTCATTCACCAGTGACACCCATGGAGTTGGATCAATGACGATGAATTGAGATTGGAGACACTGGATTTATGCAGTAAATATTCCTTTTCTTTAATTTTTTTATTTTGATAGTATACTCTTTGACTTTACACTGAACTTTTATGAATATCTTCATGATCAGTGAATTAAATATAGGAAAATAGAATATTTTCACTGTGAAAATGTTAAATTCAAAAGATAATGTCAAGATAATGATACATTCTTGTTAAATCACATTACACACAGAGAGAGAAAAATGTATTTGGAACTGCCACAAAACTAACACTGAGTCTTTATGGGTTAATAATCATAAAAAAAAATGTCAACTTTAACATAAAAACAGACTTTTCATCATTGTTTGATATGCATTTCTGTGTACTTGGCCGTAGGTAGGAGAACATTTTTCTTGGATAGACAATGAAACTTCCCACTAAGGTCTGTAATGATGAAAACATGGGTAATCCGACTATTTATTGACAAGAGAAGAAAATTACTGTTCTGAAATCCTGCTTAAGCCAGCTCTGGACAGAATTCATGTAGCTTTAATAAACATGGTGCTGGAAATTTCTCAGTTGACAGTTTGACTTCATTTTTTTAGAACCACAGAAAGTCTGGTTTTGCATTGATAAGTGGTTCTTTATTAACCCTTTAACCCCTGAAGTGTCGGTGGTGATCGTTCGAAATGGATGATTTATTGAAACTATTCATATAAAGTCAATTGTTTGTTCAATAGTTACAGTTTCCAATCGTGCTGATTGAATAAATCTTGCTTTTATCGTAGACATCTGAGCATGCTCAGTTCACCTCCTGTGTAATTGGGGGTAAAACAGAGCAGTGAATGAGACTAACTCATTACAACAATAAGCGATTTGAACTTTTTGCTGTTTTCTTTGTGTGTTTTTTTATACTGTTGTTTGCAGTGTTGTGATACATCTTTATTTATTTATTTATTTACTCTGTTTTTTCACGTTTTGACTGCATATCACCTTTTTAATCCATAAGAACCCAGGCTTACTTTGATTTTTTTTCTTTACATTTAACCTTCCATAAAGGATTTATCATCATTTATTGTAAAAGTATCCAACTTATTTTGCTTTTTTTTTTCAGTGTAAATCAGGTATTTTCCTATGATGAATTCATAAGAAGAGATGATTCATTAATTCAGACATGTTAATAAAAACTCAGATTAAAATTGAGGGTTATTATTAAGGCAGAAACAGAGAAAAATGAAGAAGTGACTTTTTCCGCTAAGTTATTAATAGTTGAACATAAAAACAAGCATCTCCACAGTCATTAATGTGACTTTATAGGTTTTACTGATAAATCAATGTCATAGGACATGACAGTGTTTCTACATTCACTCTGGAGCCTCTGAACATCCAAATGAGTCATGTCTGATGATCATGAAAATGAGGCAAATAGTATTTTACAACAATGATCTACATGTATTGATAGGATTGGTGGATCAACAGGTATGGTCACCAGTGGCTGTTTGGGTCAAAAATGAATGTCATCGGGGCTAAAGGGTTAAAATAACAGAGGGAGGAATGTAAAGAGCATGAATATGGTTATATGTCCAGTCAGAGAAAATGCTACAAGTCTGTGAATCTGTACACAAATTCACTTTTAAAAGAGAATATAGGGGCAGCACGGTGGTTGTACCTCACAACAAGAAGGTCCCTGGTTCCATTCCCACTCCAGACCTTTCTGTGTGGAGTTTACATGTTCTCCTCATGTCTGTGTGGGTTTTCTCCAGGTACTCCAGTTTCCTCCCACCATCCAAACACATGCACTGATAGGTTAATTGGTTAATCTAAATTACCCATAGGTGTGAAAGTGAGAGTGATTGTTTGTCTATATATGTTCAGCCCTGAGATGAACTGGACACTCATACAGGGTGTACCCCACCTTCACTCACTGTAGCTGGATTAGACCCCCCCCCCCCCCCCCCCCCCAGTGACCCATGCGACCCTAGTGAGGATAAAGCGGGTTCAGATGACAAGACGAAGAGAATATGAATGAATATCAACACATGAATCTACCAGCGAAGCCTGAAGAAAGCTTATCAAAATAAATGAAATGTCGCCTACGCCTTTCCATACTTGCAGAGAAATGTGTTGTTGCTCAGCGACACAAGAGGCTCTGTCAATAAAACCCAAGACGCAGTGAATAATTTTTACAGAATCCACCTTTTCATATGACTTGACCTTTCTGTACTTTTATCCCTCTCTTCTTCATCTCTCCTTCTCCCACACACCCACACAGCCCAAGGCGGCCACATTACATCACTACTGACCCCCCCCCCCCCTTTTTCCCCCCTCTTTTGTTTCTTTATTTTCCATCCCTAACACAGATGAGATCATTGAATGGATTTCATTCCAGCTGTTCAGGGGCATCTGGAAGACATTCCAGTGCATGGACACAGATCACAGTCTTATAGGCAGCTTCTTATAATTCTGAACAGCTGCAGAACACTGGGTTTTTACACTTTAGTGATGACATGGATCGTACTCAATTAAAAGTGATTAAAAGCAGGGAAAATTATGCATGTGCAAAAACATCAAAGCATAGCAGACTGTGTGAACTATGTAACTGATTACCCCCAAGAAGTTGCTCAGTGGAATTTCTCAACTTCAACTTGTTGTTAGACATCGAATGCAAAGTTCTATATACCTGTTAACCTAAAACACTCTGGGGACATCTAGTGGACACATATACGTACTACACACCTGTTTCCCCTCACTTTAACATGTACTTTTGTCAATTCCCAAATTAATGTAATCTTTCTTAAGTGTTTTATCACCATTTGTTAGATATTATCTTCTGTATTTTGCCTTTTCTTCCAGTGAAAGTCATGTATTTTTTTTTATATTTAATTCATTCATCATTTCCCCACTGTAGAATTAATAAAGGATTATCTTATTTTATTTAGATTATCATAAAAGCTCAGATTAAAGTTGTGAGTAACTATATCAAAACAAAAACAAAAAACTGAAGAAAAGGGTTTTTTAGCAAAGATATTAATAATTGAACAAGTGTCTTTGTTAAACTCCATGTCTTTTACTGGTGAGTCAATGCTGGAGAAGATGGTGTTTGTATTTTCACTATGAAACGTCTGAATGTCCAAATACATCACATCTGATCATCATGATAACCATAGTTGTTGGGGTTTTTTTTGTAATTTACATGTGTTAATAGAATTGGTGGATCAATGGGTTTTCAACCTTTTAGATCAGTAGATTATTTTGGATGCCTGTGGTTGTTTGAGTTGTTTAGAAGAATCCTGACAATGAGGGTAAATAATTTTTTTAAATCACTTTTTTTTTTTTTGTCCTTTAAGTGAATTTAAAAATACCTGCATCTGCAACATATCAGAGACAAAGTGATTTCTTCAGGGACATAAACTAATTTAATATAATATTCTTCATAAAAACAAGCAACACATCCTTCTCTGCAGCAGAATCCCACCTGTGTTTGGTTAGTTAAGATGATGCTATCGCTATCAGTGTTACAGAAACTGCAAAACACAAAACTATTGGGTTTTGTTCTGGTAGATCATACCATTCAGGAACAGTTCAAACCTGTTCCCGGAAAAAAAAAAAAAAACAAGCTACGAAAACAACAGCCTCTTGTAATTTTAAACCGTACTTCTTTCTATCTGTGTGTTGCTGTATTTACTTCCAACTACGTAATGTCACAGTGTTCATAGTGAGTATGAAATGAAAACTGCAACAAATGGTCATTAAGTTTGGAACTGAGGTCATGAAAAATCCAGTCCTTCGTCACTACACTGAGTTGGACCAGAACTTCCAATGTTACATGGATTCTTTTTGTGACGTATTTTCACACTGGATTTTTGTGCAGCTATTAATAAACCTGTACTGAAGGTTGTCAAACCTGCTTTGAAGATCACACACACACACACACACACACACACACACACATACATACATATGCACACACACACACACACACACACACACACACACACAGTTCAACGTAGCAAAACTAAAACAATAGAATTACTGAATTTATTTCATAATCAGATAAAATCTATAGGCTACATAACATGCATCACTCTTTAATCAGAAAACTTGAGTCACTAAATTCAGAGGGAAATATATTTGAAGAAGAACTAAAATAAAATGATTTGAAAAATAAAAACTATTCAGTGAAGTAAACTAACTACAGGATGGGTTGAAAATAACTAGGCTTTAAATATTGCTTATAACATTTTTAGAACCACCAAAATTAAGATTAATGGAGGTTTACTTGTTTTCTCATTTTGAAGGACTTAAGAGAAGATCTCAGTGATATCACACACCATCTTATTTTATCTTATTTTACTTCATCTTTGGTCATTTGAGGAAACTGGTTGATGCCAGTGGCGCTTACGTTGAAATATGAAAATGTCAGTGTAATAAAGAACATATATAATTTATTTTAATAAATCTATAATAGGTATATATATTTTATTACCCTTCTTTAATGCCTTGTTTCTTTTCACCCACCTTATGTAAAGGCACATAGATACAAATATAAAAAATACAAAAGCAAAGAAATAATCCATTGTGTTGACGTCTAAATGTCATGCATTATTATAAAACAAATAACAAATGGTGGCTCTTACGTCTGAAAGCAATGAATTATTATTTTTTTGTGCATTTACTTATATGTTAATTTACTATAATTTGCTATAAAACAAATAACTGATCAGGTTTCTGTAAGTACTGTGTAATATTCACAAACAAACTGTTGTTTTAAAACAGTTGGTGCTTTATTCTGAAAATGTAGACTGTTAACAAAAAACTATTGAGTAAATAAGCAAATAAATAAATAAATGAACTGAGATAGCGATTTTTTTAAAAATTATTACAAGAAAGGAGTGTCTATTAGAGCCCCAGTATTACCTTTAAAAGATGAGATCATGACCAAAATACAGGAAGTTAAAAACAATGTTGAAATTTTGTGGTTAAACAAATTATTGTAAAAAAAAAAAAATTTTTTATAAAAAATAAAGCATCCATATATGTAACAACTCATCAAACAGAAAATGAAATGTCAACCCTGAAGTAATAAAAAAAAAAAAAGAACAAGAGAGAAACAAAATAAAGTGGGAAACGTGTAGGTCAAACAGGTTAGAAACAAAACAGCTCCAGCTTCAGTCAGTGACGAACAAGTGGAAGTGAAACAGGTGAGAACAAAACCTCTGGAAAGCAAAGTTCCTCCTCTGGACTTTTCTTTTTTTTCTGGCTAAATTTAGCCTCAAAATGTCAGAGTCACATTTAAAAGTCACCTCTGCTCACAGACTCAACAGTCAGTGTGGATGTGCAACACAAGGTAAGAACCAGCTGATGGGAAAAGAAACAACAAGCTGTAGCTCTTATTTATTTATTTATTTACTTACTTACTTATTTATTTATTTATTTATTTATTTATTTATTTATTTATTTATTTATTTATTTCTTTATTTCTTTATTTATTTATTTATTTCTTTATTTATTTATTTATATTTATTTATTTATTTATTTATTCATTCATTCCTTTATTTTATTTATTTATTTTTATTTATTTGTTTGTTTGTTTATTTATTTAAAGCTGATGGTTATAGTGTAATTTAACCCTTTGATGCATGAATGATGAGAACTTTAATCAAGATGTTTTTTTCTAATTGTTTTTAATCCTTCTTTAGACATGAATTAAATAATGTGATTGAAATCTGTTTAATGAACCTATTTTTCTGGAGTTACAGAAATACCCACTCAGCTAGAAAACGTGTGTGTTTTGTGTGTATTTAAAATGCAATATTAGAATACTATGAAATAAAACATTTTTAATGCAGTTGTTGTTTAAAAACAAGACTGTTAATTACAGTCTAATAACAATAAGCAATAAATATGCTTGTGTAGATCAGGTATTAAGAACAGAACAGTTACAGTAATGATATGAACTGATTGATATGGAACTAAAACAACTAAACCATGAATATACAAGAGAACAACTGTAGAAGAACTATCCACTGTAGTGACCAGTATGTGTCAAAGGGTTAATATCAGTGATACAATTGTGTATTTATTTAAAGCTTATGATTATAGTGTAATGTAATATCAGAGGTTTAAAAATATGTATGTATTTATTTTTTTCTTTTACCACTTATGTATTATTATATATCATGTTTATTCTACTGCTACGATTTCCTCAACTTTCCATCTCATTAATAACAAATATGTAGCTGTAAATGTGAGTACCATTTAACTTTTCCCCTCTTTTTTTCACCCTCTTCACTTCCATTCCTTTTTTCTGTCATTCAGATGAAGCTTTTCATCATCATCTGTGCATTTCTTCATGTCAGCTTCCAAAATCCAACAAACCACTGGACTTTCCTGCCTAATAGTGAGTTCTCAGCATGTTTTGTTACTTTTCTTTAACCACTAAATGACTTGATAAGATTGAAGTTGCAACTTATGCAGCCGTACAACCATGAAAACATTATATAACAAGAATGCAGTATATGCAGTATATCACTATACAATGATTTGCTTTAAATCTAGTAGTAGTAGTAGTAGTAGTAGTAGTAGTAGTTGCTGTTGTTGTTGTTGTTGTTGATGTTGTTGTTGTAGTTTATTCTGTTTTGAAAAGCATCTTTAAATAGAATATATACATACGTCTTTTTTTTTGTTATTACTATGGTGCCATTTCGCTGCCAGTAACATGTGGCATTGAAAAAACACAGTATTTTGGGAATACAAAAATACCCTCCCAAAATGCTGTGTTTTTTCAATGTCTGTATTTCATCTTTCTATTCATCATTTTACAATACCAATACCTGTTACAATGCCAATGCAACATTTTCTACAATGCCAAGTTGTTTTTTCAATGCCACAGGTTAATGGCAGCGAAATGGCCCCATATATTACTTGTTATTTTAATAATAACAAACCTACACTGTAGATTTCGCAGTGTTAATTTGGAAACAATGGGACCAAATACACTCTAGAAGAAGTTCAATAAACTCTCTAAGTGTTGATTTAACACTGCAAAATTTACTGTGTATGCACTATTCATTTAAATGATCAATATCACTATATAATCACCTACAGCCAGATGTTTCTGACTTAATAAACTCCCTTTGACGGTGTGAAATGTGTGTGTTTTCTGCTGTAGCTGTGGTTCTGGAGGTGGATGGTGGTTTGGGTCAGTATCCACTGAGCTGCCTGGACTCAGCAAAGGAGGTCATGAGCAGAGATGATCAGGGACAGGACATCATTTGGAAGAAGGATGGAGAGGAGAAGCAAAAAGGAAACACATACTCCCTGCAGCTGGAGGAAAGTTTAGGAGGAGGAAATTACACCTGCCACAATAAAGACGGATCACTCCTCAATCACACTGTGGTCCTGATCAAACGGGAGGAAAGTCAAGAGAAGAGGATACTCGTCGACCCTAACCGAGGTACGACATCCTTTTAAAAACTGCAGTAAATAAGATTAAAAAGGTATGTTTAAAAAGGTTTGTTTTTATGCTCTTTTGCTGTGTTTCCAGATTATGTAAAGTGTTCTGCCCAAAATTACAACGGAGGGTTCCACTGCTCTTGGACTTGGAGCCCAAGTCGTGTTGGAAAAGTTGCGTTCATCAGAGTTCAACGGTGAGATCAAGACAAAGCTGAAAGGTTTTTCAGTCACAACAGCATAAAGAGATATCCAAAAAAAATAGAAACTGAACACAACACCTTGTTTGGTCATTTGAAATGAAATTAAATGTGAAGATATTGTAGAAAAAAACTATAGAAATGTTTTAACCTCTTCCCAGCCTTACATCCTGGTTCTGGGACATTATTTTAATAACACCTACAGTATATATACAGTTCCCACATTAATGTACAGCTACACTTGTCACATCAAATGGAAGCAAACAAACTCATCTTTCTGAATATATAAATATATAAACCATTCTAAAGAGCTACAGGAACAACACATTCGCAAACGGTTGTTTTCCAAAAAAGCCAGAGTTGGTCAAAATACTCACATTCTGTACTTAAGTAGAAGTACAGCTACTTGTGTGAAGAAATACTCTGGAAAAAGTAGAAGTACTGATTCAACTCTTCTACTTAAATAAAAGTAAAAAAAAAGTACAACTTCTCAATTGTAATAAAGTACAAAAGTAAAAAGTAAAACTGCTTTTTTTGTCATGAGATTAAAAATAAATAAACACGTTTAATATATATATATATATATATATATATATATATATATATATATATATATATATATATATATATATATATATATATACTATATAATTTATTTATTTATTTATTTTATATATATATAATTTTAAGAAAGAGTCCAAATTATGAGATAAAAAGGAAAGATTAGGAGATAAAAAGTCATATAACTGTAATATGTAACGTCACAGTTTCTTTCCTCCACTGATTAATCATCTTTCAGTCTTCACAAAGGTGGTGTCATTTTCCTCATAGCACTCCAGCAAATATAATCCAGTAAATTATTTAGGGACAAAGCACACGTAAGAATAATATGTTTGGATCAGAATACTCATTTGGACTTTATCATAATAGTAATTTTAATGTAGGTTCATCAATTTTGGCTAAATTATGTGTATGTGAAGCATTCAACAGTTATTCACTTTTTCCAAAAATGTCCAAATGTCGTCACTTTGGAAAAACTGTTAAACACTGTAAACACTAACACTGATTAACCTCTACCTACTAAATGCAGCTCTATTCACCCCAAACATTAGGGGGGGGGGTAAAATGTATTTGTGTTTCTAAGTTTACAGCTTTGTATCTGTCAAATAAACAGCAAAAGTGAGTGTTTTAGTCCAAACTACAGAGTCAATTATTTTACCTATACTCCAAATAACTGTCATTTTAATTTGGAGAAGATTTTTTTTCTGGAATTTTAAGCAAAATCACCCTGGAATAAAATAGTTTACAGTAATAGTTTCTTTAATATGTATGTCTAAAATGCATCAGTAATCAGTATTTTAATTTATAACAGCTGTCTGTCTGTCTTTTATGTAGTGTCTCTGATTATCATGACACACATTGTACCGTGGACGTCAGTGGGCAGGTGTGGACATGTACCTCAGGTCAGCATAGGTTCCACTGTTCCGTGGACAACAGTCACACATCCATTTCCTGTTTGGATGAGCAGCACTGTCCTTATGCTGAGGAGACCCACCTCATCCATATCGATATCTATGTGAGAACGACATACTTTCTGGTGGAGAAATACTCCAAACATTTTTACCTGTCAGAGATCGGTAGGAAACTTATTATTATTATTATTATTATTATTATTATTATTATTATTATTATTATTATTATTATTATTATTATTATTATTATTATTATTATTATTATTATTATTATTATTTTATTAATTAATTTATTTATTTATTTATTTATTTACTGGTTCGTGTACATATGTTGTGCTTCACTCTCTGTTTTCTGTTACACTTCACAGTGAAACCTGATAAGGTGAGCATCAGTAAAGTCAATAAATCGTTGATAGAGTGGACTTACCCCAGCTCCTGGACCGGTCCCTACTCCTACTTCCCCCTCACTTTCCAGATTGCACAGTTTACGGAGGCGTGTAGACAGTGTGCTAACCCCTGCACTGACTTAAAAGCCACAACGGTAAGGAAAAACAAACAAATAAAAAAAGTTAGCTTCTTCATTTTAGACCTAAGTGATAAGTATTTTAATTAATAAAATGTAAACTGTATAAAGGTCATTAATAAGTTAGCAATAGCAATGATTGTCAAGAGGTTAACAGACTGAATTTGGAAAGAGAGGAGATTGAAATTTGCAATGAATAATGTATGTAGGCAATACATTATCCCGCTTATTCTACAGTTATTACAGCTTATTACTGCTACTACTCTAACAGACCGGATAAATAGCCGTTACAACGTTGAGAATATTTACTTTCACAGTGGCCGAACTACTTGCGGAGTGATATGGTGCCGTGAATCTGAAGTGGCAAAACTCGTTGCCATTGGCAGCGGGTGTTAACGGCGCAGCGGGCAGTTATAGAAAAAATCCGTCTGCAGAAGGCTGGAAACGTCTATTCAAAGTGAATGGGAGCTGTCGGAACATTCTAGAGGGCCGTAGAATAAGCAAGGGATAATTCATTCCCCACGAGTTACTATCAGAAAAAAATATTCCCCAACGGGGTGGACCAACACCCCGAAGGCGGAGGGGTGTTGTTCTGCCCCCAAGGGGGATATTTTTCGATCGTAACTCGTGGGGAATGAATTATCCCGCTTATTCTACGGGTTATTGCAGCTTATTAGTGCTACTACTCTAACAAACTGGATAAAATAGTTGTTACAACGTAGTGAATATCTACTTTAAAAGTGGCCGAACTACCTGCGGAGTGATATGGTAACGTGAATCTGAAGTGACAAAACCCGTTGCCATGGGCAGCGGGCGTTAACGGCGCAGCAGGAAGGCTGGGAATGCAATTCAAAGTGAACGGGAGCTGTCGGAATGTTCTAGAGGGCCATAGAATAAAACAAACACACATATGCTTTCATAAAACTCTATGGGATGAGTGGGAATACAGTGTTTTTTTCTGTCAGACAGAATTGGCCTACTGTATACTGATGACTTTTGGGGGCAGTGCCTGCTGCTGAGGTTGGTCAGGTTGCTTTCGAACACATTTAGTTTCATGATGTTGTTGTGTTGTTTTTATTGTGTTTTAACCACTGCTGCAAACCAAATTTCCCCTCTGTGGGACAATAAATACCTGAACTGGAACTGAAATTAACTGAAAGAGCAGAATGAACTGCAGTAGTTTTGCTTTTATATGGTTTGTTTTTCAACACTGTAGTAGCAGCTCTGCAATGAACTGGCGACTCATACAGGCTGTACCCCACCTTCACCCATTGTAGTTGGGTTAGGCCCCCTGTGACCCCGTGACCCTAGTGAAGATAAAGTGGGTTCAGACGACGAGACGAGACACTCTAGTAGCAAAACTATTGATTGAATTCATAGAGTGACCCAGTGACCCAGAATGGATGTCATTATATTTTGGGAAAATTTGGTCAAAGTTAAAATTTTGTATGATTTTTTCAAATCTTTTTTCCACCCATTTCCTTATAATGTGTGAAATTTCACATGTCTGTATCAGCAAATATATTATTTGATTTATAGAAAATTGACTTTATAGACTGTCAGTAATCCAGAATGGATCTGATTCCATTTTGAGAGCAGTGCTGTAAGTCAAAGTTTCATTGTATATTCATTTTTAAAGTCTTCACTTTTGCTTAAAATTGGTGAAATATGTGCAGGGAGCAAGGTTTGTTATGAATGACACTACTTGTTTTCATTTACGCACATTTTTTGAGTGATTGAATTATTTTATATTATATACTTTAGTATTTCTGTGATTGACTGGAGGTTATAAAGTCAAAGCTTAATTGGTTCACATCTAAACATCATGAGAAAAGACTAAAAGAAACTAAGTTCACAGGGGATGTAGGTAAATACTGACAGAGGGTTTGGGATTAGTGCTGTGTGGGACTACAATGTTCTGTGAGTTACTCTTAGTTTTAATTCCTGCTACAAATTTTATCTTTAACAAGATGATAACGGACTCTGTACAGGTTCTGCAAAAATGACAATGATACAATCGAGTTAATGTCATGTGATAGGAACAAATAAGGGAACTGCAGTCACAATACCATGAATGAATGAAAGAACCAGTGATGTGGTGTTGCTGTGACATGATACAGTTTTGTCAATCCATTTTATTTTGCAGATGTTGAAAGTCCACTCAGACAGCTGCACATTTAAAGTCAAGCGCAGGATAAAGACGGTCTGTGTCCGAGCTAAGGATGCTCTCTCTAACTCTGAATGGGGCGAGTGGAGCCACATCAGGTGATGACCTCCATGTTGAATTATGTGGGAGACTCAGCATTTGGACTGTGCTTTCATTTTAAATAACCCAAAGGAATCATATCAAACTAATTATTGGTATTTTATTACAGGCTGAAGGGGAAAAGAAGAAACAATTAGTGCAAACTCATCCAAAAGTGAGAAAGACGAGCACGGGGATATCTTCAGATATACATATTTATATTTTTACAGTTATTTGTTTTAATGATCTGCTTAATTTTACTGTAACAAGTAATTTTTCTTGATGACTAAACAAATAAATTTTAATTTACACATGTTTGTGTTGTATATTCCTATATAAAATATAGATAAATGTGACCTGTACCTACTCTGTATTCCATTGTTTTTATGAAAAACAAACTGGAAGCTATGGATCATAAAATATAAATGTAAATCATAATCAAACCTCTATGTGACAGATCTTTATTCCACTTTTCTCACTTTGTGGATTCTGTCATTCACATTTATTATTCACTATTAAAAGGCACAACACCAAATCACATCATGTCTTAAAAATGTGTTTGACCCCCACAGGCCCAGTGTTGTAATATGATATGACATGACATTTGGGTATTTAAGAGTTAAGTGAATAAAATAATTTTTCACTGTATATGTATTTCAGTTCAGTTATTTTATTTGAGCAGTTTATCTTAAAATAAATAAATAAAGTACAGAATAAAAGAAACAAAAGACAAAATAAGGATTTCAGAGTCACTACTCAAAAAGAGTAGGTTGAAGTTCAGAGAACTTATAAAAATCCTACCCCTCATTTAACAATTTTACATTACAATAATAATAATCATTTTATTAATTACTCATTTCAATGTCCATCTTGACCATATGTTTGAAGTTTATTTGTCTTATGGTTCATTTACATTTTTCCTACAAATATATGCATTATTTTAGATACATCTTGGATTCCTTTTCACATTTTTTGTACATTTTTTGTAATCAGTCTCAAACATTTTACATAGTGCAAATCAACATATCAGTGACAGCCAATATTTTGAAGACTTCCATAAGTAAGGCCATTTTTTTTACAGTGTACCTGTCAGGGATATTAGATTTGTATTTATTTCACAAATAATCATTTGAATAAATATAAAATGTTTTTATTTATAAAAACCATGTCACAAATGTTTGTATATTTACATTTGTATACTTTCACTTTACACATTAAAACAATTATGATGCTGAACTGGAAAAGGAAATTTCAATACTAGTTTTTATTTGAGCAATAAACAACAGGAGGAAATGTCATCAGCTCCCCATGATTGTATGGCCTTTCCCTGAGCACTTAGGTGAGAATGTAGCTTTTGCAAGAAACTCTTCCTGTCGCTCAACAACAAACCATACCGTTGTTTTTTATCTGCTTAGAAGGAATTTGGCACGCTTGCTATGTTTTTCTGTTTCATACCCAGACATATTGTTTTGTTGTGGTGATCACTCCAACTCCACCCTGCTTTTTAACATAACTCTTCCTTCAAATCTACAAATAAATGAGTTGTTTCGACTGACTTATCGCATTCATCTGTGTATATGAACACCTCAGCTCAGCACACAATGACTCTTTTACATTGAGCTTCCTCTGTACAGAAGTCAAATCTCATCTATTTAGATTTCATAGGCTTCAGTCATATCAAAACTGCCATTTCAGACAGACTTCCTCAATATTTTGTTGGAGTTTACACAAAGATAATTGGCTGCACTTAAGCACTGAACTTTCAACTGAAAAAGACGCTGATGCTGTGAAAGTTTGGGCTAATTTCAAGACTTTCAAGCGTGACTTACCTTTTCCTTTCTTGACGCATCAGGATAACTCAAACATGTCAAACATGTCATAGGTCATAAATGTTAACCCTTTATAGTTACACTCATATAAATACTCTGAAATTTTAAAATTAAACCTTAGTGTTGTTATTTGATGACATAACAAAACTTTATTGTGAGATTTAAAAAAAAAAAAGTATTATGTGAAAAATCAAGGTCAGTGAAGTTACCATATTTAGTTCCTTATCTGTTAGTGACCAAATTAAATGTAAAAAATACAAGAAAAAAATGAAAGGAACATCTATTTTAGAACATTGCCTTTAGAACATTAGAACTAACATAAATAATCAAGACACATTATCTCTTTGAACATCACCCTTATATTAGTACCATTACTTCATGGTACCTAACAAAGGAGGTACAAACACTGTTCATGCAGAGCTGGACCCTGTGTAGACCCTATAGACCCTGTAGACCCTGTAGACCCTGTAGACCCTGTAGACCCTGTAGACTCTGTAGACCCTATAGATACTGTAGACCCTATAGACCCTATAGACCCTGTAGACCCTATAGACCCTGTGGACCCTGTAGACCCTATAGACCCTGTGGACCCTGTAGACCCTATAGACCCTGTAGACCCTGTAGACCCTATAGACCCTGTAGACCCTGTAGACCCTATAGACCCTGTAGACCCTATAGACCCTGTAGACCCTATAGACCCTATAGACCATATAGACCCTGTAGACTCTGTAGACCCTATAGACACTGTAGACCCTATAGACCCTGTGGACCCTGTAGACCCTATATACCCTGTAGACCCTATAGACCCTGTGGACCCTGTAGACCCTATAGACCCTGTAGACCCTATAGACCCTATAGACCCTGTAGACCCTATAGACCCTGTAGACCCTGTAGACCCTGTAGACCCTATAGACCCTGTAGACCCTATAGACCCTGTGGACCCTGTAGACCCTATATACCCTGTAGACCCTATAGACCCTGTGGACCCTGTAGACCCTATAGACCCTGTAGACCCTGTAGACCCTGTGGACCCTGTAGACCCTATATACCCTGTAGACCCTATAGACCCTGTGGACCCTGTAGACCCTATAGACCCTGTAGACCCTATAGACCCTGTAGACCCTATAGACCCTGTAGACCCTGTAGACCCTGTAGACCCTATAGACCCTGTAGACCCTATAGACCCTGTAGACCCTATAGACCCTGTAGACCCTATAGACCCTGTAGACCCTATAGACCCTGTGGACCCTGTAGACCCTATATACCCTGTAGACCCTATATACCCTGTAGACCCTATAGACCCTGTGGACCCTGTAGACCCTATAGACCCTGTAGACCCTGTAGACCCTGTAGACCCTGTGGACCCTGTAGACCCTATATACCCTGTAGACCCTATAGACCCTGTGGACCCTGTAGACCCTATAGACCCTGTAGACCCTATAGACCCTGTAGACCCTGTAGACCCTATAGACCCTGTAGACCCTATAGACCCTGTAGACCCTATAGACCCTGTAGACCCTATAGACCCTGTAGACCCTATAGACCCTGTAGACAACATTAGACCAGAAATTGTTGTCTCACTGTCCTCACTGCAACTGTCTTCTAATATGTGTGAAGATTACCAGAAATAATCAGTTGGCTGATAATGGTTTAATATGCTGACAAATGTGTTTTATTTATGGCTGACATCTTATTATTTAGTACATGTACAGCATTCATTAATGATAAGCAGCATGTTTTTTGATTACACTGTGTACTAATTTTTATCCTGTATTATGTAGGACCACTTCTCTAAAACTAACAGGAAATATTCAGATCTTAATGGAAAATGATATAAAAACATAACTTTGTGTCTTTTAATTGTCATTCTGCCAAATTAAGTGAATATTTTTTTTTGTATAATATGATCTGTTTTCTAAATAAATTAAAGCAGAAGAGATGAATGAGTCATATCTAATTGGGTAAAATCCCAGAGCAGTTACAGAAATGTATTGGCAAAACTCCACACCACATGTAAGAAAAGCCCAAACAATAAGTATTAGAGCACTGAATATCATGGCATTCCTTGTGGTATTAGTGTACAACCAGACTGATCAAGTGATTATAGGGTGATTCCCTACCAGAAAAAAGCAGAAGTAATATAATGACATAAGTGCTTTCAGGGCCAAGATTTTGCCCATGTGTAATGTGTTACATTTGACCTTTATTTTTTTTTTCATTTATTGCATTGTTTCCATCCACACAACTTTTGGGAAATATTACTTCTTCTGAATGCAAATTAAAATAACATTGTGATCTACTGTAAGTGTTGGGATTTACAGGTACTGTTGAAAGTGAAATATCTGACATAGTACAACCAGACTTTGGCTCAGGATGTTCATGAGCGCCTTTGCTTAATTTAGAAATGGAGCTACCTGTCCCTAGTGTTCTGCTATTAAATCAGTCTAAATCACTTTTAAAGAATACCTTTGCTATTCTCAACTAAGCCACATTTTACCACCCTGACATGGCCACATTATTTCTTAAGACAAAGCATGGCAAGGATAAAAATATCAAGATAGGAGAAGTAGTGATAATTAATTGTATGTTACAAGTACCAATGAGACAGTCAGCCATGACCTTGGCACCAGTCTCACTTTAATGATAAATTGTTCTCAATATGCCCCATATGTGCCATGTGATTTCACTGAAACACACAGGAAGCCTCTGATTAATGTAGACTAGTGTGAGAGTGCAAATGAAATCAAATGTTTAGTTATTTTTCATATCCTGTATGTAGAGATAAAATAGATAGATAGATAGATAGATAGATAGATAGATAGATAGATAGATAGATAGATAGATAGATAGATAGATAGATAGATAGATAGATAGATAGATAGATAGATAGATAGATAGATAGATAGATAGATAGATAGATAGATAGATAGATAGATAGATAGATAGATAGATAGATAGATAGATAGATAGATAGATAGATAGATAGATAGATAGATAGATAGATAGATAGATAGATAGATAGATAGATAGATAGATAGATAGATAGATATTTTTCTTATTTTCCCTGGACTCATAACTGACTCTGCTGTTGCTCAAAGGGTTAAGACAAACCTCCATGATTTATTCCAGCAGTTTTCTTTTGGGTGTTGCCTACAAGATCAATTATATTCCCAACTTGTTCTCATGAATCCACAATCTCATTGACCTTGTCTACATTTGTTGGCCATGTTAATTAATAGGCAGAGAAACAGCAATTTGGACAGATGGCATTTATCTGCATGCTACTTACTATGCAAGTACAACGTTTGAGAATACAACTGACATTTAGTGGAGGCGCGAAAAAAAAAGAAATCATGCAATGTTTATTTAAAACCACTAGATGGCAATATTGTACCAAAATCTTGGCACTGTCCCGAGCCATTAATGAGGCCTTCAGTGTTTTCTAGTGACCTGAACCGCAGGAGGTCATCATCAACTGGGATATGTTTAGGTTTAAGAGAACACATTATACAGTACATTACATGTGACGATTTATTACTTGTCACCCATAACTTTATTTCTAACCCATTACACACACAGTTTCCCCCGCGGTTTAATAGAAATAACATGTCCTCGTGCGCGTTTTTTTTTTTTTTTTTTTTTAATATATAGTATATTTAAGTATACAGAATAAAAGTAACGAGCTGTTTTTATGTAGGCATCGGAGAAATTACATTCTGCTCGTATCTGGTCTCTAGCAGTAACATCTATATTTGTCTCCTTTCATGTCTACAATAGAGCATATTGGTAGACATAAGGCCCATTCTCATAAGCACATGTCTGTTTTTTTTTTTTTTTTTTTTTTTTTACAACGAGCCATTTTTACGAGTCTTCAATTCAATCAGGGCATTATTATCATCAACCCAACCTTTTGATTTACGGGAACATCTGGTGGTTTGTAGGAGACGCCTACAACTGCCTTTCTGATCACTTACTTCAAAATGTCTGATAGAGTTATAACGCATGGAGTTTTTTAATAGCTTCCCCATATGTGGACTCTTGAACAAAGGTATATGAGCACATATTAAACGCTGCACTTACACGTCGTTTGCATTGCCTCCCTGTATATCCATCTCGCCTATCCGTGCGTAATGGGGATATTTTGCAGACCTTATTTTGTGGGTGCCATGGAGTTAGTAAATCACAGTATTAACATGGCTGGATCACCGGGGGCCCAACTGACAACTCTGTTTTTGGATACTGAGACAGTGATATTTGGGCTAACAGTGTGTTAGGGATATAAATATATGCCACCCCAGGGGGCTAGACTGACTGTTCGCACTGGCCCGCATGCCGACCAAGGCAGACAGATCATGCAGAGGAGAACCGGCTACAATCAAACAAATGTGCTGAAGGATCGCTCTGAACGTGTGTGTGTGTGTGTGTGTGTGTGTGTGTGTGTGTGTGTGTGTGTGTGAGAGAGAGAGAGTCAGTAGAGGTGTCAGTGCGAGTGTGAAAGACATTTTATCTCACGTTGCTTTTATTTGTCACTATTTATTGTATCGTGTACTCACGTGGTAGGGTGCTCACATTTCCCCACCCACAGCAGGAGTCATAAATAAACAGCGATAGACAATGATGAGATGATTGCGGAGGTTTGGTGTCTAACCTTGACCGTTTATGGCATTTATCAGACTGTGGATTGAGGGTCTCCTCTTGCTCACCCTCGCGCAAAACTCACAGCACTGTTAGAATTAAAGTATAATTGTTTAAATCAGCTAGAATTACACAAATATCACCATTTAATAATGCGTAATTGTTTGCACGTTCTTATCAGCATTGGCATTTATTTTTCTTGGGGCCCTTAATTGTTGTGCGTTAAACTGTGGATCATCAACGTGTCACAAACGTTTTTATCAGTTCTAGATAAAATCTTAATTTTTAAAGATGCCCCCCCCCTGATTAAAAAAAAACACCATCTCGTTCTCTCTGTTTCATTATAATTAACCATACAGTACTTACTGAACAGATGGCCCCCATACAATTCAATTTGACCATTTAGAAATTACTCTGTAATGATGGGGAAAACCAGGACTGATGGGGAACATGAGTAATGTTGTAATATCTTCAATTTCTGCATGATTGACCAGCGCTGCAAGTATATAATAAACATTTTCTACGCATGTATGAGTCCACTGTTAAGTTTGTGCAAATATTTGTATTCATATTTTATATCGTTTTTAGTGTTTGAGTAGTTATATTTTTTGACTGATTGCAATTTTTGGACAGCGGGATAGCACAGTTTAGCTGTAATCCTCATATTTATGTTGGATTCAACACTTAGTCCCGCAAGATTTATGTAATGCATCTAATCAAAGCTAATTTCAAACCATCGGGCTGTAACAGAAAATGTGTGCAGCGGCTGCCAGGGTTTTTTGGGGGGAGCTGAAACTTTCTTAAGCTCATAATCTGCCAGAGTTGATACTCTGAATGAACACTTGCAGTACGTAGTCAGTTCAGCTGTCGTGATAAAATACATTTAAATTCAATTACATATTAATCAGATATTAAATTCTCCTATTTTGCATTTTTAAAGTAAGTGTCAACACTAATATCTGGCAGCAGGTTAATAACAAACTACGCATTGATGCTCATTGATAATCGATACTGAATCAATTAGAGAAATGTCTTCAGAAAAATACATTTTCACTTGCATTTTCAACTTTTTTTCCTCATATTTTTCCCTCTATCTGTACAGTAGCACATTTTGGGCTCAGTTGAAATGACAAAAACACACTGCGCTCTGGTGCGTATTTCAGAATCTGATCGGGTTCTGTTTAATTTTGTTTTGCAGACAAATCAAAATACTCTGTATCGCATTTTCACAACTGCAGCTCAAGTGACAAGGAAACAAATACTGTGGATGTTACAAGTACCCCCCGCGTCTTATCTTCACTGTGCCCCTTTGGTTTTGTGTGCGTAAACTGCACAGATCAAACTAATGTCCTCCCGTGAACTGATGTTTGATAGTCATAAAAGCAATAAATGCGTTAATTGTCAACATATAAAAGAAACGATGCGCACACTCAAACTGACACACACACACACACACACATGCGCGCGTGCACGCCACAGCACGCCGAGCACAGCTTCTGGCTAAGTGGCTGGGGCGGGACACTGCGTGGGACGAGGCGGGGACAGCAGGCAGGCGGGCGAGCAGCATGCTGGTCGGGTTGGTGGACAGCTGATTGTCCGTGTTATTAACTGTGTTTGGGGGCGTTCCTGTTCACCGTGTAGACCACGCCCACCTCACCTACTAGTTCTCTCCTGTTTGGCATCCCAGAGATGGTCCAAAGTGATTCCTCAGGGAAGAAAAGAGCGCAAATCACCCGAGCAGGAGCTGACGAAGAGCGGAGTCGCTGATAACCCGGGACTGCCTCTTAATTGCGCGTAATCTCCCGTTTCATTCATCTGAACAGAGACGACTTTTGTAAATAAAGAAGGAGCAAAGGAGGGCGAAACGTGTTTCATCTCCTCTCACTGTGGACGGTTTGTTACAACAACTGACATTTTGCCTGTGTTTTTGTCAGCTGCACCTTGATCCGGGGGACTGTCGCCAACTCAGTGCAGCCTCTCTCATCCTGCGCTTCCCCTTTCATCGCTCTCACGTTGTTCATCTTCATAGCTGCTGCTGCTGCTGCTGCTGCTGCTGCTCTCCCCCTCTTTTTTTTTCTTCAGGAATCGTTGACATGAAGTGCAGCTAACCCTGGATGCTGACAGCTCCCCTTTCCTTCCACATGTCGCATCTTTTGTTTACTTTGAGAAACACGCGCGCAACTAAACGCCAAGTGAAATAGACCACGCCACTTTGCTCCTCTGACAGCGCGATCAAACAGACACAAGAGGAGGGGAGCCAGGAAGAGAGGAGAGAGGGAAAAAAAAGGAGGGAGCCAAGGAGAGGAGGATAGAGAGGGAGGAGAGAGAGAGTGAGTGAGAGAGAGAGATAACGACAGTGTGAAGGTGCGTTTTGATGTTTGGCATCCACGACAGCATCCAGAGGAGTGGGAGTAGTATGAAAGAAGAGCCCATGGTGGCCGGGATGAACGCGGTTCGGACATGGATGCAGGGCGCCGGAGTGCTGGACGCCAACACAGCCGCCCAGAGGTGAGCCCGAGGCGGCCTTGCGCTGCGCTGACACCGGGGCGTGGAGAGCGCGTTATGATCTGCGGTGTTTAAAGACGGAGCGGCTGCAACACTTGGGGCAGCGTGCGTTTCCAGAGGACGTAGTTGCTGGATAACCACTATTCCCACTGGCTTTCTTTAAAAAAAAAAAAAAAAAAGAAACAAAGAAAAGCTCTAAATCCATCAAAATAAGGAGAAAAAAAACCCTGCCCTAAAGTGGGTTCACATATTTCTCAACGGAAACCACAACTAGTCCAAGCACTTTAAAGAGATTTGTAAGGTGTAAATGCAGGCTTAGATACACTTTAGTCCCTGGAAAGTGTGCTTTAGCTTTTTCATCTCACTTGGGTTGTTGTTTGGTTTGTTGGAAATGACTTAAACCAGTACTTGTCAACATGCATGCATACTTTTTAAACACACTTTTACGCATGACTTTTTTTTTTTTAACAACTTGGTTACGTTTTAACACCACTTATCTCTTACCGGCTCTTCACCATTAAAATGTTTCTTCTGGCCAGATTAGATTTGTTACATAAATGAGTATTTAATCCTTTGGAGCCTGCAGCAGTAATATTTTTACTTATTTAATTATTGTTGATTAAAGTGCAAGAGGTCGTTATGTGCATTAGGAGGGGTTTTAATTAAATTATATGGAGTTTAAAAAATGACTGAATGGGCACTAAAACATAGGCGGATGTTAGATTGAAGAAGCACTTTACTTTTACACTGCAAATTTTCCCCTTTTATTGAAGTAACTGATATAAATTGCCCTCGTGGTGGATGGTGCTGGTTTGTGCTTGTGTCCGCAGCGGAGTGGGTCTCGCTCGGGCACACTTCGAGAAGCAGCCGCCATCCAACCTTCGCAAGTCCAACTTCTTCCACTTCGTCCTGGCTTTATACGACAGACAGGGTCAGCCGGTGGAAATAGAGAGAACCACCTTCGTTGACTTTGTAGAGAAAGAAAAGGTGAGTTTGAGTTTTACGCAAAAAAAAAAAACAAAAAAAAATCACTTAGTACATGACAAATACGCAGCAAAATTAGTATTATAATGTCATGTTTTTTTTGTAGAGCATCGACTTGTGACTGACGTGGCAGCCTATATTGGCCTGTTTAAATCACACTGATGAATTACCAGACGTGTGTTAACAAAGTAGCCAGACGCACACAGCAGGGATCATTGGTCCTGAAGGTTTCCCTGTTGGGATTTTTTAGATGTGGTTTCCTGAACGCCTCAACAGAACTCTGATTATTTTCGTCTTGCTTTATAATTACAAAACAGTATTTTCGTTATCATAATTTATTTTTCATTTATTTATTGATTTATTTTACAATATCCCCACTGAGGTGTCAAGTGCATATAAACTTTTGTCCCTTCTGGATATTTGACTCCTATTTTAAATGACACTTCATCTCAGCGTGGATCCGGACTCTGCTGCTGATTTATTATTATGATGATTATTATTATTATTTTAAAATCAAACATCAATATCTGTTTTTTTTTAATATGTTAGAAAATACAACGATTAACTAATTGAAATTTGAGATAAATGATTGTTTTATTCATTAGCATTTACTGTGTTTATTATTTATAAGATGCAAATGTTCCTTTATATTAATCAAATATTTTATGCGCCGTAATTTATTACAATTAAAATAACAAATATTAGATTTTATTGTAATTATTGCTTATTACATGAAAACGGAAATTCTTAAAGGTTACAATTATAAGTTGGTTTTAAAGTTATTTACAGGCCATTTTTGATAAATAATATGTTCAGCAAATTGTTAAACTATCCTTGAGATGAATATACAAATAATAAATCATATTTAATAAGTTTTACAAAGTTCTTTACACACTGCATACATTTTTTTTCTTTCTCTTTGTTTTCTTATGTGTGCATAAACCTAAACGAAGTGAAGTGATTTTGATTTATTTCTAGTCAAAGTCCAGTAATATAAAATATCAGCCTGACAGCCCAGCGGTGGACGCGCAGGAAACGTCCCAGGAGGAGATGGTTTGCTTGCACTAAACCGGGACTGTTTGGTTTAATTTTCATAGGAAACGACGGGGGAAAAGACCAACAATGGGATCCATTATAGACTCCAGCTCCTCTATAGTAACGGTGAGTTTGGCTTCCATAATTTTAATGGAGCAGCAACAAAAGCAGCAAGTGAATGATACGACAAAACAAAGTGAGGAGGTCAGGGAACACACGTTTTTTCAGGTCTGATCTCCGTTTTAAAATCATTTAAATATATATATATATATATATATATATATATATATATATATATATATATATATATATATATATATATATATATATATATATATATATATATATATATATTTTTTTTTATTTATTTATTTTTTTTTATTGTGGAGGATCAGCATTTTAGTTATCTCAAATATATTACTTATTATTATTATTATTATTTTAAAATGTGTATTATTTATTTATTTATTGCATGACTTTATTCTATTGTATTTAAATCTATCTTCTTGCTCCATGACAGGGGAAATAATAAACAACCCTGAACTGCAAAGCAGAATATTCCAATATTAATGATGCCTTTGTTGGTATTACACTTAAGTAATTGTCTATTTTTCCTGTTATGTTAATATTATCAATTTAAATTTTAATGAATGCTTTACAGACATAAATTCAACAGGGATAAACAAGGGGAAAAATGTTCCAAGCCCAGACTACATGCATCAAATACTGACAGTCATTTGTTATATTTTGGACTCATTCATTTTACCTAAAGTGCCTCACAGGGGAGGTTACAATTAACAAAACTTGTGGTGTGGAATATCAACCAGATTGCGGAAGACTTGTTAGTTTCTTGGTTGTATTCTAAATATTTCTTTCTCCTTCTGTGCGTGTCTCTCAGGTATCAGGACAGAACAGGACTTGTATGTCCGTCTCATTGACTCCATGACTAAACAGGTGAGAAATTCTACATTAACACATTAAACAACGGGCACAAAGAATTAAAGTCTGCATTCGGTTTGAATGTTGCCCCCACCTCCAAATGAATGCCCCCTTCCCCTCCCTCCTCCACCCTCGCCCCACTGCATGCCTGTGTCTGAGACCCTCAACTTCAGCACAGCACAGCCAGCTTGATAAACGACCTGTCTTACCTGTGGAATACATTTACAGAGGCCCAGAAAAGTAGAGGACATGTGTCCTCATACTCTAGCTCTGCACAGCAGCCAGTAAGTGGGGATGGTGTGTGTGTGTGTGTGTGTGTATATGTGTGTGTGTGGCTGAATGTGTGTGTTTTTACAAGCTATATATATATGTGTGTGTGTGAGAGACTGTGTGATTGTGTGCATAGTGTGTGAATATCTTGGTGAGGTGTAGAAGCGGCTGTGTGTTAGTGTGTGTATTTGAGAGAGACAGTGATGCATGCCAGCTCACTCTTTGAGGACCTTGACCCTCATTTCCTCAATGTGAAACAGAACAAACTATCCCAGAGTGTGTTATGGTCAATTCAATCACACAAAGAATTACAGAGCAGCACATGTGGGCTGGTGGACACTGAGGGAATTCTACATTAGGATGAATTAGATAATGAAGAAAATAAGCCTCTTGAACGCTGTTTTGATATCAGGTCTTTTGTTTTGCCAATTCTGCCTCTAGTGCCATTAGGCTTGAAGAGAGTTTGCCTTAGAATGAAAGTAATAGGATGGGATTTTGTTTGTGTCTGCGCACATGGATGTGTGAATGTGTCTATTTATGTGTGTTTGCATGTTTATCAGTGTGTGTGTGTGAGTGTGTGTGTATTTGTGCAGGGTGATCACAGCCCTGGAGAGCATGTTGAGTGGGGTTGGAGGGGTAACCAGACTAGATTTTTGGACGCTGTGCTGTAGGGACCAGATGGTGCACTATACTCCAGTCTGGCAGTCCAACTGCTCACTGTACACTGCATACAAACATACATGTACACACACACACACACAACACAAAAAAACACATATGTACACACAGAACTACACACACACACACACACACAAATGCTTTCTCTCTTACTGTCTCTGTCAGAACAGAGCGTTCCTGTTCAGGAAGGCCAGATTCCCACGATACACACTTTTGCCAGACAGACAACACTACTCTCAGATTAAACACACACACACTTTTTTTCCCACTTGCCCTTGTATTGTGGTTCACGTTTGTTTTTTTTTTTCCTTTGAGCATGACACTTTTGTAAAAAATGTTTTTTTCCTTCTTCAGGCAATTGTCTATGAGGGCCAAGATAAAAATCCAGAGATGTGTCGGGTCCTGCTGACCCATGAGATCATGTGCAGGTAAGAGAAAACACACACATTTATTCATATGATTTTTAATGTGGTCTCATAATCTATATGAAGCTGAATGTTTTCTTTTCTCATGTTTGAGGTGTGTCTGTTAATGTTAAAGGGGGCCAAGACATGAAGTGCACAGCTAAATTACAATAGATTCTTATAATTTTCTTCAAAGTGGGTTGGGGAGATGGGCCCTGGCCTATTTCTGTTAGTATGTGTGTGTGTGTGTGTATATGCATGTGAAAGTGTGTGTGCATCCCTCTCATGTTCAGCTAATTAGGACAAGGAAAAGCTCATTACTCAAACCCATCCTCCTTAGTCTGTGTAATACATGCAGTTTGCTGTGTCCTGACAGTGAGCTATGTGCAGAGGGAGACAGACTCAAATTACACATAAAATACAGATGCACACACACTCAAATCTACTAAAGCAAGCAAAGCACTTGCAGGATGTTGCATGCATTTACAGTCAATAAAAGCATCACACAGCAAGTGATTCTCTGTCAAAAAGCAGCTATGTAGAAATACTTGAAGCGATACATTTAGAGAAATGGCTAGTGGCAAGGCACAGGCACTTCCTGGTTATCACACAAGGCAATTTAGATCACTTGTTTTCATATGCTGCAGGAAACAGTCGAGATCAGAAATCTGATCTGGCTCTCCAAGCCTCCTGTCCTGAGGGACTCAAGAAAGTAGGGGGAGGGTCAATCTCTCCCTCCTCTTCTCTCACTCTCTTTTGTGTCTTTCTCCATCCCCTCCCACTCACATACAGTAGATGCGTACATGAAGTCGGATACAGGTACACCAGACATGCATAAACACAGATGAGCAGACAGAGAAGAGACAGCGGCGCAGGCACAACAATACTTTTGGGGAAAATGGGGGGGGGGGGTTTCAAGGCACAGCACATTGTAACGTTGTGCTGCAGTCAAATGATTCAGAAAGGACTCGTCACATCAGTATGCAACCCCCTTCTACCCAGCATGCACTACTCCCCAGGTCCAGTGGGACCACTCTGTGACCCACTTCTGAGAGAGAGAAAGAGCAAGAGAGAGAGGCGGGATAGAGGGAGGGGACGAGCACTGAGGAAAAATAGAGAACATAAGATGTCTGGTTGTGTGATGTCTGACAGAAATGGAGCTAACCTGAGCCCTGGAGGCTAATTCAAGTTTGTATTCACCCCATTCAAGCTCACAGTTTTATCTCTGCTCTCCAAACTTTGCCTAAAATCACCCACTGATCTCTCCTACTGTAGAGCTAGAGCCCCTGTCTTACTTCGACAAGCCAGACAAAAATCCATTACGTGCTGTTTCTTAAACTTCACAAAACTCTCACGCCCTTTTACTCCTCTGTCTCTTCCCTGTCCGATCACCTGACTTCCTTTACCTTTTCTTCTTTTTATCTTGTTTCTATGAGATCGTGACTAATACTCCTTTATCTCTCTTCCCCCTTTTACCTGGCTTCCCTGCAGTCGATGCTGTGATAAGAAGAGTTGTGGCAACAGGAATGAGACCCCATCAGACCCTGTCATCATCGACAGGTAAGCAAACTTTGCCCTTTAACCCCAGCCTACATGATGCGCTGTCATCACAAACACAGTTCTTATGACTGTGTATGAGTGTAAAGAAGACCTGTGTGCAGAATATCTCTATACAGGGAGTAACTGCTGCAAAAATAGATACACAAAATATCCCAAAAATGATGCCAGTACATTTGTTGAATTAATTTTTTTCTCTGGGCCAGCAGAGTAAAGCGACTGTCAACATGGTGATTTTAATTAAAAATGTAACATGCAAAGCCACAGGTTGTTTAAACTTCAGGAACTGTAATCCTTTTTGTAAGCAAAATGTGTCAAACAGCCGTTAATAATATTCCAGTGGTGTATGTGAAGTGGAGGAGCAATCACAGAGCAGTTGAGCACAGCTTAAAGTGTGGTCAAACACTGTTTGTGTGGTCGGGTTGATGACTTAACTGATGAGCAGTTAGGATTACAGCAACAGCCTGGTGTATGTGAGTGAGTGTGTGTGTGTGAGTAAATCTCATTCCGGACGGGTGGCACTGAAGGTTGTTTGCTACTTTAGACACTAACAGACAACTACATTCACACTTTTCACTGACTTTTCACCTTTCCCCCTGCTGTCATAAACTACCAGTGACTGATGCATGGGCTTGTTTGATTTACAATCAGTCAAATAAAATGAAAACCCTGTAGATTTATAGGTAGGGCTGTACTTGTGTATGTCTGGGACATGTGTGTGGACATGAAGTGTGAGGGAAATTATTTGTTTATACTTGAGCAGTTGTTGAAGCGTGCACTCCTATGAAGAAAGAAGAAAACAAGTGCATCCTCATTGAGTGTCAGTAGCATTTTATCATCTATGCCCGGGCCAAACTTTTGAATTATCTGTCAAAATTATTTACAGAATATAGAACATTTTAGATCTAATGTCTGATCTGGAGTTGTCACTTTGGAGTGTATTTGTGTGAGTGTTAATGAGGCAGTGACCTGTGCTATCTGATGAACACAGCTGTCCTGTTCTCGCTGCTGCTCTGTCAAAAGCGACTCTTTACCTGTGTGTGTGTGTGTGTGTGTGTGTGTGTGTGTGTGTGCGCCACCCTCGTTCCGCTCCAGTGGAGCGGAAGGCCTCACCTCAGCGCTCCCTGAGACAGCTGCACCCCACCACGTGGCCTTTAGACAACACGCCTGCCCATCACTCTGTGCATGTGCCACATTTCTGATCCCCCCCCCCCCCGTGTGGATACTTGTTGAATTTCTCATTCGTGCACTCCCTGTGTCGTTCTTCCGCCGCCAATCCTGACTTGCCACGGTTAAAAACCTTCCCGCAGTTTGCTGTAGTTTGAGCAGTGCCACCTTTGGTGAGACAGGCTGATCTCTGTTGTGAACAGCTTTCCCACACTGAGCATGTGTTTTGGTCGCTCTCTCTGGCGGTATTCCCCTGACGCCCGATGGCTCAGGTGTGAGGGCAGCATTAACGAACAACAAATTAGAACAGGGGGAGGGAAAACAACAGCAATATCACTGTTTTCCTCTCCAACGAACACTCTTTCTGGACAGGAAAATAGGTCAGGTGAGAGGAGAGTGACTGAGGAGGGGGTAGCAAGTTTTAAAGGGAGGACTGAAGGGGAATAAGGAGAGGAGGGTTTATAGTTTGCTCATTTAGTACCAATATATTCTTGGCAGTTGTAATAATCAGGGATTCATAAACAAACAAACAACTGTGAGGGTGAAACTGACTCAATTATCATGAGTTCCCCTCCTTCAAATTCATAAAGAAATACCATCAGCAGCCCCTCTCCACCCTTGAAGTTATTTAGTTCGTTAAATAAGGGCTTGTTAGCCCTCTGCTGTTTCGCAGAGATGATTAGATTTTACAGCCCTAATTAGCTGGGCTAGCTCTAACTCTTCTGGAAGAGTAATGGGTCTGATTGCCTAATTAGCTCTCTCTCGTTAAGATGGGAGAAACAGGCCACTGCAGCAAAACCGCAGGAATGAGGAAAAATAAAGTCAGCTAATGAGAAACTTATTTGATTGTTAGGAGAACAAATCTGGTACAGTGTGGATCAGCAGCGCTCTGGGTGCTGTACTCACTCATCAGGAGAATCTCTCTCTCTCACCCCTGTTCTTTATCTCACCTCCTGTTGAAAAGAAAATTTGTTTGGGCATCATTGCATCTGTAAGGAGCAATATAATACAAATTTAAATTCTGACGCTTGTTTGTTTAAGCTATGATGAAAAAGTACTTTAACATTTAATAGCTTTTTAATGAAGTCGAAACATGTCCCACAATCTGTTTGGTTGTTGTGCTGCTTTGAGTTTCTGCATCTGTGACTGTCTCAGATATGTTTCACAGTCATCCATCTGTTCTGAATAAGGCCATATTGAGGACAATTCATGCTATATTTTATGTATTTAACCTCCAAGGGGGTGAGTTTTATGAAGTTCAGAGAGGCCACAGCATGACATGTTGTGTCTATGTTTGACACTCGGCAGAAGAAGCAGCTGAAAGGTGAGACGCTTCTGTTCTGTATGCCTTTCTGTGTCTTCCCCAGGGAAACATGTGTGGTCTACTTTAGCCTCTTACAGAGTCAGGATAATATGAGGGGAGCCCTTAACCCCCCACTTCCACTTCCACCTCTCTCTATCACTCCTGGTTAGTGTGGGGTTAATCATATGCAGCCACTGCTAGTCACTCTATCATCTGTCTGGATGGGCCCCAAATCACAAACACATTTCCCTCTCACCCGTGTACACCTTTGGTATCTTTCAGCATAGCTTCTGCGGTTTTTCCCCAATTTATTTTCCTACAGGACTATTTTTGTCCATTTACTTAGTGCGTCCATGTAATTGAGGCCTAATCTCTCAGGTCTTTTTGCTTTGGGGGTATGAATATCCCTCTGGCCCCATGTGTCCTCTCTAGCCTCATACCACCTGTGTCCTGTGGCCCTTTCCTGCCTGTCCAGCTCCCCCAGGCCTGCCGTGGGGTGTCCCACAGGCAGGGACAGCCTCTCCTGAGGGGGGACAGAAACTCTCTGTGACCAGAGATAAGGATCCACTGGATATTCTAGCACATCCTATGACCCCCACCCCCCTTCTCTCTCCAATCCCCATGCACAGAGGGCTAGTTTTTTAAGTCTACATGCACAGACGATGTTATTTCAGGTTTATTACTGTTGTTGAGTGTGCGCTTGTGTGTGTTTGTGTTTGTGCACACTCCTGCAGCCTGCTGTTGATGTGGCCCATTTCCTTGCATGCGTGTCTGTACTGGGCCATCCGCGTTGATGTTGGTTATTTCCCCGGGAGTGTGTGTGTGTGTTGATAGAGGCCATTTCCTGGTGAGTGTGTGTGTGTCTTGAGTGAAGAATGTCGGGCAGGAAGTGCTCCTCCCGGAGAGAATGATGTCATGGCCGACGGTTTCCTGTTCTGTGACCGAGTGAAACAGGCTGACTCTCAGCTTCATGGTGGGTAGTTAGTGTGATACCCATTAGAAACATGGGTAATGGTTTTAGTTCACCTCTTGCCTTTTTAAGTCCACACTTGGTCCAGCACTGAACTGACACATCTGAAAGAAACAAATAAGCCACGACACCAATGATTTTTGTTTTAGAAATTATTGAATTTTGCTGCATGGCTTGTTTGTCACTCTACCGATCCTTCTTTTCCTCTCTTCTGGGGAACCCCCTCATTGTTTTGGTTGTTATGTTTGGATGCACTTCCTGAGGTGAGAGGTCATATGTTGCCTTGGCTGGGCTAACGTGCGCTAGTGAATAATGTATGTCATTGACTTTATGTCAGCACTGCCAGCCCCCCAAGCCGAGCCCACCCATGTTTAATTCATCCATCTCATTTGTGTGTGTGTGTGTGTGTGTATTTGTGTGTGTGTGTGCGTGTGTGTCATTTAGAGGCCCAGTCTGCACCTGTCCAGCCATTAGCCCTCTTCTCATTTGCATTTGATGCTAATGTGGTTTACTGGCAGAGCCTTCCGTCCCCTCAGCTTAGTTTCACTTTCATATCCACAACTGTGTTACTGAGAAGGTGAAAACACACTTACAGTACATGCTTCCTACATTCCTCTGAAAGTATCTGTTGAGGTCTCTGACATCTAAATGTTGGAGTCTTCATTGTGGTTGTTTTTCTTCCTTTTTCTTTGGATATGTTTAATTTTATGCAGGTTGGCCATTGTTTTGTGTTTTCTGCTTATTTTAGATTTATATGTTTCATTGTAACCTCTCTATTGTGTCTCTGACTCCCTATCATCCTACCATGACATTTCTCTCTAAGATAAAAGTATTTTCTGAATTACAGTAACTCCTCTAAGCCTGTATGATTTTACCTGAGCTTGCTTTGGTGTTGTCTTTGGGTGAGGATAGATCTGCTCAGTCTGTGGCATTTCTTCTCTTTAGATGATGTTTTCTTGTTGATATACCGGTTCTTTGTACAGTCTTAGGGGGACAGCTGCATTAGATGTTAGGGGAGGCTTTGAAAAGGACTGGCCCTGAGCTGGTTGTGGTGTTTGTGCAGGGCTCAGGGGCAAAGCAGCAGAGTTGCTGGCTCATCGATATGCAGGCAGAACTCCCCTCCCTCAGGTGCTGGCTGCTTTGCAAATCTGCTTCTTCACACACACACACACACATAGACACACACACAGATGCTGGTCACACCCTCAGATAAACTTATATACAACACACATATGCAGACACATGCATGCACAGTCATAGGAATCTACAGGCGTGCAAAAATATAAGCTGACATGCACATACACACATATGCACATTCGTGCACGCTCACATTGACCTGCAGCTCTCTGCAGCTGTTTGGTTGTGTTCTTTTTTTTCCCTGTGGTGGTTTCACCCCCCCCAGGGTTGGAGGAAAGCGCAGCCTCTGGGGATGGCCGGCTGCGTTGATTGACAGCAGAGAGTTTGGAGGTCGAGACACCTTTAAAACAGCACTGCCTCTTTCTCTGTCAACTGGACCTTCAACACTCTAACCCCCAACAACTGGCTCACTTTCATTTACAAACACCCTACAAAAGGAAAAAAAAGAAAAAGAAAGAAATTAACATTCCCAGAGTAAACCAGGATTTGTTTCCACAATATTAAATATCAAATTAGCACAAGCTGGTTTTTTTTGTTTTCTGGCAAGAAAGCAATGTTGTGTCACAGTAGAATTAAGTGTTTTTTACCAGTTGTGTCTTTTCCTAAGAAAAGATTGCATGTGTATTGTATCATTGTTTTGTTTTAATTCTTTCCCCAATAAACCAAACAGACCAGTGTTCCCACTTTATTGGTAGTTAAGCTAATGCTCCCCAGCTGAATGCAGGTAACAAACACTTTATTAGGGCATATAAAAGGTAATTTACAAATGTCATAACAGTGAAAAGTTCTGGGTTCCATGACACAGAGAATATTTAGGTGAGAGCTTCTCTAAATAGCACCGTTGTAGTTCTATTTTTTCTTCAATCTGCTTTGTCATTACTGCTTGACATTCCCTGCTTGACCTGGCCGCTCTCCTTGGCCGTTCCCTCTGCTTTTGTGTCAGTGTTTGTTCTGTCCCAGAATGAAGGGGTTTGGTTGGCCAGAGCTGACCCAAATGAGTAGCGTCCTACTTTTCTGAGAGCTATTTAAGACATTTCTGGTGTGGAAATTGCAGGGCAGAGAGATAGAGATAGAAGAGGCATTAAATAGAATGAAGATATATTTACCATATGAAAGGTTCTCATGTTTGACTTGTGACCGTGTGTGGTACTGCAAGTGAAGAAAGAGTAACGTTTTCCAGGATTTAGTCCGTGACTCGCCCTAGAAGATGCGCTCAATTTGCTTTTCAAATGAGGCGTGAAGAGCGCGAATGTGTGCCTCTCGGTGTGATGGTATACGTTTGTACATTCATGGTTGTGTGTGTGTGTGTGTGTGTGAAAGGAGCAAGGCTTTGTTTTCTCACCGCTATGATGTGTGTGGACAGTCTCCCACTAAGTGCTCTCTCACAGCCGTGGTGTTACATGGCTGCCTGTGTTGTTGCTTGTAATTGAATAGACACACCAGCTCCTCTTAGTGGAGGATACTCAGGCCTCCCCTCTCAGCAGGCTGAGCTAGTGTGTCATCGTGCAGTATAGCTTCCAGCTGCCCTGATCTCACAGCTCCCTCATGATTCATTGTTTACTGATTACTTTTGCTAAGCGAGAACACAGACAGTATGCCTCGTGCCAGTTGCATACCCCCCAAACTGGCGTCTCACTTCCCCTCAACCACATTTCCATCTGAGCCCCTCTTCTGGCTCCTTACCTCAGCCCTGTAGCCCAGGATGTGCGTCCAGGTGTCCAGGATGAGTGCTGGTGACCTGCTGTGCCCGAGTAAGATGTATAGTCTGTTGATTGTTTTCCATCAATCTGTCCAGGAAGAATGGATGGCTGGCCAGGCGCTGTGAGCTGCGCTCTCAGTTTCACACGCCACAATGGAAGGAAAACCTGCACGGCATGGGGGAGACAGGGGGGGTTATGTATTGTGATAGTGGCGGTGGGATTTTGCAGAAAAGTTGTTGCATTTAAATTAGAAGAAAAGATCCTTTTAAAATATTCAAATTATTTTAAGTGAAATTTCACCTTCCTTCCTGCAACACATTTTCTTTTTCTTTTTTGCAAAACATGAAAAATACTCCTCTTATCTTGGCTACTTAGTAGCCGTACTATCATTATTCAACCTTTTCATATCTCCTCTTATATATGAGTTATGTGACATTGAGTTTGACTAATTTGAGCTGTAAAGTTAAGAGACAAAAGGGAAGCTTCAAGGGAGTATCTTTGCTGTAATTAAACGTAAAGCAGGGACGTCAACATGCAGACAATTATGGTCAACAGCACTGTTCGATCAAAGAGATGATATATTCTTATACTCTTAATATATTCTTTTTTACTTTGCATTAATCATCAACAAATGAGACCCAAGCACATGTCACTGTTCCACTTCAAAAAGCCGAGCTGGATTTAAAGGCCTTTGTTTGTGTTTATGTAACTGATGAGGGGAGACAAAGTAAGGCGTAGGCAATCGACTGAGACACTTTGTTGTTTTACACTGCCTCACCCCTTTGTGTGTGCTGCTAACGTTGTTTGTTTGTTTACCGAGTGGCTTGACCTCGCTGAGAGGAATGTTCACTCGCTTCCTTTTCTTCTGCCTCTTCTTCTGTGTTCGTCTCTCTGTCTGCCTGTGATTTTCTCCATCCATGTGTCTGTTTTCTCTCTTCCTCTATCTTTCTGCCCTTCTGTCTATGTGTCTTTTCATTTGGTCCTCCCACTCATAACTCCAGATTTAACTCTGTAGGTTTTTTGGTTAATCACACTTGGAATCTTCCAGCGTTTGAACACTTTTCCTCGGCAGCATGTCTTCCACCATCTCTGCGTGCAGCGAGGAGAGAGTCACGCTAATTATCCCAGTTATTGGCTTCTCCAACAGAGGATCTGTGATTTACATGAGGTGACATTCAGTTCAAACGCACAGACCTTCACAACCTTTTTCTGGAAAACAATTAACAGCAGCGCTTTCTCCTCTACTCCCCTGTACCCTCTTTTTCTCTTGCTACACCTCTTCCTCTGGCTATTGTCTTCACACAAACAGAGAAGATTTACTACTAGAAGAGTGAGGGGTATGCAACGAGGGTAAAACTGTTGGCGTATGTTGAATAGGGAGTAATTATTTCCTCGTTAATTGGCAGTTATTCTTTTGGGTATATACAGAAAAGAAGTTCTGCGTCAAACTCACATCCAGACAGTATTAACTCCACTTTATCAAGATTGTAGCTGATAGTAGTGTTTGAAAGGATCACATTTGTGCAATAAAAGAGTTGTAATGCAGCACTGACACTCAATTTATTTGTTTCTTCCAAGTTTCTTGTCTGACCCCCAGAAAATTCACGACCTGCACTTTCACAAGCGGACAGACACATAGCCTACACGTGTGCTCAAACACAAAGACAAACTTACAAGCGTTCCGTTAATGAAGCGCTTCTCTCTTCTGTCATGACGCTCGTGTTAGTATGACAAGATGTTTACACACACAATCACGGCCGAGCCTCTGATGTGGGCATGGATGAAAGAGAGACGAGAGGAGAGGAAAAGAGGCAGAGACGTGACGGTGAGCGTTAGGTATGGACTGCTTTTCTCTGTCTGACAGGAGGACAGTTGTAACAGTACCCCACTGAGAGCAGAGAAACTAGGAGATTTAGAGGGATAGACAGACAGACACACAGAGAGATGTACCTAGAGGGAAAAAAAATATGTTCTGAACAGGAAAGACGTTGGAATTGTGTTTTTTTTTTTTCCCTACAGAGGACTTCTCTGAACTCAGCCACATCCTCCAATCCAGAGGAAAACAATTAGATACACCCGCTTCCCCTTGTCCCGCAGTGTAGATTACAAATGAGCAAACCAGGCATTTATCACATTACTACAAACATTTATTAAAGCCGGTTCCCCTCTAAAGCTGCAGAGATAACAGTGGGTAATTGCAGAGACTGGCTCTATTAGTTAAGTATGCCTAATGTCACTGCCTCAGAGCATTAATGGACGCCGTAGTATTATGTTCCTGCGCTCATTACCACCCCACTCCCCTTCAAACAGATACACACTCGTACGCACACACACATTCACACACCCTCTCCCCCTCCATTGACCCTGCAGCAGGAGTCTGTGCCACTCTAATGAGAAATGGAAAACACTACTCCGCAAGCTCCAAGACACACACCAGCACACACATGGACACACACACACATGGCGGGAGCCATTACAAGGGGACAGAGGGGTACAACAGTATAATCACACACGCCCAGGGAAACAATTGTGCTGTTATCAGAGTGATCACATTATAAAAGTTTAATAAACACCAAACGGCCTAATGGTGAATTAGCCTGCATCTGCCCTGTGTTGTGCCAAGCTATAATTAGTGATTTAACAGAGACAAACAAATGTTTTTAGCCCGAGATTTTCAGTCAACAGATTTGTGCATTTTTAGTCGGACATAAATTATCGGGTTTGCCAAGAATTAAAAGAAAATGAGGGACTGTGATGATTTGCAAGGTTTTCAGCGTGTGATCTTGACTAGACAGCACAAAAAGTCACCCATTTTTTGTTGTCACTGAAAGACATGCATAGACAATCACACAAACAGAGAAGGAGAGGAGAGTTTGGCTCAAGCCCCAGTCTGGTTTTCTAAGTGGCACTTGAGATGTGTATGGAGAGAGGCGGATGGGTGCTTGAGATTGTTGAGGAGTAGGAGGAGGAAAGAGAAAAGAGGGAGGGAGGGGTGGAAGAAAGACAAGAAACAGGAAGAGACGGCCGTGAGTGATGTGGAATAAGTTAGTTGAGAGGGGGGAAAAAACGATAGCCCTCAACTCTCGTCCTTCTGTCAGGGGTAAAACGAGACGCTACGGATGTATGTCTATTTTGATACTCATGTGTGTGCACATTTACATGTGTGTATGCAGGCATTGACGTTAAATCAATGACAATTTATAATTTACAATCACATGGACCTATCACTTTTTACAGGGCCTCCATCCTTGCTCATCAATATTACATCAGGACCCAGACTCTGAGTGTGAGGGAGCAGAAGGGTGAGGAAACGGCTGAGGAGAGAGAATATGGCTCGGGTCCAGTGTATGTGTGTGTTTGTGTGTGTGTGTGTGTGTGTGTCTAGCGGGGGGGGGGGTGCGAGTTGAGGGGGAGGAGGGCATCTGCTGAGGTTGTAGAAAACATCGCTTCCAGCATACACAAATGTGCAAACGCATACCATACCTCGCATGTGTATGCGCTCCTGCATGTGTGTATATGTGCTCCTGCATGTGTGCGTGTACGTCCCACTGCTTGTGTGTAGGTGTCTATGTATGAGTGTGTACGCTTGCCAGTTGAGTGACAGCTTAGTATTGATCTGTGGGAGGCCCCAGTGTCATTAGACCCAGTATGGACCAGCAGGCACACGTGGAGGTCAGGGCATGGAGTTGTGTGTTGGTGTGTGCGTGTGGATGAGTGGGGGCCCAAGTGTTCAGTAGTGACAGGCTCAAGCCTCTGAAAGAAAATCAATCGTGTCATAAGAGGAAGGTTTCCTACAGCCTCCTTCTCTCTTTCCCCTTCTCCTCTTCCTCTTTTCTACCATTTTCTCTTCTTTCCTCTCAGCTGGGAGATCATCTTTAAGACCTTCTATGTATTCTTTTACAACTTGTTCTATTCCTTTTTTTTCTTCAGCATCACTGTTTATACACACACACACACACACACACACACACACACACACACACACACACACATATAGATGCACTCCTGGGTCAGGACAGGGCTTGCATGTGTGATGTGTGGATCAATCTGGAGGGTTATCCCAGCAAAAGTGAGCCATTAGTGACAGAACTGATCCTGGATCAGCCCTCATTAACTATAAGGGCATAGGAGATGTTTGTCCAGATAAAAGAAGTGACCCCAAACTGGGAGCAATTAACTCAGGGGGCGCAGACTTGATGGTTTGCCTAGTTTTGTTTAATAGACAACAAAGTTTGACTCTGAAGGAAAACGATTAGGCTGTATTTTATTTTAAGCTGTCCTTCAGTTATTTATTATAGAGGATGAACACACACATACACACTCTCACACACATACACAGGGCAAGTATCCACCTGTTCTCTCTGCTTTTTTGCCTGAGGGGACTAGTATGGTAGATAACAGTTTGAGTGGGCCTGCTGCAAAACACTAATCAGACCTAACACTGCCTAATTAGCACAGAGTCCGCTGATTGGCTTACAGCAATAATTAACACAGGTGAGAATAATTAGCTCCCCATAGACCTGTTTATGCCTCTGTGTGTGTGTGTGTGTGTGTGTGTGTGTGTGTGTGTGTGTGTGAGTGGAGGATGTTATTATGCAGTCTTGGTCCCTAGTGAGACTCAGGAGGCAGAGAGAAGAATCAAACTCATTACTGAAACCAGGCCAACCTGTGTTAGGTGCTCTGCTTTCCCACACCCAGAGAATTAGCCACAGTGAGGTACATCTCCCATCTCTCCCTCTTTCTCTCTCACACTCTTTTTTCGCCGTTATCCCTCTGTATATCTCCTTTGTCTTTCTTGCTTACTTTCTTTCTTGCTCTCTATCTTTTTTTGTCTGATTCCCTCATCCTCAGCCACCCAGACTCCCCCCACCAGCACAACTACCACACACACACACACACACACACACACACCTTCAGTTCAGCTGATGACTGAAGGTGCTTTTGAGGAATCTCACCGCTAGGTGAACCTGCTAAGATGAGATGAAACACAGACACAGGGCATCTTTCTATCACATCCTGCCTCTCTAGTGGTCTTCATCTCTCTTTTATCCCCCACTCAGACTCTTTCAATCTGTTATTTTACCTTCAGAACAGAAAAATGAGTGAAACTGAAACAAGCATATGTGAACTCTCCCCTCTCTTGCTATAAAACTGTATGCACCTCAATATTCTGCCTACAATCTGGCTGTATATGGGGAGTCTGAATCATGCCCAGTCCAAGTCTCATGTTGAAGAGAGGGAGAACAAAAAAAAGAAATAATGAGAGCAGAATAGACAAAGACAGGAAAAAGGGGACAGTGTTTTACTGAGAGACTGGCCGTCGTTCATCAGTCTGAAGCAGCATGGTGTCCTCCATCTCCATCTTCCTAGTTATTTTTTACCAAAGTGTTGCGTCTTTGATCAAGCCAACATCACAGAGAAGAAGACGGGCATGCAGACATTGAGAGGGGGTTAATATTGGAACACAATTGACGGCTTGTCACTTTTAGCTCGGAGGCACCAACATCACTGAATAGTTAGTTAGGTGGCGGAGAGGAAGATAGAGGGGGGCAACACACACACACACACACACACACACACACTCACACAAGAAGCACACCTACCAGAGCTTTTTTGTGTGCTAAATAAATAACAAGCAACGATGTAAATTGGTGTTTTCCTGGAGTGTGCGGCTGCTTCTGGGATGTATTTTTCATGTCAAGACATTTTAGAGTGGTTAAGCAGTGCAGGATGTACGGGTAATGACTTTAACCCCCCCAACACACACACACACACATACAAGCACTCTCATGCACACACTTTTACACTGTATACACACATGGTTAGCAGAGTCGAATATTCACCTGACCACAGGTGCACCGCAGTGCCGCTAGCGTTAATGCGAGGAACATTCAGGCTTACCCCCCCCCCCCCCTCCCCTCTCTCTCTCTCTCTCTCCCCTGACTATGCTATTGTTCTCCACCCACCAGGGCCCAGGGAGGCGCCAGGGGCAACATCAGCCTATAACCATACACTAGTAGAGACACAGTGGGAGAGGAAAGCTCATTGTTGGCTGACTGATCTCCAGTCTCGCACTGACAAGCCTCCCATGTTCGCTAGATTTGTTTTTTGTTGCGTTTGCTTCTGGTAAACACTTGCCTTTCAAAACAGGCAGCTACTACCTCTGTCACACCGACACACTAAGGCTGTCAACACACTGCCTCTCCGCACTGTACTCCACATCACAACGAAGTGTATGATGCCGAGAGACACACACATACAAACGTATGTATGAGTGAAATGGATGCACTCAAATGCAGCTTAAATGCATATAAGAGCTGTTAAAGCAGTATTTATGGGAAGAATTTGCATAGCGTTCATAACACTTTCTTTCACATACATGCACCCACATACACACTCAACACACACACACACATACAGTCACTGCAGTTTTCCCCCTTGAATACTCTCAACATTTCTTCCTGTCTAAAGAAACAAAATGAAAGAAGGTTGATTGTGGCAAAATAAGGAAGGTTGTTTTTTTTTTTCATATTTCCTGTTTCAATAATTAATATGCATGAGTTTTATGGCCGCTTAAGATGCGATCAATTATTCATTAACAGCATGTTAATTGCATCCACATTCGTGAATATTTAACCAAACACTAAATCAGTGGGGTCGAATGAGCAGCAATATGGACATTTTATAAGCTTTGCCAAAATTAGGTTAGGCTTTAATGAAAACCGCAGAGAACAGATTGAAAAGGGACAAATGTGAGGAAATAATGAAAGGAATGAAAAACACGCTGAAGTAAATTAAGTAGTTTGATGCAGAAGTTCATGAAAGGAAGCATATGTTTAGGAAAAGGCAACTGATATGAATAAATGCAAGTTGTTGACTCATAGAGAGGGATTTTTAGCCTTTTCATCAGCATTGTCTCTTTATTCTCATCTGTTCCTCTTTTTTTTTTTAAATGGAGAGGATATAATCTCTTCATCTCTGTCCACTGTAGCCAGCCTTTTTCAGTCTCAAAGACTCCAGACTCCTTTGTCCTGGATCTTTGTGTGCTTCTGTGTGTGTCCGTGTGCTCTTGTTTATGAGCGAGTGTGTCACAGTGGTGTCTGGACGGTGACATTTCTCTGCTTGGATAACCATCGCGCCCTCTGTCCCTCTGTCCCTCCAGCCATGACGCAGGGTAATGTCACCTGTCAGTCTCCAACTCCTACTTACAACTGCTGCCCCCCTCCTGACTTCCTCTCAACCACAAGGAACACCACCTCCACCACTACTAGTCCACCCACCTCCTCACTCTGACCCCCCCACCCACCCCCCAAGCTCCCCACCCATGGCTCCTCCTCTGGAGCTTACCTGGGAGACAAAGCCTTCACTCACGCCTTCATCCTTCCTATCTCTTTTTGTCATCTCCTTCAGTACCTCATATGACTTCATATCCTCCTGCTCTTTCACTGCCTTATATCCAAATGGCAGCCCCACCTCTTCTTACCCTTACATTTGCCCCCAGGACTCAGAAATATGGAACGGGAAGACATTACACAGTGAACAGGAAAGTCAGGGGTTGGAAGTTGACTTTTTGCCTGGACCCCGCATTCAGTGCCTGTTTTCAATTACTCTGCCGGCACAGGCGGGGTGGAGGTTTATGCGTTATATGGGAATGTAATTGACTATAACTGCCCTCTTAACATTAACCAGGTGTACTAGCTGAGTGTGTGAGATTAGGCCCCAGGTCTTGGCTGCTATAGTATGTGTGGACTGTCTATGCGCTTGTGTGCTGTTGTTGATGTATTTATACCCTGCCTCTGTGAGGTGCTGCCCATTAGCACCACATTTAAATCTGCCATTTTTCCTGTGTGCGTTTTGGTGTGCGCGGTAGATGTGTTTCTATTTGTGCTTTTGTGTAAGTTTCATCATGCATCTGCCTGTGTGTGTAAATAAGAATGGGAGAGAAAGTAAAAAAGGCAGGATACAGATCCAGCCTGCTTCAAGGGGGGCCTGACTTTACAAGGACAAAGTCAAAATGGGCCTATTCACAAGGCTGACACACTGTGATTTGTATGTATAGTGCTGTGCAGCCTGCAGGGCACAAGCCTAGGGGCTATCACAGACACCCAGACCAGTGCACAAGGGGTGGGGGGGTGGAGAAAAAGGAGGAGGGAGAGTGTCAGTGTATGTGTGTGTGTGTGTGTTAAAGCAGAGGGTTGTGTGTGGTAGAGAGGCAAGCATCAACAGGCTGTCAATCAAGCTCTGGCCGCAGCCTGTCACTCCTCGATAGAGCTCGTCCGGGTGAGAATGGGAGTCCCTGGGACCCTGAGAGCAGAAAAGAGGAGGTGTAGGAAGAAAATGGAGGAAAATGGGAGGAGGTGACTGTCTGTCTGTCTCAGTGACTCGAGCTTGATTTGATATTTGATACAGAGCATGTGGCATTTGAATGCAAATCTATTTTGATTGTCCCACCATCTGATAGGGTTAAGAGGAATCTATGGGGGATATGTGTTTGTGTGGGCATGCTTGCATGTGTATCAGCGGACTGCTTAGACACACACACATACAAAATAAGATCCACATTTATTACTCACCAATTCACTTGCATTAGGGTTTATTTCTCCAGGTTCAATATAAAGATATTAAACAATAAAAAGAAAAAAAAAATCAAAAATGCTTTGTCTTGTCTCCTTGTGCTTAAAACAGAATGAGGTTTCTTTGTGCAAAAACTTGGCAGTGTATAGATCCTGTGCATTATGTCGTATTTGTTTGAAACTACGTGCTTAAGCAGGATAATTATCTCCCTTTATGCAGAAGATTGTCTTTAAAAGCAAGCATGCCAAATAGGTAGACAAACGGACAGATAGACGGATGGATAAAGCTAGTATTACTGCAGTATGGAAATGTGAGGCTCAGTTCCCTCCCAATTAGAGCAGTGACTTCTGAAATGCCATAATACCCATTAATTAGCAGGCTGCTATTTTCTCAGTGATTTGGCTAATTAGTCTGTGAGGCTCTACACTATCTGGACCATTATTATTGGGTTGAAGCCATGCAAACATTCTCACGTACACACATGCTCTTGTTGAAGTCACCAACACCAGCGTACTTAATGTTCATATACATATTATACTGCAACAATTTCCCACAGCTGAGTGACCCTTATTAAGTGACACTATTATATGCTTCAGCAGTGCCATAGCACAGCATGAATGAGAGTTAATTGTGGGGAGATGCTGATGAACTCTTCTTCAACTATACTCTCCCCTTAACATGATTTTATATCCTTTTTTATACTGATGAAGAAAACCCCAAAAAAACAGTAAGCTCACTGCTCTGTCCCGCTTTGAGAAAGAATAGGGAAGCATTTGAAGCCTCTGTAATGACTTGGCATGTGTGTGAGTGGCGCTCTCTGCTCGACAGTCCATCAGTGTCTCCCATCGGACAGACAGGCCACTGACACAGCACCATGAGGCCGGGAAACCTTTTCAATCACTCCCTCACTTTTCCCTCTCTGTCAGGTGGCAGAAAGCGGTGATTGATCTGTTGTTTCTCCACAGTGGTAAAGGAGTGGAAAGGACTAGTGTTGGGTATTTAAAAAAAAAAGGTCTGGCATGTGTGAAAGCCACGTTCATAAGTTTATTAATCATCTTCATCAATAATGCAGCCTGAGCCCTGCTGTTGGTCGTCATGCAGCTTGTGTATATGTGTGTATACGTGTTCGTTTGCATGGAAGCGTGCAAGTGTGTGTTCACACTTCTCGCAGCCCGATGAACTTCATAAGTGTCCCATCACCACTTTAATCAAATTACTTATGAACCAAAATTGACAGTTTTCATTAATTATAAAGGATTATTCTAATTGCGATTCAAATTTATTCATTTAGAACAGACGGCATTCAGTAATGTTTCAGGAAATTTGCATATTAAATGGAGAGGGTAGGCTATTAGCTATGCTAATGTATGCATGATTCCTTATTTTGTGATTGGTGGGCCATATGTAGCAGGCTGGGGGTGTGCAGGTGAGGAATCTAGAAGGAGCTGTAATATGTTTGATAAACACATAGGGACACAAGGCCAAAACACACACATGCATATGTACACACATTTTCACACATTCATGCGGGTACTGTAGTAAGCCATACATCTCTGTTCAGTATCAATTTCTCTCTGTCTTTCCCCTGTCAGACTCTGTCTCACATTTTCTCACTCTCTCCTACTCTGTGTTTCCATATTCCTCCCTCAAGACCCATTGGAGGGAACAACTTTTCACCCTAGAACAAACACAGCACACTAATTAAGTTTCTGATTTCTGATCCTGCTGCATTTAGAAACATAACCTTGAGCCTGTGTACAGTTACAGTCATAGTTATGATTTAATACAGTACTTAAATGGAACAAAAAGAAAGAACTTTTGCAAGCGGCACATTCATCCCCACAATGTATGGGGCTGGTCCTGGGTTGACACAATGCTCTTTATCAAGCTATATATAGTCGATGCATTATGCATTAAGTTTAACATGTGCTTAAATCAACACTATTCAGTATGAATATATCAGACTTCAACTAAGGTAGAGGGGAGAACAGTTAGGGTAAACGACTGCGCAGGGAGGCCGGCATGAAGCAAAAAACGTACGGTCACACACACACACGGTCACACACACCCTTCGGCTGTGCGGCAGCGTCTACCCCGGCTGATGACAGGGCCATTATTCACTGGTCAGTCCCACGAGGGCAGGGTTTGGACTGGACAGGGTAGCAGAGCGTCCCAGCTTGGCAGGACAGCGCTGAGGTGAGAGGGACCAGGACCCTTCATTACTCCTGAGGTCTGGGGGCCTGGAGCCTTTCTCTCTCTCTCTCTCTCTCTCTCTCTCTCTCTCTCTCTCTCTCTCTCTTTGTCTCTGTCTCCATCAGATTAATGGGCCAGCCCCGACAGAGGAAGTGTTTCAATCAGCACTGCCTGCCAACCTTGTCCATCACCAAGACAGCCTCTTATTCATCATGGCTTTGATACACACACCCGCATTCACACGCCCATGCACAGATGTTTATTTGTCTGCATTTTTTTTTCACACTGCTTGGGTGTAAAGCCAGGCCACAGGTACTGATGTTATCAGGCTACAAGTTGTTGAACCCAGTACTCCATTTTCTATCATACTTCCTACTGCCAAGCAAAGGGAGAGCTCATTGCCTGCCTTTCAATGCTCCCTGCATGATTTCTCAGTTGAATTTTGAATGATCCTTTTCGGATGAAATGGATGAAACACAATTGGTTAAGTGTCTCTGGGACTTCTGTCCCCAAGCTGAGACTGGAGCTCCAGCTCCGGGGGAAGTAAGGAACTATCTCTCCCTAGTGGGGCTTCTCCCTGAGCGGCAAAGACACCACACAGATCCCCCCTGACCCACCGTCACTCTTCTCCTGGGTCCATTTGTTCTGAGAAATATTTAACGACGGGGCAATTTCAGCTGACATGACATGCACACACACTGAGCAGCTACAGAAGGAGAGGAGGATGGGAAGACGCATGGAGCGAGCTGGAAATGAATTTTTCAGGGCACTGAGATGTTCTTTTTGAATAAATCATGACACTTAAGATAGACATGAGGGCAATATAGAGGTGCGTGGCGCTACTTTGAGGAGTAGGACTTTAAAGGAATGAGTGTCTATCTGTCTGTCTCTCTGTGTCTGTCTGTCTGTCTATCTATCTATTTATCTATCGAAATTGGAACTGGATGTTTCTGTCCCAGTTAACTGGGCCACAGCAGCCTGTTACAGCTTTGTGTCCGAGGCCGAGGGCCAGGCCCAGAGACAGACCTGGTTCTGGATTATTAATGTTCCCCCCTATGGAGCCAGGCCCCCTCCCCCACCCAGTGGCCCCCTACACCCCTGGGGTCAGCCTGCATGGCTCCTGGTGCAAGGCCCCCCTCATAAATCTCCCTAAATTAGTGTGTGAGAGAGTGTATGTGTGTGTGTATGTGTATGTGTGTGTATGCGTGCGTCCACCCTTAAATATATACTTCGAGCAGGGAGACAGGTCACCACAAAAACAAGCCAGTCAGACTCTTGGCTGAAGTGTCAGTGATGCATGGCGGAAAGAGTGAAAGAAAGAGTTGCAGAGAAGAGAAAGAAAACGAGAAATGAAACACAAGGGGAAGAAAAGAAAATACACAAAACAGGGGTTGGGGAAGATATTTGACTCTTTGAAAGCGCCAGACTTCACTTCAGGTTTGGTAAACTATTTATCGCTGTTTTGTTTTTTTTACAACTGTAACGTTATATTTGCTGACAAATATTTACACTTAATTTGAACTTGCCTCTGACTTCGTTAGGATCGATTTCCTGAACAAATCTTAATACTTAATTGCCAAAGTGCAGGTTCTTCCCACCCTCTACCTGCCTAGATTAGTTCGACATGTCCCACAGTGGTAACAGGCATGGGGAAGTGCTGTTGTGTCACTTAGTTAACCCCCAAGACAAATGGCTCCCCTCCGGAGCACAGTGAATTACACACCTCATGAAGCATATTAGGAGGCAGACACAGTGCTTTTCTTCCAGAGATGATCGCTGTGGCAGGAATAGATGGAGAGGAAGAGAGGAGGGCTGAGTTATGGCATCACTCACAGCCATTTTTACAGCACATCGCCATAAGAACAAAACAGAGAGAGCAGTGAGTGAGGGGCACAGGATAAAGAAATGAGGCGCAAAGATATACAGCACAATGTAACAAGAGGCTGATAAGATGAATAAACTGACGCACTGAGAAAGATAAAACCACAAAGTTATCTGTGTAAAATTTGACAAGGAAAACAACTCTTTACCTCATTTGTGGCTAATGTAAGAAAATTATTAGAAAATATAACAGAATTGTCCCTCCGAGGCTTCCTTGCTGTTAGCTAATCGCTTAGACAATCTTTATCACTGCAGTAATAATATTTAGATGCTACAGGGATTACTTAAAAGTTGTTATAATTGCTTTCCTTGTTTTGTTTTTTATAGGCAGAGGGTGATTTTGTGTTTAATTGCTCCAAAGTGACAAATAATGCCCGTTATGATATGATGAAAGTGTGCGATCATTAAATTACTATGGCGACTGCTGCATGTGTTTATTCGCTCATTTTTTTTCTGTTACAAATTTATGCCATGAGGCTTCAAGAGGCCAAGCAGTTATTTACACAAATTCACTCCCACAGCCATTCCTGGATTTGGGGGTAATTACGTGAGAGTAAAATGGTTTTATTTCATTTAATCTGGTCGGTGCAGCAATTTGCACTGGTAATATTTGTTGCTGTGAAGTCTACACAGTAAAAACAGCTTGAAACCAGCGAGACTCTCAAATACAAATAAGGCAGAGGAGGCAATAATCAAAGGAAGAATCTGCACTTGGAAAATAATATCATGCTGGCTAACGACTAGCTGATGTTTTTAAGATCTTAATTTTTTCCAGGGAGAAATGTTTTATTTTGCGACAACATTTAGGCATACAGTATATGCAACAGTGCTATGTGATGTGCACAAGCAATAAAACAAGTCATAAATAATAAATGTGGCTTTTAATTGATTGGTAATAAACATGACAGTAATTGGGCCAACAATGCAAATGAGATTATTATATGCCATTCATCTATCTGTCCATATTTACTGGTCAGCTGTCAATCAGATTATCCATAAATCCTTATGGTAATCTCTTTGCTCTTGCATATCAACATGCACTGCTCTTTACCCCTCATTCTCTCTCTCTCTCTTTCTCCTCCTCCTCCTCTTCTTCCATCCACACACCCACTCTGTTGATCCATGTAAATGCGTGCAGCGGTGATTCCAGTCCCTGGGCTCCTGGGGAGATGAGATAGAGCACAGAGGAATCAACATGCTGCAGTTTTGTAATGTTTCCATGCCACTGAGTACAGACACCTTAAGTCTTGTAAATAATGAATCAGATGATCCATGCATGCAGGAGATCGAGGGGACACGCTGACATATGGCACAACGAATGAGGCCTCGCAAATTCCTCTTACACTGCTCTTATTTCTTTATTCCTCTTCCATTCCCCACTGTATATCTCAGTTGGTATCCCACTACTACCATCTCACTTTTCCTCCACCTTATCTTTCTCACTCCAAACTCCAATATTTAACCTACTGATATGGTCACCTCTGACATGGGTGACCCTAACTTTCCTTCACTCACTTATCCATCATCCAACTATTGTGAATACCTCAGAGGAGAAGGACAGTTGGAGAGAGAGCGGAGTCAATGAATTAAACAGGAGGTGCAGTGAGGAAGGTGGGCTATGTTCGACAAGTGAATGTAGTCCACAGCTGTCTGCGGGGCTGCTCTCTGACCTCACGGAGATAAGGAAGTTAGGACCCTCAGCCTGTGGGATCCAACATCCACTGTGAAAAAAAAAAAAAAAACTCCATCTCTCTGCTTCATGAATTATTGAGATATTGGCCTACAGCTTCTAAAATATACAGGAGGGTGGTCTGTCTCTCCTTTCGGATCTCACATACTCTCTGCTTCGTCCTTCTGTCTGTCTTTCTATCATTTTCTCTTGTCTCCGCTTCCTTTCTCCCCCTCTTCTCATTCAGATTTAGCCTCTTGCGCCAGCCAGATCGTAAATCAGAGCACAAACAAAGCGGAATAAAAAAGGCAGCAGAGAGAGACAGTTTGTTATTCAGATCATAAGAGGCTTTTTCTTCTTTACTTGAAGAAGAGTGTCTACCACTAACCAGCTGTCATGCATTTAAAAGTTGTCAGGGATAAATTCACGAGTTCTTGTGTTACATCAGATGCTTGTAATGTGCACAGCAGTCGACCAACCCTTGAAATGAGACAGAACTATGGTCTGTCCATTTATCTTTTTGCTCTCTTGTTTTTTTCTTTTTCTTTTACTTTTTTTTTTTTTTTTTTACTGGATGTACTGGATGAAGCAATTGTCCAAGGCACTCTGCTTACTGTGTTTCTCTTGACATGACTCTATGTATGTGTGTGTGTGATGCGTTTGTTCGTGCATGATTATATCTAAGGCATTTGGCTCCAAATGCGCTGCCCAGTGCAGAATCCTAGCCATAACAAATGAACAGAGGGGAGAAAATAAGACATATGAAAGAAAAGCTGAGCAAAGGAGTGATTCTCTCTCTGGCTGGTGGAGATCTGTATTGTAAGCAGTTTCAGCTGTCAGCACTTCTTTGAGCTACCTCAAAGGGAGGAGGAGGATGAGGAGGAGGGGGGGGGGGGGTGTTGTAGTTTTATTTTCCCCCTTTTGAGGGTTCCTGTTTATTTGTACACGGTACTGTTTATTTTTGCGGTTCATTTGATATAGTTTTTTTTTTTTCCCAGACACAGACAATGCAGGAGAACGAATGGAGAGTGTAGAGATGTAGTTTCAGTTTAAGAAGAAGTTGTCATGGTTTAAGCCTTGGGGTGGGGCTAGGGAATAAATTGTCAGCCATCCCCTTTCTGCTTTTCAGGCCTCCGGTGCTCCCCTCCCCCAAACACCCCCCACCTTAACTTCTCCGACCCTCCCTCCTCCCTCCCTCCCCCCTTCATTAAGTATTGATGTGGGTAGCCATACTTGCCATCTCAGCCTATTAATAATGCATGGCAGGTGCTGTTGATGTGGTCTCTCACACTGAGATTGAGAGAGGCAGGAATGGCAACACTGTGCAGCATAGTACCTACAGCACAACCTCCGTTACATGGATCTGCAGCTGGGGGGGGGGGGCATATGTCTGCCCCTGTGAGTTTATGGTAACGGTGACAGCAGCTCAGAGATGGATATACAAGCTAGCATCTTACTCAATATCCTGGAGCTGTTTTTACATAGAAAACTGGCTTTGTCATAAACAACTGATGGATGAGGCCATGGTGGTGTATGAATTGTCTGCCACTGCTCTTTTATTTGTTTTATTTGTATTTGGTGTTTTATTGAAGTAGCTCATAGTGTATCTTCACTGACAGACAGCTGCTCTTTCCCTAGCTCATCATGTTCTCTCTCTGTCACATTTCCTCTCGCCTGCACAGGTTCTTCCTCAAGTTCTTCCTGAAGTGTAACCAAAACTGCCTGAAGAATGCAGGGAACCCTCGAGACATGAGGCGTTTTCAGGTGAGACGAGACTGCCCGCTTGTGTGTTTTGTAGACTTTCGGTGATGGTGTATAATGAGAGTTTAAAACCATCGCTCTATCTCAGGTCAGTAATTTCCATCTGTTTTCCTCCATCTCAGGTGGTTGTGTCCACTACGGTGAGTGTGGAGGGTCATGTCCTGGCTGTGTCAGACAACATGTTCGTGCACAACAACTCTAAACACGGGCGCAGAGCTCGGAGACTGGACCCTTCAGAAGGCACACCTTCCTACCTGGAACATGGTAATAAAGCAAGAACAAAACGTCTGGCTCTGCCTCCTCAAGCTCTCTTTGTCTTCCTCACTTCTTTTTTTTTTTTCTTTTTTACTTCCAACTCCCCTCCCTCCCTCCCCCTCCCTTCCCCTCCCTCACTTTCTCCTCACCCCCTTCCCTCCTGTCTGGCTCCATCCTCAGCCCCTGTTCTGTCTCAGCTCTATCCCTCTAAAACCGGCTCTCTTGTGTTCTTATCTCCCTCCTGCTTCCTCTCAGATTCTCACTTTCCTCTCTTGTAGGGTTTCTAACTTGTGCTAAGAGAGGAGAGAGTGGTAGCTAGTGAGTCTCTTGTCTCTCCCTTGTGGCTTGCTCCCCTCAGGTCTCTGCCTCTGGGCCTTCTACTCTGCCTCGCATAAGCACTATGTGTCTTATGAGGTCTGTTCTGCTTAAAGCCAACACTGGCTTTATTTCCTCGGAGACCTGCTTTTATCCTCCAGCCCTCCATCACTCCCCATCCCTCAGGTTTTCAAACACACCCATACACACATAAAAAGCCCATGAGCACACATACAACCCCCCCCACCCCGCATGCACAGTCAGACCCAAACCTTTAATACTTTATAATGACATGTGCACATGATTTAGGAGCCCGCACTGATTCCCAAGTCCCTAATCCAGTTATTTTCTCATTTCGATTTCCCAGACATTGAATAAGAGAAACATATTTTTTTCTTTGAGGAAAGTCAACCTCAGGGATGATAATGACAAAAAACTAAGAAGGGATTTACATGGCCTACAGTAGATTGCATTAAGATTGAATGTTATGGTTAAGTCTTCCTAATGACTATTCTCTGGAGGTGAAGTGGACCACTTGTCCTTTGACTGGTTTCATAGGCGATTAGAAAAGTTCACAAAAGACGAGCTGTATTGGAGACATCAGACAAACTTGGATCAGGCACAGAAAGAAGAGTACACAGTAAACTAACAGATGCTCCATGTGTCAGAGAGATTTGTTTGGGAATTTCCTTCTCTCTGATTTTCTGTTCTCCTGATGAGGGGGGGTGGGGGTGGAAAGAGGCACAACGGGAGTGGATGAACACAACAGAGGAGGGAGTAGGCATGAGGAGAGGGGAGATGTAGGCACGATGAGAGGATGGGGTAAAGTGCATGAGAGAAGATGAAATGATAAGAGACGGAAAAGACAGTGGTTTCTATTTCATTTTTGGTTTCTTTTTTGTTCTCTCTGTCTCCTCTTGTCTTCTGGTGTATGGGCTCTGTGTGTGTGTGTGTGTGTGTGTGTGTGTGTGTGTGTGTGCGTTGTGAGTTTGTGTGCAACATACACAACTTTGGGGGCCCATTTCAGGCGGTAATAGATGAGCAGTGCATAGAGTTGAACAGATGGCACCGAGGAACACCCCAAAGTATAATCCTATCACATGGATTCACGTTCCACCATCTGGTTAATCCACACACACATACACACACAAACACACATCCGCACGTAGAGCTCACATAATATCAGCGGCTGTGAAAAAGAGGCATCTTAGGCCATGATTACGGCCACAGATTGCTGCTTGGTGAACGCTGATCTCTGCAGGCGTATCGGGGGGCTAAATATCATTCCAGCTTGTTGGGGAGGATCAACAGAACAGGGAGTCAGGCAAAGAGCAAAGGCTAGGCTGCAGGGAAAAAAGTCAGCCTACTCTAAAGTGGATTATGCCGCTTTACAGAATTACAGCATGTCTGACAAGCTGCATATCTGTTAAGGAGAGGAGATTTAGCTTGTATAAACATGTATTTTCCCAATGCTGTTCTTTTCTTCAATCACATCCAGTAATCTCCAAGTCCATAATAACAACAGATAAGGTCAAATAGTGCACTGAATACCCGTTATTGAAAATGTGGTGTATTGTTGTTATTCTATCTTGTCAGATAAGATATAAAGAATATGCTTCAAGGCAAAAACACCAAATGCATACAAAGCACATTACAAATATACCAGCCAGGGCTCAGTCAAAATGCGCTTCCATTGTCATGTGATCATTGGCTAAGGCGCTGAGGGTTAGCTGTACATATATGATATGCACAGCTGAGCAAAAGGTAAGCGTTTGGCTAATGAAGGCGGCGTATTCAGAGGGCAGAGCTACTGTTGGCTCTGCTGTGCTCCCCGGTCGCGTGGCCTTTGATCAGACACTCAGCACACCTGACATTTACACGACCGCACGCTTTGCCACGTGTCATAAAACAAGCGCACCGACACTGCCCTCACACACAGGGCAGGGGTGATGTTTAATAACGGAGTTCGTATAATCACTCTGATTAGTATTCCTAGCTCGCCCCGACCCCTGGGAGGGAGGAACAGGGTGATGTGTGTGTGCCTGATAGGGGTGTGTGAAAGAGAGGGAGATGAAAAAAGAACATGTTACCAACCTTTATGGGCTGTCATAAGGATACTAAGCATATAATCTATTTTGACTGTGACTCTTTCAGCAACCCCCAGCATTAAAGCCATCAGCCCCAGTGAAGGATGGACCACAGGGGGCGCTACAGTCATCATCATTGGGGATAACTTCTTTGACGGCTTACAGGTCATCTTTGGAACCATGTTGGTTTGGAGTGAGGTTAGTCACTATTAAGTCAATAGCCTGCAAGAACATCTGCAATTAAGGCCTTTATATCTTGTATCAGTGTTAACCAGAAAATGAGAAAACCATATGTACTGAGGGGAAAGTATATAATGTTTCACCAGGGAATTGCAACTTCTTGGGGAAAAAAAAAAATCAACTAATCTCTCAAGACATTTATCTAAGATATTTGGAAGTCACTGCTCCAAGAAGTGAGCTAATGAGGAGAAAATTTACCGATAAAAACTTTCTGGGATAAACAAATAATTTCAGGTTAGGTTCCAGCTTCCCTTTTCTCTCATGCAACAACATTGCAAATTACCTTGTTCACACCAAACATGAACACTGAAGATACCACCTTGATCGTTTGAAAGTCATCTTTATCATTGTTGTCTTGAATTCCACAAAATAATATCCTAATCAAAGATGGAAGCCTAACGGGAAAGCACTTTACAGTCTGAAAGTCTACCTGCTTTCTTATATCGTTCTGTGGCAGCTCTTATTTTAGTCATTCTCCTGGCACCCTTCCTGTCTTTTATTATGTTCCTAATGAAATGTGCACGGCATACAGTGTGAATCTCTTTATAAGGAGCATCTGCCACATGACTAAAATGTAAATGTAGTGTATGCGTGAAATTGAAGGTCAGCTTGCAGCACAGCTAAACAGCTTTCTCTTTAGTAAAGGAATAATTCTATAAAAAGCTCCTATATTATCTCGCTGAGAGGTGAGTGGGGCCAGACAATGGAAGAATGAAAGCCTAGCTAAGTGAGCAATGAAAGGGACAGTTACAACAGTACACACACACACACATGCACACATGCACATACACAAGGTGCTGGCAGCAGCATTGATAGCTTTTGAGCACTGCTAGCTTTGAGTGCTAGTTCAGCATAGCACGCAGAAAACGAGCACTCACTGAGGTCTCATCTGTGTTTTGTCTTGTTACCATTTCCTTCAAAGACCCTTCAGCGTACACACACATACATGCAGAGTGGGCTCATCAACCACACTAAGTGAGCCTGTTTAAGACACAGTGGTGCTTTAATGTGGCTAACAGCAGCTAGACAGCCTCTACTGACAGACACAGAGACTGGGGCAGCAGAGACAAGCATATTATAGGTTTACTTATAGTGTGTAGTGATATATGCAGAGAAGTGTGTTTTATTCATAAACAGATAACTGCTTTTGAACCCCTCTTACAGAGTCCATGTCAGCACTGATAACCATCCTAAGCCTCACAGTGACATTGCCTTGGGCTACGAGGCCACCTGAGGGCTTTAGCGCTAACACATCATTTTCAGGCTGATTATACAAAGAAAAAGAGTCAAAAGCTGCAAAGGAGAATAGTCCCCTGAGCGCCTGTTTAGAGATGAAGTTTCATTGCATTAATCTTTCTGCCCTCTCTGCCTCTCCATAGTTGATCACTCCCCATGCCATACGAGTGCAAACTCCACCCAGACATATCCCCGGGGTGGTGGAGGTCACGCTGTCCTACAAATCCAAACAGTTCTGCAAAGGCACACCTGGACGCTTCATCTACACAGGTAACACAAATTAACTAATGACATCGACTAACACTGCTGGGGAGGTTACTTTTACAGATTACAAGATAGAGTCTTAAAATGGAATGGAATTATCACACTAATGAAATTTATTATTATTGTTATTATTTGACTATTATTCTAATAAATGTTTTTTTAGACTGAGCAATGTATCAGAAAACTCCTAATGACTTATTTTAGTATCCAGACATATGTAAAACTAAGGCATTTTAGAAATGCACAGAAGGTATAAAGAAATACACAGCAACAGAATATATGCACACACACACACACACACACATATATATATATATATATATATATATATATATATATATATATATATATAATTATTTTTTCAGGTTTTTCTCAGCAAGTGTGATACACCGCTACATGTAATTGCTATGAAATTGAAGTTGCTGCTTCAGACCCCTGTGTAGCTTTCAGCATCTCATGGATTTCTCACTTGGGATACTATATATATATATATATATATATATATATATATATATATATATATATATATATATATATATATATATATATATATATTATTTATTTAGTTTTTTTTTTCAGAAGACAAGTGAATAATTTAAACCATGCGATGAACTAATCAAAAAACTATTTACATTACTTTATTAAGTCTTTACTTTTGCAATATCTGCTAAAAGTAACTTGGCAAACAGTTTATTTGCTGTCATCTTCTCTGCTCTTGTGCTAGAGAAAATGTGCATGCTAAAGAATTTTAGATTCAATAACATGACTCAATAATTCAGTGCAAAAGCCTCTTGATCAGAGGAAGAAAAGTGTTTGCCCTTTTTTATGAAGCAGGTGAAGGTCAGGGGGGAGGATTAACCTTTTGATTAGTGGGATTATTGAGATTTAACCCTGTCGAAGGTGTGAATCATACAGAAAGAGGGCAATGCAGGGAATAGGATTTTTGATGGTGAATACAGAGGCATGAATAGCTTGGCTGTTACATCAGAGGATAGCAGCGCAGAGTTATAGGCATGCGGTGAAAAGAGCGGCAGAGAGAGTGAATGTGAAGCCGTGATTAACCAATGCAAGGCCACAGGTCTCCAGGGAGACTGTGAATCACATAAATCTGTCTGTAATCTCGACCACTGATAGACTTAGGCTGTAAGCCTTGGCTAGAATTGCCAACATTTACCAAAATCACAATTGAAAGAACATGTGCATTACATTGCCGGCATGTATTTTCTCCATCTTCTGTGTCCCCTAATTAATATGTGTGTACTGAATCCATGTCCATGCATCATAATTACTAATACATGTTTGTGAACTTAACAAAAAGGCTTCTTTTGTTTGTTTGTATGTATATGGGAATACATTTGAAGCATGGACATACGCAATGACAAGTGTCTGCATTACTAAGACAGAGGGCAGATGGGTATGCAGCCTTGGTCATGCCAGAGCTACCCAACAGCCTGTGCTGTGCCAAACTCATAGTGCTCTGTGTATATAAATGTGTGCATGTGTGTGCACAGCTTTTTAATGTGCCAGATATGTGGGAACCGTATGCATAAATGCCCTATCTCTTCCCAGCCCTCCACTCTTTCACCTTGTCACATTCACTTATTCAAAACGTGCTTCATTGAATGAATTCATTCCTCTCTTCCTCTCTGCCTCTTGGCTTCTATGGAGACACATAGAAGAATCTCAACAGGTGAGAGGTAGCAAGAGGTCAACCACTGGGAGCTGAACACAGCTCACACACACACACATACACACACACTGATGCTGCTTGCCAAGAGCTGGCACCTTCATGGTGACACAGTCAACCGTGTCGAGGCATAGATCCCAGCTCTTCTTTTCACACACCTCTCTTCAGCCATTGCTCAGTACCCTCAATGGGTATTTGTACCTCTACCAAACCTCCTTTATCATCCTTTTTTTTTATCATGTCACTAATTCTGAGCACAGACTAACTGCTGTGACTTGTCCACATTTTAAATCAGCAGCATAAAATAACTCAAAAGAAGGGATGGACAGGGCATTTGGAGAGAAAAATTAACTAATGAAAGTAGAGAATGAAAGGTGGATGAGAAAGAAAAGAGAGGAGGATAGAAGCGGGGAACGGAGGATTACCATGGGCCATGTTGCCCTCCTGGGTCTGTTTGGCACCAGTTTGAGCCCAGTTGCCAGTGGGTACTAATCATGGAGGATTGGCAGCACTGCATGGCAGCTGGCAGCTAGAGCATATACACACACATCAACACAGCTCCACACTCACAGACATGCATATACTCATATATTTCATGTGCACACAAAATCACACACACATGCGCACACCGAATTACATTGGGGACAGCTGGCATTGCTAATCAACTTCTGCTGAGGAGAGGAAAGCGAGCAGCTCACAGACCTAATTAAGTCAACACATACCCACTACTGCTGCTGCTACATTACAAACATACCCAGCACATACACAGCATGCACACAAACAGTACACCTATAGTTTTACCCCACCGCGCTCCTCTGCACAATCATTGATACTCCACATCTAAGAGTTTCTGAATGGAAAGAATTTAGTCCAGGACAGAGTAGACAAGCAGGGGACTTTTGGTGCAGAGGAGATTCAGTGAGAAGCTATTACAGTAATGTGTCCTCTGCTGTCTCTGAGGACTCTTCTGCCATTAGACTTCAGAAAGCTCCAATTAGACTCATCAAAGGCAATTAAGCTCTCCACTGATAAGAATAAAAGAATGTTTTTTCAGTCCCTGCTCTTCTTCTGTCTTTTTATCCCCTTATCCCCCTTCTGTTCCTCTCTCTGCCCTCTGCCTTACCCACCTCTGGGGCTGAGAGCTCTCTCTTGTCCTAATCTGTCTTTCCCTCTCTCTCTCTCTCTCTCTTTCTCTCTCTCTCTCTCTCTCTCTCATTATCAGGTCATTGCCCACCCCCTCCCCTTTACAAATGCATTTTCATGTTTGGTTGTGTATCACCTTCTACTGGATTGCTGTCTTTACCCCATTCATCAGAGATTCTCTCCCTTTCTTTTCTTCATGCAATATAGAGTGATAATACTCTCTGCCACTAGGGCACATGCATGTGTGTGCGTTCTTGTTCTTGATTGTGTTTGAGTGTGTGACACAGGGATACTGGCCATAGATTGGGGGAGTTGATGAATCACCCTTGTCGTTCAAAAGCCAATCCCCCCTCCTCAGTATGCAGCCTTGTCTGCTTAGTGCTTCCACTACAGCTTCTGCTGATATTAAAAGGCTCTGCTGGCTCACATTAAGGCCGGCGCCATACGCACCGACACGCATCCGCATACACGCACGCAAAAACATTAGGGGTAGTTTTTCAGTGCTGAGTGCAGATTAGGTGTGTAGGAAACATCACTCAGTTGCAGTGAGAAGCAGTAACGGCAAGGGAAAAGACAAAAGTCAAGAACAGAATTTAAACCAGCTGAGAGGCTGCTGACATTTCTCACGATCTCACTCTGCCTGACTCTGTGCTCCAAATGAGTTTTGGGAGTGTAGGAAGAACTGTCAGATGCCTGTCATTTTACACACGACAGACAGTGGAATGAACACAGAACACAGGTACTGTAAGCAGATGAAGATGTCTGTAAAGGTTTTCATTTATTTTTGCCCCAATTAAGATAATGAAATCTGCCTGTCAAACATATTTAGAAAGACCTCTTATCTCTTGATAGCCTTTAAGCACTTCACACTTTAGCAGATATTTCATGCCGAGTTTGGTGCAACAGTCCAGAATAATACAATGTTGTTTACTTTTTCCCAAATATAAAATCAGCATAGATCATGTGCCATAGTGTATATATATATATATATATATATATATATATATATATATATATATATATATATATATATATATATATACACTATGGCACATGATACACCTGCACTCACACACACATTCAGACATCACACACACACAAATGTAGTCATCTGGCAATAAAAGTGGGGTGCAACCATGAGATGGTCAATTACTTGTCTTGCTCCTATTTGTGAATGCTGTCTTTTATTGAGCATGGGTGGAGGCCTGCTGTTGATTAAAACGGCTGGTCTCCAGCTGGAGACAGGGCCAGCTGAGATAGCTGCACACATTCACATTTACTGCACACAGTCTTAACTGCAAGGAAATTCACACCTCTATTTGAGATTGAGATTAATTTTCTGCACCATGTGGCTTGTCTTCCCTCTTTAGCATGCTCCGTTCTTATTACAGGAGCATCTGCTCCATGATGATGATGTAAATGAATTTCGAACGAAGATTATTTTATACCCTACTGAAATGAGCAGCAGTCACAGGGGGAATGATTTCTTATGTTTTCTTATATCTTAATTTGGGCATGCACTTTTCATCCAGATTTTTCTGAATTTGCATTTTCCCACTGAGGATCCATCCTGTCAGGTATCGTTAACTGTTGACAGCCACTTTTTGCAACAGATAATTAGAGCTTAGGTTGTAGTAGCATCCACACCTCCATTGATTTGTAGAATCTCTTAAGTGTCCCCTCTGCTTTCTCCTCTATCTTCTTTTCTTCTTCCTCCTCCTATCATCAACCTTTCCTTCCTTTAGGAGCAAAAAGCTCTACTCATCTGTTTTCTGTGTATGAATTTCCAGCCATGCATTAGTCTCCCTGACATGTTCAAGCGATGCTTTATTTAGCTTGTCGGATTCTGCAAATAAACGCAATCTTGGGGTTTATGGAAAAATGGATAAAAATTAGATTGTAAGGTATTGATCTGGATTGTGAGTAGAGGGTGGGGGTGTTATATATGTGTGTGTGTGTGTGTGTGTGTAGTGGTGGTGGTGATGGGGGGGCAGCTCTCATCTGTGTGAAGAGGGGGGAGAAATGAAGCCGTAATTCAGGGCTATTGAACCCCCTGCCACTGGCGGCATCGATCGCCAAGCAGCGCTTATGAGATCACACCTGAGCACTGGAGACTGCAGGGGAGGGGTGTTTGGGGGGAGGGGGGCTGAAGAGGCAGGGGGGGGGGGGGGGGGGGGGGGGGGCAAGAAAAGAGTGAGAAAGGGGGGGAAACACAAGGTTGTGATATGATCAGCTCTTTACCCACTGTCTGAGGGCCTGTTAAGGTGTTAACATCAAGCCTCAGAGCCAATTACCTAACCCTGCAAGTACACTACCTGCTCACCTTCTCACACACACACACATTGTTGTGACACTAGAGGAGAAAGAGACAGCAATACTGGACGCTGTAGTTTTCCCTCCTTCATCTCTCCTTCTGTCTCCTATGTTACCAGGAGTAACAGCGATTCGACTGTTCTGACCTCTCAATTATCCCTCATCCCCCACCTTCTACTCTCTGCACCCCAAACATCCACCCATGTCCTTATTCCTCCCCTAAAGCTCATACCTCCACCCCCCCACCCCCTCCCCAAGCCTCTTCACCCCACCCTACCCTCCTTTCCTCCTTCTCCTACCCCGTCACCCCTTCATACACACTCCCCCTGCGGCTCTGTGGGTTATTATAGTGAAATATGAAGCGGTGTGGATTCTAGGCTTCATGAAATTTCCATGAGCATTGATCTGATCTGATGTGGGTGATTGCTAGGTGAATCCCTTCAGTCCAGGGCTGTTGCTCATCTATTCATTTATTTATGGCAGTTATGTTTTACTGGCTTTGATTTGCTCTTCTGGAGAGCGACAGCTAAGGATTATAAATATACCTGTATGGGAGAGTGTGCTTTGAATCCTGGAGTGTACCAGTGCACTACTTCTCTTTCGAGGCAGGAGTTTTGTTTTTTTTTTCTCCCAGCACTAATTCTTGTTGTGAAATCTAAGATATTGAGCATAGATATAAAGCATAAAACAACAACATAATCCCCAAAGAGACACATCCAGGTAGTTAGCGGTGCGCATTGTCCCCCACATACTTCTCTTCTAGTTTATGGACCTTGAAAATGAGCAGAGACGATATCACTTCCTCTCTCAATTACCAAAATTGTCTCTTTATTTGTAATAGGGGGTATCTTTGTATGTCTTGGGGTTTTTATGCTATTGTTCACTCGAGGCTCATTTGGCACATTGTGGAGAACTGATAAAAAATTCATCATAAAAACAAAAGCCTTTGAGACGGAGAGAGGATGTTGTCGGAACAATCCCTTCTCCAACTGCAAGCCTAATCCAGGGCAAATCCTCCTTAAGGCTTTAGAGAGATCAGAGAATAGGAAAGTAATGTCAAATATTTGTCCTCAGAAATAATTCATACTTTATTTGTTGCATGTGATCATCTCATTGTTTTGGCATTATTTTATCAGTGGACCAGCTGGCCTGTAATGTGTGTCACTCTTCAGAAATTGAGCCTGCCTCTAGCATCTCTATTCTACTTCTTTTTTTTTTTCTCCCCCCTTTCTTTTTTCCCACCATCAACTTATCTGCTTCTGGCTATTCACCTTTCCTTTCATTCACTCTTATGGATTACTGGAACTGTCCGCTGGGAGAGCTGTCCAAATACGTTTGTGTTGCCAAAACAGAGCATTACCGACTTTTCCTTTTTTCGCTCTCTTTTGGTTTGTGTGTTTGAGAGAGTGGTTCAGGAGGAGCAATGGTGAAGTCACTAGAGGTCCAGCAGGACAGCTTGTACTCATAGCCTCTAGGGGCCTTTTTCTGGGGGCCGCCTAGTCAGCCTGGCTGCTCAGATGTGAGGCGAGCAGGGCATCAGCCCTCAGGAAACATCCAAGCTGTGACCCACAGGGGAAACAGACGGACGGCACAGACACATACAGGCAATCCTCACGCATAATGCCTCCTTTTTTTCCCTTTCACTTTTACACAAATAGAAAGTAAATTTTCACACATGTTCTGCATACTGTACATACGCAGCCACAAACTCTGCACAGGCGTTTTGTCTTCGGCTGTAGCCCAGAAAAGTAGTCAAGACTCTTATCCGTGTATGTGCACTGACTCCCTAGGCAAGCCACAAAGAGACAAGGGGGGTGGAGAGTAAAAGGGGAAGAGAGAGAGAGAGAGAGAGAGTACATTAGGAATGAATTATGTGGAGAGAGCACTTATCCAACAATCCTCCTCTGAAGTGTTTGTACTATAAGCCTCAGATCTTCATTGTATTTATTCTAATGTTTAAATATTCATGGTAAATCTTCTCATATTCAATTACCGTAGCACGACCACAGCATGCCGAGAGTGCTTTCTCCCTGCTGCCTGGATGATCTGACTCTGTGTGTGAGTTTGTCTGTCTGTCTTTGTATATATATATATATATATATATATATATATATATATATATATATATATATATATATATATATATATATATATATATATATATATATATATATATATATATGTATATATATATATATATATATATATACAAATGTGTGTATGTGTTTATATGTGCGTGTCTGTGTGTGTATGTCTGTGTGTCTAGCTTGCTCCCCGGAGCGATCAAGCCTTTGTTATATTGGAACCAGGCTCTGTAATTGCTTATATTAGTCGCTGATCAACGCAAGACCACAGGACACACACTCACTCACACACACGCACATGCACACAAATACACCCGCATGCCTGATTCTTGACAGTCTTTTTATTAACCACCAAAGCAGGCGACAGAGAGAGATTCATTACATCACAGGCAAACAAAGACACACACTAGACTTAATACAGAACACCCACATTTACAGCATGTTTAGTTTAATGTTAAATATTCATGTAAAACTGTGCTTAATTCAGTCATTTCTACTGCAGGAGAGGATCACTCGTTTCTCCTGCTGCATCTTTCTTCATGCTGTTTATCAGGAGTAGGTTTTTCTTCTAAGAATTAGGAATAATTAAAATTTTTTTTTGTTTGTCTTTCCCAGCGCTGAATGAGCCGACTATAGACTACGGCTTCCAGAGGTTACAGAAGGTCATCCCCAGACACCCCGGAGACCAAGAGAGATTACCTAAGGTACTGTGCATCCAGAACAACTGCTCTTTTACTTCACTACTCCTATTTGTCATATGCAAGTATTTTATGGGAAATCATCGTAGCAACACTGGAGCAGAGATGTATTGACAACATCTAGGATTTCCTAGTATACATGGATATATACAAGGACAACATGACCTCACATACAGAGGAATGACTGTATTCTATTAACAGTAGGCTATACATGACACTGTGCAGCATTCACATAAACATTTTATCATATGTTCATGGTCATTTTCTGCTCAAACAAACACTTTATTTGCCCAGGGAATGCACAAGCAACTCTATTCATCCTTCCACTGAGCATGAGGACATTTAGACTGGCAAAGAGGAGAGGGAAGGGAGAGATGGAGAGAGGAAAAGAGGGAGAGAGAGGGAAAGAGGTTGAGGAGAGAGAGGAAGAGAGAGGCAGAAGCAGGTTAGGTGATCCATCATAGCTGTCCAGTCTTACCTCCTGCTGGGTCAGTGGATCGAAGTCAACCCCGGGTGGACTTTATTACTTCCAGCACACACACACACACACGCACACACCAACCAGCACTCACACACACTACTCTGTACAAACGGCAGTACCTGTGCTTGCTCACACATACACATGGTAGAAAGAAGTCACCATGAGGCAGAGATGGAGAGCCCAGGTAGATGCCCAAAGAAGATAGAGAAATCACTTGTCCTCACCGTGTGTCATGTCTAGTTGATACCAGACTTGTCCTGGTGAGTTCTGGTCTTTAGCCTATCAACCCCCTGTATCTCTTAAATATCTTTGAATCCATCCATCTCTTCTCTTTCCTTCTCCCTCACTCTCTGCTGTCTCTTTCTCTTCTAAATGAACAGCGGTAGCTGGCAGGCCTGGTTGTTCATTTCAGCTCTATTGATTTGTGCCTTTATTGAGGTAATAACAGTTTGTTGACCACACTTCTCTCAACTGTTGGCCTCAATCATTAGAGTAGGGAAGGAGAGGGGCATACACTGGCAGATTCTTGTGCTACAAATGTCCATTCATTGGTACCCAGGCAAGACCTTGTGTGTTACTTCATTGGTCAATTTTTAATCGAGATTGAATTGATTTGGAGTTTAATGTATTCCATTCTCACAGCACCTTTTACAAGGGGGGTCTTAATGAACCCATATGCACCCACACTGAGCAGGGAATAAGCAGAATATCTGCCAATGCCTGTTCTGTCTCTGTGTGGTGGTAATGATCCAGTGTCCAACTGAAAACAGCCTCCATACTGTGCTATATGGCTAATCGTCAGGCCGTCAGAGTGAGGAGGGAGTGATGTAGCTCAGGCACAGTCAGACTGCAGGGTGTTTAGCTAAGGTTGTGGTGTAGCAGGGGTCTGGGGCCAGCTAATGAGTGACCGCCCTGCCAGACGAGGCCAGGCTCTGCTCTGGATCAGGTTCCCCTTCCTGTTGACGTCTCTGTGGGCCTGACTTTACGGGAAGAGACCCTGCGCCCAGGAAATGGTCTCCCCTTACAGGAGCAGAGCTAGGGAGGCATCACGGCGCTAACCACATTTATCTGTTTATCAGAAGGACTCTGGAGCGCTGCCTAATCGCGTTTAGCTACTGGACAGATCCCTTGGCTAACGAGAGACTGATAGGTACAGACAGGGCACAGGACCACGAGAGAGTGATTAATAGAGAGAATGGGAGAGAAGAAGAAGAGAGAGACGAGAGAAAGTCATTTGGAGTTGCAGGTGGAGAGAGAGTTGAGAGAGGGAGATGCATGGACAGAAGGGCGTACGAACCCTCAGACAGAAGGAAAGGCTATGGGACACAGATAGTGTAACAAGGAGAAAAAATAATTTAGATGAAGTGACTGAGGTTTCACATGTCCATCTTGAACACTGTTACACTCCAGCTGGGGATCTGTTTGTGTCCTAATGCCTCACACTTCCTTCATTTCCCCTCCTCCCTCTTTTCCTCCCCCTTCCTCCCTTTCCTTCATTCATCCATCCATCTACCTATCTCGCAATCCCTGGGAGGCATGGGGCATTGAGGAAAAGCAGAGAGAAGGAAGCGAGGAGCGGCACATACATACTAAAGAACCACTTACCTTCCTAGGGCCTGTACATCTCTCAATCACCCCGAGCAGGCCTCCTCTCCTGTCTCCTCTCTTTCTGTCTCTCCATTCTCCCCCTCCTCTCTCAACTGCCTCCCCCAGATAGTGCTAGTAATGGGAGGTTAACACAGAGGCAGCGCTCCCATTATTGAGTGAATTTAGCACCTCGGACAGCGCTCTACAATCTTTATTGCTTTGCTGACCCTCTCGTCATGTCCTGGGCGTGCTCGACAGCTTCCACATGTGCGTGGCTGTGTGTGTGTGTGTGTGATATGAGGTCTGATTGAAAGGCGGTGTGTCACAGAACAGAGAGCACACATGCTCCAGGGCTTGTTCACAGCAAGGGATACACTCAGGAGGGTATAGCGCACAGCGTGTGTGTGCGTGAGTGGAAAAGAAGGAAGGAGAAAAAGAAACGAGGGAGCGTTGGAGGGGAGGGGGCTGCAATTTTCTGGTTGTCGCGCCTCCAGCATATATCCTGGCCCCGGCACATTAACTTTTAAAAAGGGTTTCGTAGGGCTGTAGGTGTCTACATCACACACACACATATAGCGACGCCTGAAGTCACACACTCATACATTCAGAGAGTGAAAAGAATAAAGACATGGAGAGGAGAGAAAGGAGGCTAAGCGGTGGAAAATGAGCGCAGAGAATAGTAACACTACGAAAGGATAAATGTTTGATGTGGGAAATTCCACTCAGTTTTCACCTGAGTATAATGCTCTACATTTATCACACAAAGTGGATGCGTGGCTATTCACTCGGATCATTACCAGGGTTAATACAGGGCAGGAGATGGGTGCGTCCCCGCTGACGAGGGAAGTTGTATAGCCATCACCTGATGATATGTTGTGTTAAATGAGATTGATGTGGGATCATGTGTGTTAGATTCATGATCTGGCAATGACAGGAGGGTGGAGAAGATGTAGAAGATGGTTGAGTGATAGAGAGATATAGGCTCATGTTTTATTCACTGATAACAGTATCTCCCTCTGCTCTCCAAAACTGCCCAGCAAGTAACAGAGTGCCGGGACAGGCCCATTTCTCTTCCTTTGCCTTTCTCTGTCTGCCTCTTCCTCTTTTTCACTCTCTGTTCTGCATTCACAGCATAATGTAAGAAGTGAAATGTAATAAAAGTGAGTGAACTCTTTGAGCCGCCACACTCGTGATCAATCCCTTTCCTCTTTCTGCGCTTGATTGTAGGAGGTGATTTTAAAGAGAGCAGCAGACCTGGTAGAAGCCTTGTATGGGATGCCTCACAATAACCAGGTAAACACACGCTCACACAAGTAACACAAGCACGTACAAATGTTGACAGAAACATCGATATCTTATCTGGATAAAATTATGTTTGTGGTTTGGACTACTGGCAGCATCAAAGGCAGTGTTTCTGCTGGTCGTGTAGCACCCTGCTGTGTTCATGCAAAAAACTGGGACCTACAAATACACAGGAATATGTTAGTATTTTCATCAACATATATACGCTAAGGAGAAAGGGAGGAGAAGTACAATGAAAACTAAATGGTTGAGGGAGGAGAGGAGAATATGAGTACGCAGAGGGTGATGAAGAGGGGGAGGAGATTCTTACTGCATGTTGACAAATGAACAGAGCAAGGTTATTATAGTTAGTGAAAACTAGCGGTGACCAAGTAATTTCATTGACTAAATTAAAAAAAAAAAACAGCTTTCAAAAACACGAAAGAAAAGAGAAACCCATAGACAACTGAATATATTGGTCATTTTATCAGCTCTTATACTAAGGAGAAAGAGAGGACGAGTACAATTAAGGAGAATAGAGGAGTAGGATTAAAACTGGATTCTGATGAAGGTGGAGAGCAGGGTCATTAAAGGGACTGAAAAACTAAATTAACTGTGAAGTAACTTCATTAACTGAATACAAAATATAAAAGGTTGCTTTTGAACAATGCAAATTAAACTAAAATCAGATTTTTAGAGTTCATACTTAATGGTTTATAGAGGATGTATGCATTCAGTGTGCACAAAGGTTTCCCTCATAACACCAAAAAAAACCTCAACTAAAACTTGTCAATTCATAAAAATAAAATTACTTATGCATTCCAACAGTTAGCTACACTGAAATCAAATCTCAACATTCTAATAACTGTGGGTGAGAGAGTGGAAAGGCGGAGTGGCGAGGAAAGAGAGAAAGAGGCAGGCTGAACATTTGATGAGTCTGTTAATGAGCCTTTCCTCCATTTACTGGAAGCAATCCCACCACTCCCAGTGACCACCGATAAAAACCACTCAGACTGCTAGGTTTATATGTGTAATATCGCTAGTGAAGATCTGAAATACTTGTGAGATCATAAAGCCTGCGTGATATTTTCTGTCATCTTTTCCTCTCCACTCATATATACCCATTGCTGACCACAGGTTTTTTTTTTTCCCCTCTCATTGTCAGGAGATGATTCTCAAACGAGCAGCAGATATCGCAGAGGCCCTGTACACAACAGTGCCACGAGGGCACAATCAACTAGCCAGCCTTGGCAGTGGCTCCGTCCATGCTGGTATGATGGCAGTAAACTCCTTCACGGGGTCAGAGGTGGCACAAACAGCCAATCAGGGTGAGCAAACACTTAAACTCTATTATGATGGGGAAATACAGCAGAGATTTATTTATTTATGTATTTGTGTCAGAAAGCTGGAAATTGAGATGAAGATGAGTAGCATGATAGGACAACTTTATTTTTCATGTGGGAAATTTAAAGAGGGAGATGTGATTTAAGAGGGTTGGGGAGTGAAGAAAGAAGATTTAGAAAAGGAGGACAGCCAGAGGAAGAGGAGGAGGGGGGAGGCAGCTAGAAATAGGGAATATTTGAGAAAGAAAGAAAGAAAGAAAGAAAGAAAGAAAGAAAGAAAGAAAGAAAGAAAGAAAGAAAGAAAGAAAGAAAGAAAGAAAGAAAGAAAGAAAGAAAGAAAGAAAGAAAGAAAGAAAGAAAGAAAGAAAGAAAAGAAAGAAAGAAGGAAGGTGGGAGAGTGAAGAATGGAGAAAAAGAGAGTCAGGGATGGAGTACGATGGAGAAATATGAGTGGGTCCTAGGGGTGTGTATATTAGACTGGGGTCGGCCCCTGTCTGACAGAGAGAGATGTGGGTGCAGTCAGCGGTGATTCATCACATGTATCAGGGGAAGCACAGGAGAGGAGATGGACCAACCTCTGGATGTGTCTCAATACTTCCAATAAGCATCTTCCCCTTTTTGCTCTGCCCTTCATCTTCATCTGGAAATATGTATCAAGATTTAAGATACATGTAGTACATCAGCTGCTTGACTTTTTGTCCTTTCTTATTGTATGGCTAGATGAGGTCAGGATAGGGAATTGGTGGGTACCTATTAATAGAAGCAGAGGCCTCTGCAGTCCTCAGGTGCAGCCCTTGTTATACTAGAAAGCTGGTATTCTCAATGATCAATTCCTGTTGTTTTCTTTTTTTTCATTGTCAGCGAATATTTATGACCATCCTTCCATTTTGTCGTCTTACTGCTTACTGGCCCTGTAAAGCATAAAGAAGAGACAGGTCCTGTCAGAAATGCTGGCTTCATTCTTTATAAATTAGACAAGAGCAGCAGAGGCTTTTTACCGTTAATTGCCTTATCAATACATCTAATTCTGAAAAGGAGCCAGTGAGGTTAAAGACCTCTTGTTTCAGTACTTGGATTGCAGCAAGTTCCCTCTCATATCATCCTCCCTCTGCTCTGTCCAACGCTTTTCTTTCTCTGCCATATGCTGTCCATGATTTTTCAAAAATTTCTTTCGCCTCGTATTGCTACGACCATTAACCATGTAGGGAAAAGAGGAATTGGCAGCAGTGCATGTAGGCTTTCTCATTTTGTTTTGTCTGCCATCTGCTATACCCCTAACTCCTATTCTCCCTTTCTGTTTCTCTCTCCCTTTCCCTGTCCATAGGTTTCAGTAGGAGTACAAGCAGTGTGTCCCCTCATGGTTATGTCCCCAGCTCCACTCCCCAGCAGAGTAGCTACAGCTCTGTCTCCACTAGCATGAATGGCTACGCTAACTCTGGCATGGCAACCTTGGGCACCTCGCCCAACTTCCTCAATGGATCTGCAGGCAACTCGCCCTATGCTAGTGAGTAAATGCATCTATATCTAAGATGTCTTTGAGTCGCTGTGACTTCAGATTAAATGAGGAGTGTGTGGCACAATAGAAGCACAGTGGGGAAAAGATAAAATCAGAACCTTTTGAACCAGGCGTTGACGGGAAAGATATAGAGAAAGTGAGGCGCAAACGAGAAGTGACACATAAGAAGACAGTTGTGAAGTTCAGCTGGCTCATCTGTTTCTTTAAGAACAGAGTAAAACGCAAATCCCCACTTTATTGGCCAGGGGAACAGATCACCTAGCGCCACACACACCTAAACTCACACACACACATTCACCCTCTACATTAAAGACCCTTGATTAAATCAATAAACTAATTGCTAGAGAAGCAATTCCATTTCAGCTCTTTGATTCCTGGGTGTTAACAAGTATTTTAACAGGCTCATCGGCCCCACACAGACACTTTCAATCAATGGCCCCTCGGCCTGCCTTTGTAGGTCCAATTTTCATTAATTGATTAGTTAGGCCCCTTCATAAATGGATTATGACTTTATTGCGAGGATTTGTCAGGAAGAGCCATAAAGGCTAAGTGTTGGATAATAACAACAATAAAGGCAGAAGCAGATATCAGAGGGCAGGTGAAATACGACTTGGCTGATTGTAAAATCACTGAGGGGGAAAATGCTCTTAGTGTATTAGCAGACAAAAGACAAACCCAGGAGTAGTGAATGGATGGGATGATGTCAGAGGACAGGATTTGGGTCGCAGAGATTTTCTTTCAGTTAGTTTTGTCTTTTATGAGTCATATGATTACAGAGAAAGTTAATCCACTAAAAATGAAAATAATTTCCAAATAATTTGTCCAGTTCGTTCAGAGATGTGATAACCTCTAAAAACTAGACCTAAATATCTATTAACGCTTGTATTAGTATAAAGACATTGAATATTTTCTCTTCTATTGTGGCTACAAAAGCACAGATGCAGTGCAGATAATAGATTATAGTCTAACCAATGTTGTCAGCCTATTTTTTTGTAAATTATTACAACAACTGGCTCTGTGTAGTTGAAAATCTGCAATAAACCTGATCTGGGATAGCCTTGTTTGCAAGTTGCCCTGAAAACAAATTACGGGTGCAGCACCCCAAGTTAGTGGGGAGATGTTTATCAAGATGTTGCAAACCCTTGAGCACAGGATGAGTCATCAAAACAGGCTGATCAGAGGAGATGCTTGAAGAAAAAAATGCTTTAGGCTGCTTTTGGTGCAAGTTTCCAGCTAAACACATTTTCTTTTTTTTCTCCTTTTTTGTCTTAGCTATGGATTATCTCACTGTTAGGTGACACCTTACAAAAAAAAAAAGGTTGCAAAAATGAGCCAGTTGATCTGAGTCCAAAATATTATCCCTCCTGTCATTGTCCATTGACCAGTCCCTTTCTGTTCATCCCGTCTGCCTGTCCTCTGTCCTCGGCCCTCGCTCTAACTTCGTCTCTCCCCTTTCTGTCTTCATCTCCTCCTCCCCTTTTGTGGTCTTCCTCCTCTCCTCACCCCTCCTCCTGCCACCCGGTGCTCTTCTCTCAGTTGTCCCATCCAGTCCCACAATGGCCTCGTCGACCAGCCTGCCATCCAACTGCAGCAGCTCCTCCGGCATCTTCTCCTTCTCTCCGGCCAACATGGTTTCTGCTGCAGTCAAGCAGAAGAGCGCCTTCGCCCCTGTCGTGAGACCCCAAAACTCCCCTCCACCCACGTGCACCAGTGCTAACGCTAATAGTCTGCAAGGTAAGGTCCCAAGCAAGAATCTACTTAGCATTTCTCCATATGGGACATGATGTATTTGTAACTAATACAGTAGGATATTTTAATAAGTCAAATCCCAGTTTGTATCTCATTCTCTAGTTATTGTCCTGCTCTCTTCACTCTTTATAACAATTTGTCACCTTTCCTTCCACTTCCTTTTCCAACCCTTCCTTTTCTTCCTCCTCCTCGCACCTTGGTTGTTCCTTTCTTTACCCTTCCACTCTCCTTCCTCACTTTATAGATCAGTCTTTTGTGGACTCTAGCAAGTACTCATCAGCCAGCTCTCTGCAGGGCCTGGCCTTCTCCTGAAGTACGTTATCTCTTTCGTTTTTCCACTCCATGCTATACTCGCTCGTTCATTTTGGCACAATTATCCCATCCTGGCCTGCCCTTCCTTCTCGTTTCTGTTTGTATTTGTCACTCTTGACTTGTCAGAGCGACAGCATGCCACGCCATATGGGTTCCATTTCCTGTTTTCACTTCCCGCTTCCTGCCTGTGGTCCAGTGGGTGTCTCCGTAGGGAGGTGTGGGGGGGGGGGTTATTAAGCCACTGTGGGTCACTCTGTTCTCCCGTTTCCATTGAACGCAGCACCAGGTCTGTTCGTCTAAGCAGGATGTTGTATGGTGTTGAGATCCTGAGAGGGAGAAATGATGGATGGGAATCTTTATCAGAGCCCCAAGCTAAGCACTTCCTCACTTCCTCTGTCGGCGTTGATGAGCACTGACCACTGTGACCCAAGGGCCATTGGCCACTGTGCGCTGATCACACTGACACACATGCACATGCACACACACACACACACACACCATTCTGTTAATCCCAACAAGCCGGAGACACTTAGGAAATAACCAGGGAATTAGTGGATTGAAGAGAGGGAGGAATCAATAGGGAGCCAATATGTTATATGAAAAATTCCTCCCTGTGATGGCTTCTGTGAAAAAATATGGGGGAAGGGAAAGGATTGGAGTGGGTGGGAGCAAAGAGGTGAAGACATAGGAGGTAGCAGAAGGCAGAGTATGATATAAGAAGGTAAAAATGTGAATGCAGCGTCCGAAGAAAGTCTCAAGGATTCCATTTCCTCGTCTGAGCGTTGAACGTAATTTCATCACCTCTGTCATCTCACGTCATCGTGTTTCTCTCATGTCAGACTTATGCTCCCTGATGTTCTCTTGCACAATGGGCTCACACTGTGTAACTGCAAACAATTAACAGTGGCAGCTCTTGCATGAAGCTATTCAGAAAGTTTGCAAAAAAGAAAAAGTTGAATGATGTTGTTGATGTGCGCCAAGTTAGCAGTAGAGCAGAGAAAAATGTTTTGATTTTGGGGCCTCGGAATGAAGAGATAATGAGAGAGAGTCGTCTTTGTTCACCAGATGCTGGAGCACATTTCTGTTAAGTGACTGCTGTGATGACAGATGAAACCCAGCAATCATATGACTGACCTCTCTCTCTCTCTTTTCTATCCTTCTGCAACCCCCCTCACCCCATCATCTCCCTTTTCGTTTTCTGTCTTTCTATATTCCTCCCCCTCTTTTCCCACAAGCAGCGATTCCCGGGATGATCGTTCCGCCCATGTAGAGGATCTGGGATAGCTGGAGATTTGGGAATGTTGAGAGGAAAAGACACAGTAGCGGAGTCTGGCAAGTCTCTGTTATGCTCCGGAGCTGAACTGAAGGAAGTCACGATAAGACGCAGGACTCTGTTAAACTCAGGCCTTTCCATTGGGATATCATCTGAAGGGATAGGGGAGGAGAAAACTGTACAACACAAAACCTTTGTGATGTTATTTCCCTCTTGCTTGAATTAGTGTAGCTTGTCTGACACCGCGTTGGATGGAGTGTATAAAGACTGATAGTTTGCCCACAGTGTGACACTGACCTCATGAAAAGAGCATTTATTTATCTTTATGTTTATGCCTGTAAGGTTTGGGTTTGATTACTGGAGGCCCTACGCCATCTTGCAATCCATAACTCGCACAAACAACAGTGAAGTGTTGGTTTGGCTATGAAGTTTACGTAACCTCTCTCACAATAGAAGATGCTTTCCCTAGCTCACTAGAAACCACTTAACAACACACTGGCCAACTGGAACTAAGGTCAACAACCCAAAAAACAAAGAAGTACAGAAAAGAACAAAATCAACCCTCAGTTTTGCTGCTAATTATCCCATAAATCTAAAAATGGTGTAACAAAATCGCCCTGTTATTTCAACATCAGAAAACATGCCTTTCTTTCTGTCTTTCTTTCTTTTCTTTTTTTTTAGGGGGTGGGTTTGTTTTGTTTGTTTGAATTTTAATAAAACTGTGAGGATTGAGCTGTTTGCAATATGCTTTTCTGCTTGTCATTTAAAGAAACGGTGATTGATTAGCCAAAATTGCCATTTTGTCGGAGATTTTAGTGAAGACTTGAAAAGCCAGAGGATGTGTGCGTCCAGCCAGCACTGTACTGAAGGAGTCTAGCAAATATCAAATTAGAATAAATGCGTGATATATGTGATATATTTTTGTATATAAAAAAAAAAAATGTTGAATCTTTCATTTGACAGTTCTTTCTTTTTGCAATAGCTATAGTTTGAAATGTAAACATTAAATGTCTTAAGGCAGCTTCTCAGTACAGAAGATAGATTTACTGTGTGTTGTCAATATCTCATCTGCTAAACATGAGAAACATGGATTTGGATACAAAAAGGGGATTTCTGTAAAATATCCTATAAATAATGTATTTATCCCTTGTATTTGTACATTGCCTCTCACCCTCGTTTAGTTGTGTTGTGTAAGTTTAATACAGTAAGTGAACATATTTCACCGTGTTTTGTTTCATTATTTACTGTTGTCTCTTTCTATTTAAATGTGACTTCTTTTTTTTTTTTTTTTTTTTTTACTTTTTGGTTTTATATGTACGGTATACCATGCCTTCATTTGTTGATTCAAAAACATGCCATTGTCTATTTTTGTATTATTTGTAAGTTAATAAAACATTTCAGTTTTTTTTCCTTATAAAATGTTTATTGTATGGCAAAAAGTAGCATCTTATTCAGAGTATTTGGTTGAAGTAGATTTTTTAAGAATATATACACACATTAATATATACTGTAAATCTATATCTTTTTTGTTTGAACTCCTTGAGGCTTTCAGATTGATACTGTTCTTGAACTGATAATATGCATGGGTTCTTCTCTTGAGTGACACTTTTCTTTTGTGTGTGTGTGGAAACCAAGAGAACTAAGAAATTGCTCTGTATTTTTTCTTTCTTTGTGTTCCTCGTTTTCCCCTCTGTTCTTTCTTTTCCTCTGTTATTTATGCCTGCTTACATACTGTATCTATATACTCGTTCTTTTTTTTTTTTTCTGTCACTGTAATCTTTACCAGCAGTCTAGATGCCTTAACAATGCAAACCCATTCTTCATTCAATCACATGTACAGTTTTCTACCCTCACCACAATTGTCTATTGCCACAGAGGAATTCATGGGAACTTGGGGACAAAGCACAAACCCACTCTGTTTGGTGGTGAAGCCAGACTAGAATACAAAGAGCCATAATTCAACAATCACACACACCCCGATGTACTATAATACTACAGCAATGGCACGCTTTGAAGGACAGTTGACGCTGAGAGGTCTGTCTCAGCTGTGCTCATTGCACTTTATTGTGTTCGAGGAAACACTTTATGACTTTTTTTGTAGCAATTATGTAGCTTATTTTTCGACTTAATGAAAAACTTCAGCAGCATGATACTAATATTTATCTTCATTTTCCTCACAATCAGCGCAACAGTTGACAACACAAAGCTGTTAAGTTGTAGTACAAAGGGGCGCACAGCGAAGACAAGCACTGTCACAGCACAATTTTAATCTCACATACGGAGCTGTAGTTTTGACTCCGCTATCTGACAGTCGATCCTCCCTCCCGTCCTTCCCTCCCTTATTTAGCCTTTGGACAATACAGCTTCATTACAAGCTAAACAGAACAAGAGCAAGAGAGGAAGCATGAAAGGGAGCTCCTTGGCCCCTCAGCCATTTCTGTAGTCTTTTCTTTGTGTCTGCCGTGTGTCTTCAAGCTGTTGCTGGACAGAGAATAGGGCTTTTCTCTCTGCTTTTCTTTTCTAGAGCCTGGTTTTGTTAAGTGGGTAGAAAGGACCGTTTTAACAGAGGCGCCTGCTGACAGACGAGTGTTTTTCAGGCACTTGTGCCTGTGCTGGTCCGGGCCAGGGCGGGAGGGGCTGCACCATATCTGTTTCAAATGAACTACAGAGGTCTGTTGTCATACAATGGCTTCTTTGTAAGCAAAGTTCCATCCTAATTATGAATATTGGTAATGGGTGACAAAGTTTTGTATTTAGGTAACAAACAACAAAAAAAAAAGATGCAAACCAAATAGCTGGTGTCTATTTTTTTCCTCTGTTTTGTCTTTGACTGCAAATACACTGAACAGCTCTATGATATAAGGGAAGAAAAAAAAATCTACTGTATAGATTGTTATTGTTTTTGATGAAAACTGAGCTGTAAGATAACTTTTGGACTCTCACAATGTTGAATTAAAGTTACCTCTTGTCTGTGACTTTGTCAGTTGTCATTGTGTCGTTTTAATCTTCCTTACTGTGCTAAACGTTAAACTATGGCAAACTAAGCATAGTTTGCGGTTGTATTTTCTCTTACAACCACAAATGTCACCATTGACAAACTGTCATACATTTGTTAAAGAATGGAGACAAACTGGCTAAGACTATTCCACAGGTCAGAAACAGGCCTTCATCCCCTCCCCCGCTGGGATCCTTTCTCTAATGAATCTAATTCATTAATGCATTACTGATGGCATGGTGAACATGGTTAGCCTGACAAGTTTCCTCCTAAACATATTAGTTAATGATGATTCCAAGGTTATTAATTGCAAACGCACCAGCCCACCATAATTGAGTCATCATTTGCATACCCGGTCATCAGCAGAAAATTAATTTCTTTTTTTATTTTTTGCATATCTAATTTAAGAGACTGCTATTGGATTAGCTTGTGAAAATAGCGGATCCCAGAATTCTGCTGACCTCAAAGTGTTCCAGGGTCTCCACGGTAACTGGAGGCTTCCGTAATGCCAAGGGGGAGAGTGAGACAACCTGGAAGTACTGATGAAATAAGGACTCGTAAACAGAGAGCTTGTTTGTGGGGAAGTGAGTGAGTGTGTGTTTGGTGTTTGCCTTCTTAATTGCCCATAGGTTCATAACTGCACAGGGCTCTTTTTCTCCCATATATCTAATAAGAGACTTGATAGTTTGCTGACAAACAGTAAAGTGGGTTGTAGTGTGTACGATTTAGCAGTAAGAGGTGGGATATTGAATTATGGAGGTTACACACTCGATGCAGGGGAAAATGAGTCCTGGAGGCTAATGTTTTTGATTAGCGAGCCAAGCACTGCTGCTGTGTTGCACCGTGCAGCTCCAGGGATTTCGGCTTCTCCAAATGCAGCTTGCAGCATGCAGCACATACACAAACCAGTTTCACAGACACACATTCAAACACACACCCATAAATCACAAATACGCTCGTACACATAGACAAAAGGTGAACCCACTTTGCACTTTATTTCCAGCATCTTTTCAGGCCCAGATAGACTGGTCAGTGTAGGAGGAGGACAATAGGAGTGGGAGGCCGAGGGCAGGCTGGAGCCAGCAGACCTCAGCCCTCTGGGGACATAGCATTAAAGACGCTATTCCTGGAGAGAACTACTCTGTATATAGACAGCAGAGCCTTCACACATCAAGAGAGGTGCTGTTTCGGAGCTTCTCTGCTACTAGTATCCTAATGAAACATATTAATGCACATATTCTTCACCATCTCGCTTTCCTCCTCCTCCTTTTTCTCGTTCTCCTCCTTGCATGGACACATGAAGAGAGGAAGAGCAGGGAGCGTATTTGAAAGAAAAACAGGAGTCCCCAAGGGGATCCCGGATAAAGAAAGGAAGGGAGAGGAATGGAATGGAAAGGAGAGAGGATGGGAGTAGGGGGGGGTATTCAGAATGGAAGCAGACCTAGACAACGAGCAAAAAGACAAGGAGGAGGATTGAATAATAATATTCTATATTGGAAAATAGTCACAGCGGACATCATAGAGAGATGTATTGCAGCAATGGGAAGCAAGTTCCTTTCCTGGCATTACTTAATGTGAGTTACAATGTATTTGCAGGTGCACATGAGCACCTCCGCCTTCCTGCATCTGCATGCCTGCCAGTAAGACAGAGCATATTTGAGTACAGGCATACCTAGGATGAGTGTGCACTCACATTCAGGTTGGTGCTCTCGCTTATGAGGGTGTGTGGTCGTTTCCCACAGTAATTATCCCAGTGACTGTGGGTGTCTGTCTATGATCTGTGTGGTACCTGTCAGAGGGAGCCCGGCAGAGCCTATGCTTTATATTCTCTGTAATTGCTGCTGCTAATTTACTGTGCGTTGGCCTAATGAGTAGGGAGGTGAGGGGCTGGGGTATGTAATGGATGTTAGAGAGATAGAGATAGAGAGATGGATTTCACCACTGCCGGCAGAGAGAGGGAAAAGGGGAGGAGGCCAGCGAACTGTGTGTGTTAAGCAAGCATGTAGAACACTTATCTTTATTGTTCTACTAAAATGAAAAAAAAAAAAAGATAGGCTATTTACCCCCCCTCCCCACTTTTCCCTCGGTCTCTTCTCCATCCTCCCCTGAGCTGACAGTACAGCACAGTGGTAACTGCAGAGAGCACATTAGACAAGCTTTTTGTTATGTTGATTAATTATAAAAACAAATCCATAAATAATATAGATTATTTATTCAATTTATTCACATGCTAATTAGTGCTTGAAGCAAATCCAAACCTTTAATATATTTATTTTTTTAATTTATTTGAGTGCAGCCAGATAGACAGACTGACATTCAGACAGAAGCAAAGACATTCAGATATTAATGTCATTCACACTTTGAAGCACCAATGGTATCTTGTGATGGGGACACGTCCACCCTTCATTTCTCCCTAATGAGGTCATGATAGAGGCCAGTGGTTTCAGCACACACACACCCTCTGCTTTTACAGATACACACACACACTCTCTCTGCATTCTCTAACCAGGCGACACTCTTGATGAGTGTTGGATTGACAGGGTCGTCTTTGATTGATGCACCACGGTTCTTCCACATGTTCTACAGCTCAGTCATTTAATTATGTTTCCTAAGCATCATTAAGTACCATTATATTCTATCATATTCTAATGAGAGAGGTGGCCAGTCACAGGACAAGCTAATTGGTGATTAATGTTGTGTATCAGTGAGAGACAACGCAAGACTGGCCATTTAATGGCACAACACTGTATTTAAGTGCTGAATATGTAAAAATACAAACAGAAGGGGGAAATTAGAGAGGCCGTGAATGGAATCAAAACAGATATTGCCTCTTAAATGTCTAATCTCTTACTTTTCTCCGTTGACTCTGTCCCCCTCCACACACACATACACACACACACACACAAACACTGCATTACTCTGTTTATCTGTTGTTCACCTTTTAACCGCATTACACACATTACTCAGATAATGCTGGAAACCGTCTTTGCCGACATAACTCACCTGCTCCTCCAGATTAACCACTAACTCAGTATTGATGCTCTGCTTTACAGGTACATACGCACATGAGTGTGCACACACACACACGCGCGCACACACACACACAGACACAAACATCCTCATCTGGTATTGACATGCCGCACGGCTGTAGGTGTTTCCATTTAAGGTCAGTCGATTGCCTTAAGTATGTAATGTTAGGAGGGGGGTCCGTAAACATGTCAAATTAGCAGTAATGAATGACCAGGCAACGGCAGGGGGAACTGTCAAGGTGCACGCCCAGGACAATACATTACCCTGAGTTATCCTAGTCTGCCCTCGTCTAACACTGGGTAACACGCACATGGACTGACCGAGCAGACACAGGGTGTAAACTAGTGGGACTCATTCAGCGGTCACACACTCTGCTTTAATGGGCTCTGTGGCTGATTGGTGTCTAAGAAACAAAAAAGAAAGACCTGAATCAAGAAGGCAGACACAATGTCAGAGTATGGAAAGTTCAGAGGAGCTGGAATTCTAAAAACAAAGTTGAAGGATTGACAGAAACAACCAGGAAGACAGAAAAAATAATTGGAGAAAAAATATTTGAAAATAGATAGAAAGAAAGATAGAGGACTCAGCTAAAGGGAGAGAAAACAAACTGTGGTATTTATTTTTTCTTCTCAGTGTTGAAACAGGAAAAGGACCTCTGGTTTAATAAACCATGAATCCTTTCACAGAGGGTTTGTATGTTATTCTTCGGAGAAACAGATACGTGGGGAGGGAAGGGGAGACAGAGAGAAAGAGAAGCAGAGAGCAGCATGGGGCGAAAAAAAGAGATGCTCTGCAACCATATGAATTTCGTTCTCCCTCTTCCTACCCCACATACACACACTTTCCTCAGCCCACTTCCAGGCTGTATGTTAGTTTTGGGTTAGAAGTGTGTGGGATGAGGGGAGGGGTACATATCCTCCTCATCCAGTGAGTCCAGCATGGAGGAGAAAGAGCATAAATGAGAAGGAAGAGTAAAAGATATACTTCTCATCTGTAAATGATTAAACATCTCCTCTCTCTCTCTCTCTCTCTGACAGTTTATGAAAATGACTCTCTAACATATTCACTTCACTGTGGTATACAGAAAAACCTTTCACCGCAACAATGCATGTACATCAGTATGTGGTGCATACATAAGCAGAATAGAAGTATCCACTTGAATTCACACTTGTTTTGCTGTATACACTGTGGATATAGTGATAAACAAACTTGTAGACAAACATGAACCTACTGTCTCTGCATGTCGTCTCCTTTCCCCCTCTCCTTCCCTCTCCCCTTCTCTCCTCTCCTTCTCCTTCCTGTAACAAAGGTTACATTGATCATGTTTCTAAAAGAGACTCTGTATTTCCACACGGCCCTGCCTCTGATATGTTTTTCTTGGCAGGTCAGACTTCTACTTTTGTCATTCACTCAGCATATTTTAACAAATTAGAAACATTAGAAACCAGGATCGCAGCAATGTTTTGGTTTGGTTTCGAAACTCTTACGGTCCCCACAATTATATTTCAAAACACGGGCGAATTGTTTGACAGCTGAGCGGAATAAAACCCTAAAACAACTTTTTCATTAGAAACACATGCTCATGCAATTAGAACCTAGCATTATGTTAATGTGTGTTTGCACTGGTTCATTTGTTGTTGTGTGAACAGTGACGCCGTGCAATGGTGTGCGGGTTTGAGCGTGTGTCTGCGTGCACATGTATATGCTCTTATATGTGTGAAGGTGTTTGTGTGTGTGAGTGCGGTTATCTCAGTGTTTGTGTGTGTGTGTGTGTGTGTGTGTGTCTGTGTGTGTGTGTGTAAGGGACAAAGGGACACAGTGCTCCACATAACAGCATTACAGATGGCTGTTGTGAGTGGTTGTGACAGTGAAAGCGAGTGAGTTCCCACTCCATACAGATGTACTCTGAGTGACCTTACAAACACAGTGGAACTAAAACAGGCCCCCTACCTCTCGCTCTCACTCTGGCACACACTGTCAATTCTCACTCAGCCCTTGTGGGGCACTAAAAGTTGTTTCCTGAGCCAGGAATACATCAAGGGCCAAGAATATATAAGCAGGGAGCAGGAGAGATGCATAGCTAGGGTCCAGGAAAGCATAACTTGGACTAAGTAAATATTGGACCGAAGGATTAGTAGCTTTTGCCACCTATAAAAGCAAGACAGGTATGCCAGCCTGAGTTAACGACCACATGCTCTGACTTTACCCTGGATTGTTTTACCATGGAGCCGCTCTGGACAAAGAGGACATTTCAACAACTTTACTTTATGGAGGAAAAAGGGGGAAAAACTTGAAATGGCTTTACTTAGCTGAACAATCACCCCTTCCTTTCACTGACTTATTCCTGTCTCTTTTTCTAAAATACAAATATCTTTTTAAAGGGTCTGTTCTGCTGCATTCCTCTGCTCTCTGTGATGTTGGAGCTGATTTTGATTTTTGTCTTTGCTTGCTCATTCTTTTATTCTTCCTCTGAGCCAGCTCTTTTTTGGTGGTAGATTGTGAAACAACAAGAATGTTTTTTATTCTCGTGCGGTCTCACCCACAACATTTGTTTCCAATTTGACAGATTTTGAAACAGAAATTCTTGGGAGAGAAAATGATGGCTCAAAAATAAGCTCTTTTCAAAAATCCTCCACCTATTCCTCAAGTCTCTCCCCTTTTTCGCAGCCTCCATCGCTGTAAGCCTCTCTCCTTTGCTTCCTTCACCTCCTCTTCTCTTTTCTTCATTGGTTTAAATCCAAACAAAGTCACCTCATCATGTATTGTGGGAGAGATTGTAAAGTTTTCATTGAGCCCATGTGGAAGTGATTTGGCTGTAATCTTCAGTAATTGTGACTGTAACACAGAAACAGGCTGGAACAGATTGGCCTCATATTTTTCTTCAGGGTCACTATGGGCTTATCTCAATATTTAGCATCTTGCCTGATTGAGTTATCATATCACATTTGCTGTTAAGAGCTGAGTGATGTCAACAAATGTAACCAGAGACCACAAAATGTTGCTTTAAATCACAAAGAGGAAGGTTCCTGTTTGAAGAAAGCACACCCATCAGTGTCAGCACGACCCACCGAGAGCTGACTTTTTAAAATGCATGACATTTAAGACCGCTCTAGCGCCGTGAAACTCAAATGCTGTTAAAAAAGCCACCATTAGAGTATGACCTATCCTAGATATGAACCCAGTTTCCCTCAGCCCGTGTCACTCACACACACACGCTCACATGCATAGAAGTCAAGAGCACTTTGCTCTGTTGCTGCTGAGGTGCAAATGGTTTGTCTCTACGCATCACTGACCCAATGCTGCTCCTTCACCTCTTCTCTTCTCTGTCTGCTCCTTCTTGAATCTGTCCATCACTGCTCCACCTCAAACACCCCTGGCTCCTTGCACTTTTATCTCTGTGCCCCGTTTGTCTCCCCATTATTTGACTCTTTGTCCTCTGTTCATCATACTTTCCATTTTTGCGACTCATGATTTGTTTTCTCTCAACTCTCTCAGCCCTGTGGCCCTCACTCACACATCCCGATGAATGAGTAATCTTGTTGCATTGTACTCAGCCATCCTTGTCCATGTTTGATAATGGCTCATTTGATTCTTCCCAGTAGTGTTCGGTGTATGGCACTGAAAGCTAGAAGCCATGCAGTTATCATAAAGAGAATGTCAACTGTGAAGCCACAAAGCCTACAAGTGATTAAAACCCTTCAACTCAGGGTTACTTCATCACAATCATTAGTCTTTTCTTGTCCTACCTTCTGGCTGTAAAAATCCACAGAGCCTCACCCTCCCCATCCGTTAATAATATTCACTCTGCCTCTGATACATTAGCCAGTGAATGATAGGGCAAAGCCCTGGCCTAATTGCTTTCTTCTTGTAAAGTCTCAATTCATTTTTGCTGAGGAGACACAGAGATGTGTGCTTATAGTGCACACATACATGAACCCATAGGCACACAGAACCTGAGCCTCACATTCACACACTTACACTTACCCACAACCCCACCTTCCAACTGCCGTTTTATGATGGATGGGGCTGAAGATGCATGGGGGAGGAGGGGAGAGAGACTATAAGACTGCATGTGTGTGCATGTGTATGTGTGTGCGCACAAGTAAGGGTGTGTGTTGGTTCAAAAGAAAGAAAAAGGGAGAGAGAAGGAGAGAGAGAAGCTGAGCTGAGGAGCTCTGATTAACGACACGGAGAAGGGGTCCCAGAGGAGCTGGGGGAAGAGCAAAACTATCTAGGGCCAGCTGAGAGAGAGAGAGGGAGAGAGGGAGCGAGAGAGAGAGAGAGAGAGCGAAAGCGAGAGAGGTTGGAAGAGAGACAGAGTGAACAGAGAGAGAGGGCACAAAAAATAGAGGGAGAAAGTGGGGGCAGGGGGGTGGATAAGATGTTTTCTTTTCATATGTTTCATTAAAACAGATTCACAAACACATGAAACTCTGTATATCTATCATCATCATAAGCAGCAAAAAGGAATATGAGCTTTACTCTTTTTAACCTCCATAGCTACACAATGCATTCCTTCTCTTATACTTAGCAGATCCGACACACACCCTTCAGATTAAATCTTCTCACTTTACCTCGATCCTGGAGCTCGATGCCTCAGGCTTCTGTCCACAGTGCTGTCAGAAGGGGAAACAGGGTGTGTGTTGCCAGAGCGCAGGCCATCACCTCTCCCTGATTGCACATGAGAGTAGAGGTAATGGGAGTGTAATAGCACCTTAAGTACCCTGCTCTCACCGACACTGGCTGTATAGCATTACCCCTTGGTCTGGCTGTGTGGCAAAGTGTTGTGTGAGTGTGTATGTGAATGCATTGGCATATGTGCATGCCCAAGGTTTTCTTGTGTATAAGTGTCAATCTGTTTGTCTGCTGTGGATAAGTGTGTGTGTGTGTGTGTGTGTGTGTGTGTGTGGATGAGTGTGTATCTCATGAAAGAGGTCTGACTGAGGTTTGAGAGTGTTGTGTTTTCCCTGAGGGTCGTCTGAGCTGCAGCGATCAAAGAGAGAGATGGAGGTTAACTGACCAGACCTGAGAACCTCCACAGAAGGACCTGAGGGACTCCTCTCTGTTAGCCCAGGTACCAATCATCTGACACATACACACACACACACACACACACACACACACAATCAGTGGAGCGGTGAGTGTAGAAGGGGGCAGTTTGAGTGATCCAGTGGGATTTAAAGATCTGTAAGGCCCAAACTAACTTTGTCACTTCACTCACACAGCCGTAGCCTTTCACACAGTATCCATTACCTCAGATACGTTTTCTACAAAACATCAAATAGCTTTATCCCAACTCCTACCTCAGTGCTTTCACAGAAAGATGCCTTCCACTGATATGGAAGTCCTGTAAAGTGAGTATAAGTTATATAGCTGAGGTCCCTGGAGAGAAACTCAATGACTAGTCTTGTACTAGAAAGTTAGACTGTATTCCTGAGTAGCTCAAAGTAACGCCTTCGCTGAAGGACTGAGAGTGGCGCACTTCAGCTGGAAGTTAAGCTGGAAGTTGTGTTGTCAAATGAGAGAGGGGAAAAAAAAGAACAAGCATGTTCAAGTGTGTGAACGTGTGCAAGTGTGCAAATGTGGAAGTGTGTGAGTTGCAAATGTGCATTGGGTCTGAGCATGTGTGCGTGTTTGAAAATGAATGAGCGATAACCATCATAGGCAGCTGCTGTGGTGAAGAGAGACAACTAGCACCAGCTAGATGCAGCAGGAAAATTTTCTTGAAAATAACACTGACTACTTGTTGATTCCAAAGGTGCAAACATCAAATATGTATTTCTGACATTAAAAAAAATTGTGAGTGCTTTAATTCTAAAGTTGCTTCCTATTCACTGTGCTGCACTGGGATATGCATTCATATACTTTACTAAAAGTAGCAGTTCTACAATTTAAAACCGTAAACGGCATACATTACAATGAGTTCTAGAATAAGCCTAGAATGGCCCCATTGGATGTGTTATGTTAGCATAACAGTAACTTATTATTATTACTAATCAACTGATATGAGTAGCAGATGTTTAAAGTGTTATGCTGTTAGTGTTCAATATATTTTTCTTATTGGCAGCAACTACTGTGAAAATATTTAAAGAAACAACAGTTACATTATTCTACATGTAGCCACAACCATTATTCATTCCACAGTGTTATAGGTCTCTGTTGCTGTCTAAAAAAAAAATTATGTAAAGTGATCATAATTGAAGGATTGTTTCTTTTTAAAAGGTGCTTTTGGGACACATACTGAGGCTCTTCCCCTTCCATCTCACGCTGCCAAACTACTTTGTACTTTTCATATTGTTTTATAGCTTGGGTATCAATCTAAATCCAAAAGCTGACAATAACTAAAGCTGTGTAAAATGAAATAATGTTGCATAGTAGAAATCAATTTAGGATATTAAGTCAATGTATAAACATTTATGTAAGGTGCAGCGACATCAAACTGAAGCATAGCGTTTGAGTACAGTTACTTATTTGCTGTCCATCTCTGCTGCACTGTAGTGTGACTGTTGTTTTGTACAGTATAATGCATTTCCTGTATATGAGGAATGGTCAACTGTCCTTTCCCCTGGAACAAACAAAATATATCCTACTCTCTCAAGTTAAACATGACCCTTGTGATGACATTGAGAGTCAGCCTGTTTGGGTAGCTGACAGTGATGTGTGTGTTTCCATGTGTGTGTGTCTGGGTGTATGTATGGGAGGGGGGTGGGGCACAGGAGTCTGCTGCTGGGTAACATCTTTGTCAGGACGGCCTGGCTCCATCACCACCCCACTTCCACGCACATACATGCATGCGCGTACTCCATCAGCACCCGCTCAGGGCTCATCAGTCGCAGCGGAGCACATGTGGCTGGAGTATTCTAAACAAAGCTTTATAAAGAGCTCAACTAAGACGGCCCAATGTGACAGTCAGGGTACTAATGACGCCTGGAGACCGCTAAATACGCCACTGACAGACCAACAGCCTGCATGCCATGCACACACATCACACACAAGTTTTCATTTTGGCATGCACAGACCAACTCTTGCAATCACTCCGGCTGTGTGAAACACACAGATGCACACAAACTGATAGACAGACACACACACCTTGTGCCCAAGGGCATCTGTCCGCAGTCTAAGAGCTCCCAACTGTTGAGGAAAAACAGCTCAATTAGCTCAGTGGAGGAACTAACGAAATACATCTATACACACACACCACCCACCTATACACACACACACACACACACACACACACACACAGGCACGCACGTACACACACAGAGAATCACATTGATCCTTTCCAAGTCTGTGGCTCTAATTGGTGTGTTGATGATACTGTGAGAGTGTGGGTTCCTTCAGGCAACCATAGAATGTCTTCCAGCTCTTTATTTCTCATTTAAAGTTGAAATACACCCACAAACCCCCTCAGTCACATGCAGCAAACTATATTCTACCTGATATTCCTTTTGAAATACTTTACTTATGTCTGGGTTTAATCTAATTTTTCTCAGTATGTGATAATACTATACCTGAGATCACTAAAAAGCACACACAGAGAGCCTTGAAAATCAGAGCATTCCAGCTCCATAAATATCTAATCGCTTGATGATTTTGTTGCTCCCAGTAGATTGAACAGTTGTAAAAACCATCTATCCATTATGTGCATGTCCATTAAAACTCTGCACGCAAATGCTCAATGAGCACCTACAATTCAAACACACACATACACACACAGACACACTTGCTTGTGCACTATTACAGCAAGTCAGTGAGAGCAAATAGGGTAGAGTTATTTCCATAAAGGGTCTCAGTGGGTCTCAAGGATCTCTACTCCTGCCGACTGGGAGCGATTTAGTGTAGCACACACTGGTATATTAGTAACTGAAGACGTCTGGGGACGAGGCTGCTCTCTCTAAAACCCTATCCCTCCACGGTGACCTCTAGAGCATTCACAACTGGGACTGGGAGGCACTCTCCATCTTTTGCCTTCTCTCTTTCGCTGACTATATCAGTTTGTTCTCCTTTTCTCTTTGACTTTTGGGATTTTTTTTTTTGACTATCTTCCCCCTTTCTTGGGCTTGGGGTTATCTTTTTTTGTCCATATATGTATTATATTTTTTCCATCTTCCGAGTTATTTCTCTTTTTCCATTCCACCCATATTCTACCCTATTTTTCCACATTTATCTCACTACAGTTCTCTCTTACATCCATCCTCTGTCTCTCTCGCTCTTTCTCTCTCTCTCTCCATCCCCCCTCCCTCCTTGGCCCCAGGGACAGACTGCTGATAGACTGTGTACACCAGCTGCCCAGGGGCTATTTTTAAGGAGCATTTGTCCTTCTCCTTCCCTCTGGAGACTGACTCAACCCAACAACATCTCGTCCGTGCACACTCAAATGTGCGCACAAACACACAGGCATTAACACATGCACTCATTAGCCCATGAGCATGCATGCCCCACACTTTCTCTCTCACACACATCCTCCGTCCAAGGGCATTCTGTAAATGTAGGGGCAGCTTGTAGCGCTGTAGCCCTGTGCTTAACTACACAGGAGCCCAGGCGCTCCCAAACCGGCCTCAGAGGGCTCATAAAGCTGCCCTCCTCCCAGGGCCTGGCTAATACTCTCTCTTGTTCTACCCCTGCCTTACAATAGTTTGTAAAACAATACTGTAAAACACTGTTGCCGAGTGTTGCGTCAGGCCACTTTCATCACTAAACCCACAGCAGCCAATAGCAGGCCTTGAATAATACATACAGGAAGTTGGAAGATTTGGGTTCAGTGGTACCCTGTAAAGTGCAGGTTAATACTTCTGTAGTACCTATTATTTGAGCCAGCTTTCCCCTCATATGGTTCAGATGTGATATAAACATGTAATTATAGAGCCAAAGTGTTACTGAGGAAAATGTTAGGATTGCTCAAGAAAAAGAGGAAAATGAAAATATACAAAATGACAGAAATTGATGGTATCATGCACATGTGAAATGTAATTAGTCTATTCTTGACTAAAAAAAAAAACATCCTAAAATATTTTCAGAAATTATAAAAAAATTTTATTTGTAACCTTGGTAATAATTGTAAAGGAATTTGTTAACAAGCTACTAAATTATGTTCAAAGCTTGAAATGTAGGCTGCGAACCTTACTTTTGTGCTGCGTTCAACCACTGCTGCTCAAAGCAAATGTAAAATATAAAATGAATCCTCAAACAACTGCACCAGCAACCTCGTTAAGACATTATTTACTTTCATCGTTAGCCAAGGAAGAGGACACTAAAAATCTGTCAGCAGCCTGAAACGCCTGCTCGAGTGTCTGAGCACTGTTTAATTGTGCCATTTATCAGCCAAAAAAGCCTACACACTCATAAATAAACACAATGCCCATGCAAAAGAATTATAAAAATGTCATGGCTAACCCACAAGTGAGGCCAGTGTTGATGCATATTAAGCGATTTAGTCAGTGAAGGAGTAGAGCAAAAAATATGATGGTTAATTTAAGAGTCATTAAAATTGTATGAATGTGCATTGCGCTTGCTTAGAGTGGGATTTTCTCTGATCGGTAACGAAGAGGGAGAAAGAGCAATACAAGCTGCCACACATTGTGGTCTATAAACTCACTGATTGATCATGGTAGAGGCAAGCAAACCTGAGAGGGAGGCCCAATCAATGTTTCTGAGACTGAGAAGATAGCATGTGTTTGTATGTGTGTGTGTGGGTATGTAAAGGTGCAAGTGTGCGTGTGTGTGTGTTAATGTGTGCTTACATGCAAGTGTAGATTCAATATTTTGTCTGTATATGCTTACAACCTTGCGTGTATTGAAGTGCAAGATTGAATGTGCGTGCGTGTGTGTGTGCGTGCGTGTGTGTGTGTGTGTGTATGCGTGCGTGTGTGTGTGTGTGTGTGTGTGTGATTGTACGCTTCCCTCATTTGAGGAAAGACAATGTTCTACATTCCACTGGGGAACAGAGTCATTACCGAAGCAGGAACTCAAGCCTGGAGGCCACGGCTCTGCATGTAGTGTGAATAGATCGAGCTAGTTTCTCACTGAGACGTGCTGTAGAACACACACTCCACCATTACCAGTGCCCTGCAGTTCAAACCTCACTCCCACCTTATTTCAGCTGAAAAAAAAAATAGGTAAAGTTGACAAAAACAAACAAGTATCACACTGTGACAGATATGAGGTGAAGGCATCATTGCTTTGAGATTGCACCTCGCGCCGGAATTTTTATGTCAAACATAAAGTGAGAGTGTTAAGTGAACATTAGTGTATGGGATGGGGATCTGGACAAGAGTGAATTCCCTGAGTCCACAGCTGAGGGTTTTTTTTTTTTAACTCATCGCTGCAGAACATGCCAGCTCTGAAGCCCTCTGCTGCCCTCTGTTGGTGACTGCACCTCACCCACTGTTCCCACGCGGTGCAGGTACAAACATATGGCATCTGTCTATCACCATATAACAGGTGTGTGAGTGATTCTTCCTTGTCCCACTCTGCCCCTCTTCTTTTGTCAATTTTCCCTCTTGGCATCAAGCATGGCTGGGTTAATTTCCCCTGCTGCTGACACACACAGGTCGTTAGCATGGCCCACAGGAAACTATTGTTCAACCATAATAGATGACAATCAGAAGTAAGAGACTGATAACACCTGCTGTCACCCAATACTCCGTCTGTTTGCCTCTGATTCTTCTCTTTCTATTTTCTAAATATCTTTCCTTTCCAGTAATATGTTAAAACCCAAGTGCAGTTGCTTTGTGATGTACTCATACTTTCAGATATATTGTACATTTCACTGTAATTTGTAGTTTTTTCTCCCCTGTTTCTCTTGTACTCTTAGCCACTAAATTAAGCATGACATATCTGGGTTGCGATAGCCCTATAACACAATAGTTAATGCTTCTATACAGTACTGAATCTCTTTTGATAACACAAATGTACACACACATACACATACACACACACATATCAGCCACCAGCCCTAACCCACACACAAAGCTACTTCCTTTTATAACCTCAATCTGTGCATCTTCTGAAGGCCTTTCTTCTTCCTTCCACATAAATCTGCAAACTTATTTAATTCCATTCAGACAGTTTACCGACCTCTTTCTTAGTCCAGGTTTCTGCATTTTCTTGCATCCTTCTAGTACCAAAAATGGGTTTCCAGGACCTACAATCATAAACATTGTTCTAGACCTCCAACATGCTCACAGTGTGGTACAATGGTGTTGATTTTGATTGACACCACTGGTGATATGTAAAAAAATATGAATATTTACAGTATTAGTATTAGTCATGGTAAAAATTCCAGTCACATCACATACATACGCTTAAACCACCCTTGATCTATAAACAGACTGAGAATGAAGGGGCTTGATTGGCTGTGAGAATGATTGACAGCTGAACGAGTGGAACCTTTGAATGTGAAACTCAAAGGAAAGAAGGGAAGCGTGTTTGTGCAGGTCCCAAGGGGGGAAAAGCCTGGGTTTCACACACGCATGCATGCACACTCATACGCACACGCACACACACACACATACACACACACACACACACACACATTGTGATCTTGCTCTACTTTGGGCTGTGCTCCACATGAAAGCGTCAATGCTTCCTGCTGTTTGAGACGAGCTGTGTGTTGCACTGCAAAAGAACATACAGGTCTGTATATACATGTAGACGGACAGGTCTGTGTGGAGACCAGAGCAGGTGAGATTGTATCTACTATGGCTTTTGTGAGATGTCTTTATTCTTCTTTTTTTCTTTCTTTTTTTTTTTTTACCTCATTTCTTCATCCTCTTATCTCTTGGTTACTTCCTTTTCTGTCTTTTAGCATTGTTTTTCCCTTGTTCCTTTCCTCTCCTTGTTTTCTTCTTCTCATCCCTGCTTTACTTCTTCCTTATGTCCCCCGAGAGGGAAATGAATGAGTTTCATTCACATCCTTAGAGCCAGTCAGGTAAAACACAATACACCAAATAACTTTTTTTTTCATTGAGTTTTCAGCATGTGTTTTGTTAATTTCTATCTTAGGAAAAACAGAAAATGTATGCATGTTTTATCCAAACATTTAAATTTTGCAGAAAACACACTATTACATGTTTAATTAGAACCATATTTCTCCCTGTCAGTGTGCTACTGACTCATCATTCCCTCAAAATAATATTGAATATAGAAACTGAACATTTCACCGTGTTCTACAAATGGTACAACACAAATGTGGAGGCACTGCGCCCTTGACTATCCCCCTGCTGAAAGTAAGTCTTAGCCAATTAACAACGTCTTCCACTAGGTCTACATGCACACACAAACACCTATGTGCATGCACACACACAAAACCAAACCTCGCAGCTCAGGGGACTAAACCTCATTAACTGCTCTGAGACAGACACTCTCTCTTTAATCAATCCTTTTCTAAGACTGTATGCACATGGAGAAACAGTGACAATACAACACAAGCACACATATACACACACACACACACACACACATATCGAGAGTGAGCGAGAGAGAGAGAGAGAGAGAGAGAGAGAGAGAGAGAGAGAGAGAGAGAGAGAGAGAGAGAGAGAGAGAGAGGCTTAGATACATTCGCACAGTGGTCTCCCAGAGAGAAAAACATGGTCATTTGCCAGGGTGATTCAACTCTAAAACACCCTAATTACATCGACAAAGCCACTTTGTTTTGGTGCTGGATAAAATGTGAATGATTTAGCATATTATTATTATGCCTCTGAAATATTAACCAACCCCCAGGGACTTTATCTGCTCTTTTAAATATATGCAAATTATTTTATTTTGGTTTGGTTTGTTTCCAGTGACTTTTGTGAATTGTGTTTGGATAATTAAATGAATGCGTGCAGATGTAGAATCGCAGGCAGTGCCTACATGATGATGATCTGCCAGATTAGCATACAAATTAGGAATGTTGCACCTCGACTGCTAATCGACTAACTTTTGTTTTCACTTCAACCTTGACCTATTTGAAACATCCACCCAGTGTCTGGCCTTGGAGTGGGAATGTAAACACTGTTCCCTGGCTTTTAATTGATAAGACTTATTTGATAATGTCCTTCATTCTGAATATTTCTCATTTCTCTTGTTTCGTACTCCTTCAATTACGACTGTCCTCCTATCTCGCTCGGTGGTTCTTCACATTACACCACGGTTGTACTCAAGTTGCAGGTCTGCACTGACTTTGCAATGTTAGCATAGCAAGAGATGTGTAAAACATAAAGGTGGTGAAACTGTCTGCATCAACGTAAACCAGGTTTCAAGTTTGACAAGTTCTTCCAGACGATGCAATGGACCTGGAACAGTTGATTTGCAGAATGCCAACATTTCTGCTCTGTCTTACTTCACTGATTGCCTTGTGAATCCCTGATGGGTTCCGCTTCGTACATAATCATTTCCCTAACATGGGATAATTTGATTCTATTACTCTAACAACAGCGCAAACAAATTGCCTACGTAATTTATTGTGCCAATAACAGCAAAAACAGATGTGGTAATGGTACTGTGGCTTTCCAACCTCACATTTATATGGATTTAAACTGAACTGGATATAATTATTACAATACACTCATGAACACCCACCTTAAGATTTACTTGGGGTATTTTCTGTGTCCAAACTATGGTTTGGCTAATCAGTGATCCTAAATCTCACACCCTCTCAGCTCCAGTTCTTTTTTGCACAAGTTCCCTTCAGTTTTTCAGCTTATCAGGGGAATTTCCTGTGAGGAGCTTCAAGACACAAAAATGTATGTCTTAAGCCATGATATATTTACTAAAGCCACATTACATCCCTCCTGCTGAACCACACAGGCCCTCTGCTGCTCTCTCTCCTGTTCGCTATATCTCTCTATTCACTGGTGTTCCAGATGCCCTCCAAAGCCCTCTGCTCTGTCCCATTTCTCCCATTGCCTCGGGTCCTTTTTGACACCCCTGGCATGTTAATGGGCCAATCAGAGACACTGTCCTTGAGAATCTCACTTTGGCTCATTTTCATACCCTCCCTCCTCCCTCAGATTTATAACCTCTGCAGCTTACAGCTCCAGATGTTTTGTTCTGGTTTTTATTCTCTGTAATTGCTAATTCAATCTGGTTGTAAAGGAGCAGATGCTCTCAGGACTTGAGCATACCTGTGTGGGTTGCTATGTGTGCAAGTGTGCGCTTCTCTCTCACATGTTCAAAGCAACAGGATTTAGTGTAACACCCTGACTCATGCACATAAGCCAATACAATTAAAACAAACCCATTTCCTCATGCACAAGAACAACACAACAGCAGTTTTAACTTGCAAAAAAAGAATCACACTCTGGCATCAACTTTCATTATATACCAAATTACTGTCACCCTTAAATCACGCTGCTGAGGTTTGCTGGTTTAGCAGCATTAAGAGTTGGCTTTGGAGGGCCGAGCTGTGGTGGGAGCCTCTCATCAGCCTCCTCACATTTTTTTTATCATCTTCAATCCTTTTTCTCACCAGAGAAAGTGGCAATCCAGCCCAGTTTAGAGAGAAAAATAAACAGACTGGTTATCCACAGGAATGTCAATGCTACTTTAGTCCCATTAGGAACATCTGTGTGTGTGGTTTGAGATCACAGCGGGTAGTCTTGGCGACTTTGAACATCTGACAAGTGGCTTCATTGTTTTAGCATATTTAATACTTACATACTGTGCTAGATATGCTCTGTGCACACACTTATTTGCAACACATTTACATGAGGGTAGACACACACACACATGCATACATGCACACACACACCCCTCTTTGCTCAAAATGCCCCCACATACACTCAAACACTTGTACACAGTGGTCCTGTCATGTGTCATGGAGACAGGGGTCAGATACTGTGTGATGTGTGAGGGTTATATCGCTTGGGAAAAGGACTAAAGTTCTTACCGGAGCTGCTAGAGGGCCAACAATAACAGCCTGAAGTATAACAGCAGTGAAACCCTCTCACTGACAGGAGGAAAGCAGGGCCTCAGTGAGTGACTCCAGAGATCACAACCTCTTCTGTGGGCACAAAGATGGGTGGGATTCTTAATTCATAGCTAATGTGCAAAACAAAGAACATTGTTTTCTAAAGACATTGTAAAACTGCAAGAAAAAAGCAGAGGGCGTTTAAATAGATTGGAAGCACATGTTTGCAGAGAAAGAATAATAGCAGAGTTAGAAGTTTTTTTGTGAAGCTGGACACATTCCCAAATCTAGATGATATTCTGACCACATTTGTCATGGGAACTTCAGCCATGTAAACACAGCTTGAACCCCCAGTGGTCACACTGACTGACACACACACAAACATTCACCCCTGTAGAATACTCAGCAGGCCTCTGGAGCAGCAAAGTCAGAGTGCCCCCTAGTGTGTAATTGTGTTACAATTACATCCTGTTTGTTTCCTTCATCTCACAAGTTTTAAGAGTCAGTTTGACTTTGATAGAACAAATGAAAAGTCAAGAAGAACATGTGTAAATGTGGCTGTAAAATATAAAACAACCAGAAAGGGCTGACATTCTGCCAAATTCCAAATTCAGCTGCATGGGTTTTCTAACTGCTTCTCCATCTATGGATACTTAAACAGTGAAGGAATATTAATTAAAGAAAAAAAAGTACTGCTCTTAATTAGAATTTTGTCTTGCCTGTGCTTACATATTCCCATGTCAACAAAACTCTCTCTCTCTCTTTTTTATTTTTTTTTTTTTACATAAAAACATATTAAGATAAGATATGACTTTTTTGATCTGGCCCTGGGGAAATTGTCGTGTTAACAACTGAAACAAGGGGAAAAAAGAAAAAAAAGAGAGAGAAAGAAATGGCAAAAAGACAGGTGGAAACTGACTAGACTAGATATGAAGTATAAAAGAAGATCATCTCAGACTCCATTTTATTGTCATTATATCATACACCTATCATGTCACATGATAGAATAGAACAGAATTACCAAGATCTCAGTTTGTAGCATAAGAAGATAAGAATAAAATCTAATAAAATCTAATAAAATCTAATGTGTATGTATATATACTTTATTTTTCCATTATATATATATATATATATATATATATATATATATATATATATATATATGGGTAGAATAAAACTGCCAGATTTTTTAAAGACAAACAATGACATCACTGTATGCAGCAACAGTAACAGTTAAAGTGGGGGTTCATAAGCAGTGGCATGAGCAGCAGCAACAGAAAAATAAAGTGGTAACAGTGAAAAAAGTGGCATTGTTGCATTTTTCAAGGTGTATGGTAGGCAGTCTATGGGGGCAGTGTATTGGGAGGGGGGGTAGGGGCAGTATAAGGTGGGCTGAGTAGTTCAGCAGTCTGACTGCATCTGGGTAGAAGCTATTTTTCAGTCTGGATGTTTTTGACCAGATGCAGCGGAGCCTCCTGCCAGAGAGGAGGATACACTTCTTTTTATATGACTTATTTTTGTCTATGTCTGTGTATAATTTTTTTTACACACACGCATGCATGCACGCACACACACACATACATATATTTGTTGATGATGAGATGATGTCATACTACACTGATCTCCAAAGTAATATATAAGATACATGTTTCTATGTTTCTATATATACACAATGATCAAAACAATTAGTTTTATTTATAAATAACCCTTAGAAAGAACTTTTATTGTTGTTGTTGTTGTAATTTCACTATTAATATTATGTAATTACAGGATAAAACAGAACAGGACAGATAGAATAGAATAGAATAGAATAGAATAGAATAGAATAGAATAGAATAGAATAGAATAGAATAGAATAGAATAGAATAGAATAGAATAGAATTCTGTTTTAAAGATTTTTCTTACAATACACAAAACAAGGATGTGGATAAAGAAACACAAGCAATTATAGCAGGGTCGTATGACCATATGTCCTGGACCTTTTACAGTTTTAATTAGTTTTTTGACTGCACTGCATGAACTCAAATTAATTGTAAAATAGTTGCCTGGATTTGAGCTATGTGCTGTGTATGTGCACTATTAACAAACTAAAACTAAAAATACCAAGAGAGGAGGACTTTTGACAAAGTGCATTATTGATTAATAATGTATCACTGATAGGCAATGTCTTGTGAAAAACATTCACAAGTAATATTCGATTTTATAATAGGTAAACAAGTTGGATTTTGAATTGGTGGATGTACTAATCTGTACTTTCTGATTTAGGTATTGCCTGCATTTTTTTCAAATATTTTATTAGTTCCATTCATTTGATATACTGCCCATATTTACAATAAATGTATAAGAAATACTTAACACATGATACATCATACATTGGAATCAGTTTGTTCTTTTGTTCATCAGAGGCGGAGAGTTTGGTTCACTGTAGGGGGGGTGATGACCTGTGATGGCCCTTTATATAGTCCTAGTACAGGTAATGTTAGTGTTCATTCCAACACAATGGTTTAAATTCGTCCTCCTCATGTTGATCTTCCTAGAGGCATAGACATTTTGTTTTGATTTATGTCTTTTATGTCTTGTACTTTTATGTTTTAAGAATGTTTCTGTATAAAAGTAGACTATAGACCCCTTCAAAGTCAATGCCATTTAAACATAAGAGGAAGTTGCGCGCGCAGACCAGACAAAAACTGTATGGAACACTGTTGTTTACATAGATGACACCTAATGCAGAGCTAGAAATGCCTACTTGTTGTGTTGTCAGCTGTCAGAATCATTACAAGGACAGGGTTGAACTGTATAGAATGTCACCTGGATCTCAACCATTAAAAAAAAAATCAACGATGTCTATGGTTAAAAGCGATCAAGCGTGTGGTCTGGGATAAGAGCACGATCAGGACTGACTGTTTCTCTGTCCATTCTAACCACAATCTCGATCTTGAATAACATTTCTGCAGCATGACCCAAGCCTACAATGAGGTACATATTGAAAATGAAAAGAAAGATATAAGGGATATCCAAGTAGGTGGTTAAAGATGTCATTCCGCTGAAATCCACGTTTCCACGCTCCTTTTGGAATCTGATGGGTCATCCCTGTCACGTACTAATGATGACGTCAGCAACAGAATCAAAATGCAACAACCCCGACTTACCAACACATGTTGCCTTTGAAAGTAGTTCGTCACCTCCACTGGCTGCATTCACAGAAAACAACGAGAGGAACGAAGGACACAGAAAAAGCCGGTCCATCTGACATCAAACGGACTTTAGCGTTACCCACATGGGGTTAAGCCCGTCCCAGCAGCAAATTTGAATTAGCATTAGCATTAGCATCAACATTAGAAGTAGCACAGTAGCTGCTGCACAAACTGGGGGGAAAATGGCGGATCAAACTGGTTTATGTGCTCTCTGTGGAAATAAAGAATTGTTTTTTTTCCTTCACTTTTTCAGAACAAGCAACTGCACGAAAACTAGCTGGATGCTACTTCGGTACATAGACAGTGAGAGGGGAGGGGGGGAGTGTTCTGAGCCAATCAGAGACGCCCTGTGACCGCATCATGGACATGTATGAGGAAGTGCCGGTAAACAGTTGTTCGACCTCAAGTGGTTTTTCTACCGTGCAAAACCAGCTTGAAACAAAGCAATCTGGTCGTTTTTTTTAAAATAGAACCAACGCACAATGTATTCAATAACAATGAAGAACACAGTAATGTTAATTAAATAACCACGGAATAACAGCTTTAAGTTATTAACCTGGGTAAGTCAATCTAGAGGAAGTGATTAACCTGCTAATAGAGTAACGTGCTAGCTTTCTCTAGTTAAGAGAATAAGGACTCCAGGCTCTGTTTTTATCAGGTTTACCATTACCACCCCCTCTAGGTTAACTTTCACAGGCTTATCACTAAACCACCCTCCCTACCCATCTACAAAAGGAAACTAAAAGAACATCTGTGCTCAATGGAAATCTGCTAATTTCTGTTTTTTCTGTTGTCATTGAAATTTACTTCCTCTGATGTATTGCCTAAATTATTAAGTTTGTTCATTTTGTTTTAAATTTTATTTTTTTTGTACTATCTATATACCATTATTTGTACTATGTCCTTGGTTATAATTAATATATATATTTATTTATTTTTTATATGGTGAGGTTCTCGATAAGCCCTCCTAGGGTTTCTTACCTCTCCAAGCACTGATATTTATTTTATGTACTAATTTCACCTCCATGTGAAATACCTTGTATGTATTGTCTCTAAAGTGCTAAATCAATAAATCAAATCAAATCAAATCACCTACTTGGAATACTTTCACTTTCATTGCTCAAAATCTAATGGGTTCTTCCTTGACCCATTATCTTAGTCCGGGAGCCAAAGGCCCAAATTTGGCTGAACCTGGCTTTGTCGGTTAAAGTTTTTTTTTTTTTTTTGCTGTTTGTTGTTGTCCAAGGTCTACTCATTAAGATAAGAGAGGGTGTCCAGTGATATCCCTTGGGCAATTCCAGATATTGGTCCTTTTTTGTTAGATGTGCTGCAGTCATAGCCTAAATTCTGACATTTTGACATTCTTCACTTTATGTTCACCAAAGTCTATATATCATACTTATTTTTGTGTTTTTTGACATAATGGGATGAGTTTAAGGCCTGGGGGTGGGGTTCCAGCCATGGTTGGGGGTGTGGTCATGCAATTTGGTGCAGGGCTTAGACCAGGGGTCCCCAAACTATTTCCTGTGAGGGCCACATAACTTTTCCCTTCTCAGATGAGGGGCCAGGGTCAGTTTGTAGCAGAAAAAGTGGGACGAATGCAGGAGTGCCTATTGTTTTGCAGAAAGCCACAATCAAATAACCCTTTCTAGATTCTTCACAGAACAAAAGTAAGAAAATAAATAATAACACTATTTATGAAATAAATAACCCTCTTTGGGTTCTTCAAAGAAAAAAGATCCATGGAACAAACTTCTTCATCTTAACAGGTCCAAGTTCAGCTTAGTTGTCAGAGCAGAATCTCTGACTTAAATGACTCATATGAGCAGTCTCTCAAAATTATTGTGTTAAACTAGTTATTAATAGTTAATTGTTAGAAAGCCCACACAGTTTAATTGTTTATTTGGTTGTTTCGTTATATTTCTAAAGAAATAACTCCTTTTCTGTAAGTTTTCAAATGTTCCATACTCTTGAATGCTCTGGTGTTATGACAGTTATTCCGTGTTTTATTAGCCGCTGTGTTGTTGCTAGGTAACCGTGCTAAGTTTGCCATCTCGGCTTCTTTTTCTCTTTTTTATTCATCTATTCCTGGTTTATTACTGTGTGTAGATGCCACAAGGTGAGATAAATAACACAGTACAGTTCGGGTACATGTTAGCATGGTGTACTGTATAAGCTAATGCTGTTTAGCGCTGGTGTGTTGTTGAAGCTAATATAATATGCTAGCTGTCATCTGTGATTTCCGTGAGGTGATTTGTGTGTTCCATGACCCATGTAATACATCTGAGTGACTCATATAGTCGGTCTTAATTAATTTATTATTGTATGTATATATTGTTATACTGAGTGTTACTGTGTATTATTACAGACCGCAGTGAATAAACCTTCAATGAGGACATCTGTATCTGTGTTCTTTAATCGGAACCACAACCCACACCTTGCCACTCTAAACCAAATCCTAGAGACAACCTCAAGCTCTCCGCTTCATTGATAATGAAAATATTTTATTGCAAAAGTCCAACTTTATTATCAAATACAAATACACACATATAAAAAAAAATTAAATGGTCTCTAGTATTGTTCAGGGAGCTGGACCAAATGTGGCGGCTGTAGTTTGGGGACCACTGGTTTAGACCAAAAAGCCCTTTATTACTTCATTAATTTGGTTGTTAATGCGAACCTTAAATTAATAGGTATACACTTTATTGTCATCCTTGTTTTTACTTCTGCAGGGGCATATGAGGGACACAATTAGCTAATTCAAGCCAACTTGTGTAGCTACAGTATCTCGCTAACTCTGTTAATCACACTTCCCCCCAAAAATCACAGCATGCATATGCTAAGCAGAGAAACTATTTGACTGTAATCATGAAAGAGCAATGACATGCTGCTTACCAGTGAACTTTCACTCATAGTTTTCACCACACTGGGTAATACACCCAACTGTCAGCTAGTAAATGCTAGTCACTGATTTTTTTAAGCTAATACATTGCTTATTTTACCGATATTGACTGTTGAAATAGTAATGTACCGGGTTCCCTAGTAAAACTCAGGGCATTGTCCCTGATTATTATCTCAAAAGTCTGTAAATCTTCGCCTTACCCCCACTCCAAACCACACAGATTTTAGACTGAGAGTCATGTGCACTATCCAGTCCACTGACTAGCACAACTTTTAAAACATTAGAGTAAGGTTTACTTAAATTTATCCTCTGTACTAGCTGGCATCCAGTACATAAGCAGATTTTTACAGACACTAAGCAATGGCCAAAATGTATTTAATTAATTAGTACTTTAAGATTTATATCACAAAAAAATGATATTTTGAGATTTTTGTATGTAAAATACAGGAAACTGTCTGTATACTACAAGTGTCATTCCAAAAAAATGCAATGCAAATTTATGAAAGGGTCAATTGCATGTTTGACTAATTTGAATGACAGTAAAGCGTGAATTTGGTTAATTGAAAATCAGTATCTTTTGCTATTGTGTGCATGTGCGCATGCTCTATATGCTATTTTGCATGCTTAATATATTGCATATTGTAGTTTTACATCGCGGATCATTGGTATGAGTGTATACATGCTGTAGTTCTTTTACATAATTATTGTTCATTAGTGTGTGTGTGTGTGTGTGTGTGTGTGTTGTATATAGTTCTTTTCCCTGCTGTAGTTCTTACATAGATAGTGATCATTATTTTAGGTTAACTGTTGAGTTTATGTCATACTTGTATAAAAATCGCTAATTTGGAAAAGTTATGAAAGGGTTAATTATTCCACATTTGATGTATTTGAATGACAAATATAGAGAAAATGTGAATAACAGATACAGCATTTAATATCAGTATTTGAACTGATATTGAGAGCTACCTCAAATCTATGAGATAAAGCAAAAAATAAAAAACTTTAACCAAAAATTCCGGGTCTGGCCCCATGGCTCCCAGACTATCTATCATTCCTGAAAGGTTCATCGTTGAGAACTTTTTGCGTAAGCCTGCGGACAGTCAGACAGACAGACCCAAATTGAATACCTCCTACTCTGTGCAATTTCACATCAAAAATGTTTTTTGGGTTGTTTTTTTTTTTACAGATTGTCTTTTCATATTATGCCTTCTGACAGCCTGTTTTGTCTATAATTCATCAGACCATAAGGTTAAAACAAACACCTACGAAGAGTCACCCCTGCACACTGATGTACATGCATCCTATACATCAGTGTAAAGAATTCTGATCTTTAAGGACACTAAGGTTTTTCAATCAAAGCTTTGATTGAATACTTTGCCATACTCAGCACTCACACACTTACAAATACACACACATTGTTGACAAGGAGTGTCTTGAGCAACATCATTTACCACTTAGGCCCCTCCCCGAGGACCATGCCATTCTTAATGCGTGGCAGATAGGTTGATAGCTCTGGTTTCTGTCGAGAAGTGCATGTCAATCAACAGCTCGTGTCAACGTCACTGAGGCAAAGTGTTTTTGAAAGATCTTTTTACTGAGTGCCTTTCTATCCACTTTTTTCCCCCTATCCACACACATACAAACACACTCACACATGCACAAACACATACACAACCATTTCCATCTCAGCAATCACTTCTCCTAGAGTTCTCCTCTTCGGACGTGTAACAGTAATTGAGGTTGCTCCCTTGGGTGCAGTGCATTCTGGGCGGTTAAGTGCTGTTTCTTGTTGTTTTTTTTTCCTCAAATGGGTTGTATTTTGGCTATTGTGTTGTTTCTTCCTGCTCTTCTACAGAAGTGTAGGCAGTGGGCCATATTTACACGTATCATTAGAGAATAGAGACTCTGTCAGATGTGGGGCATCTGAGGGCTTATTTGCCCACTGCAGTATCAATCAATACGACAAAGTGTCTTTATACTTTCGGTCGACTCCAAGTCACATGAGAATTGGGGGGGGGGGATATTTGCAAGGTGGATGAAATAGCATCCGCCATTCACTTAATCATTTGTAATAAATAGTGCTGCAAACATAGCTTCATATGTGTACTCATAGTGACTACACCCACTGTATCTATGTGTAAGATGACAGTCAAGGGTGTTCACTTGTTACTCTGACCTCTATCCATACTCACTACATCAGGCCTGGCTTGAGTACACCTCGTGACCTTTTTGCACGTTGATGACGTTGTCCGTCCAGAAGAGGGAGTGATTGATCTGGATTGACACAAACAGCCAGAGCCCTGCCTGGCCTGTCACACAGGATCACTGGGTCATTGTAGCATGCCTGAATGCCAGATGAGCAGGAACTGGGAGCACACAGGGTGGTGACCGGCAGGCTGATTCTATAGCCCTATAGTGTTAAAAAAAAAAAAATCTGGAACCCAAATACATGTAACAGAAAGTCAGAGAATAAAAGGTATTGACTCAAGTTTTAGAAGATATTTCAAATATAAATGTCAATGGTAAACTGTAATTTAAAGTGTCACCAACAGGTAAACTCAAAGATATGAATTTAAAGACATAACTATTAAAAAATAAAAGTTGTCTGGCTACTTTCCCAAATAGGACCACTTTTATACAGTATATAATTCATTAATATTAAGTTACAACAGTACACACATGAAAGCTGCATTTTCTGCATTGTTTATTATCTACAAAAAAACAGTGCTAGTTCCTCAAAACTAAATAGAACTACATGTCCGGTGTTGCTTTACGTACATTTGGTGACGTTACATTTCCGTATTAACCTTTCCTGTCTGCCTAGTGGTGTGTTTGCGCCTCCTGTCTTGAAAGAGAGGTGAAGAAGAGTTTACTTTTCTGAGTTCTAGGTTTGGTTTCGGTGTTCGTCTGGAGTGAAGGGTTTTGCCGTGGCAGAAATCCCATTTTCACATAGCCAACATGCTGAACATGTGGAAGGTTAGGGAGTTGGTTGACAAAGCGTGAGTATTGTCAATTATATGTGGTCTTCTTCGTGTTAATCTTATTTGTGTGTGTAGTGTACCTGTTTGAAAGAGACACGTACCCAAAACTTTGACGTCACGCCAATGGAACAAGTTAGCTAGCCTGTTTGCTATTAGCGCGTTAGTTGGATGACTTTGATAAATGGTATTAGTAATAACAACGAGCACTATTTCTCCGTAGCCTCTATTCTAGCATGTCCTTTGGTGCGTGTATGACGGTTTTTGCACTGTTCTGAGAAAGTTAAGGGTGTTGTTTGAACGTTTGTTCGACAGTAGAAGCTAACTCGCTTAGCTATCAAGCTAATTATGTAGCCCTCTTGCTCGGCAGTTAACCTAGCCGACTAGGCTAGCTGGCTAAGCTAGTTTGACAGCTCCTGGGCTCAGTACAGATCGGGGATTTACTTCAATGTATAACGCTACGTTAAAGCACAGATGTTTTTGTTCGGTAAATACATAAGACAACGCCAACATGTGGTTGAATTCGGTTTCCTCTAATAGTATAATGACACTTGTAGCTAAGTTATTTGTTAGTGGCAGACAGTAGTTTACTAGCTTAACTTTACACAACTGGGTGGGAGATGACCTGCCTCCTTGACAGCCAGACTGTTTTGTTCATCAAAAGTCCCAAATGTTTGTCGATTGAAATCAGCCACACAATATAGCTAAAGTAAAGAGTCGGGCATGATCTATGACACCATGATAACGTGTAAAACAAGAGCTGTACTAGATTAAAAATAAGTAATTAAGTCAGTAAACACAAGTCTAAAGCAACCTTGTAAGATTTACGAGAAAACACGCTTTTCAAAGCTTTTTAAAAAATTATTATTATTCAGTTTTTATTAAAGCAAAACGGGGTAAACAGTGGGGTTCAAACTGCTTATTAATCAGTAGCCAGTGATCCTACAGTGTTGTGCAACTCGGTTTGGAGGATGTCCAACTGCTCATTTTAGGAAATTATATTTAAATTCTAACCAGATTATATATATATATATATATATATATATATATATATATATATATATATATATATATATATATATATATATATATATATATATATATTGATATCTGCTTTAACTAGAAAAGGCGATCACCTTTTCTACTTAAAGCAGATATCAAGACGATTGTGCACACATGTAAGACGCTCCAAAAAAAAAGCAGACCAACTGTTGAGTCTGAGTATTTGTATAGTTAGGTGTTGTAGTCGGTGAGCTAACATGCCATGACTAGATTTAATCTACAAGTTAAAGTAATCTAATGCCTTAACGATTATGTCATTTACTGTTGTTTTTATGCTGATTTACTTTCAGTTGAGGTCTCTGTACTAATGCTGTGTTAATGCCAGTGCACTATTACCCCCCCCCCCCCCCCCGCAAAGGTTTATTGGTAAATTTTGCAAATCCAGACAATAGCATGTTTTATGTCTATCCAAGAAAACATTCCAGCTGAATGCACTGGTTTCCCTGGAGTGTGACCTACTAGAGCTTGTGTTACTTTCATGAGAAAGAAAAGAAACAAGAGAGGTGGGGCAGAGCCAGAGTGTCAAAGATTAAAAAGGAAAGACAGGGAGTTAACATGTTCATTGTCCTCCTGGGTTGCTTAAAAAATTTAGTGAAAGACCCTGTGTTTGAGGATTTTGTCAGTTCACACCAATGTAGAAAGTATTTCCAGAAATTACAACCATGTATTGGTTACTAATGCTGACAAGTGTAGCAAAGTGCAGCATTTCCTGCCGGATGGTTATGCTCAGTTTTTTGCTGATGCAGAGTACGCAAGCAAATATTTTATCTTCTTTCAAAGCAAGTCTTGCATAGAATAACGAAAACATGCAATACGTGACCAATAAAATACTGTTGTTGTACTAATAATTTACGTTCTGCAATTAAACTATCCGCAGCACGCATACAGACCTGTGGTAATGAGTCGCTTGTAATGAGAGTCACAACTTCCATTTTATGTGGCTGTTATCTTAGGCTACAGATGTATAGAGATAAGATGTTGCATCACCCTCTAATATCCACTTGTGTATGTATTTCTGTCATTCATGCAAATATGAAGCACTGCATAGTATCGCTAACTATGGCTAGAGATAGATTTTGGATACATGACTGTTGTACACACAATACACACCGTACCACTCCCATATTAGAAGACTGAACGTAAATGTGATGGCCTAAACAGAAATTCAAACTCCTGAACTAAAATAAAGAAAGAATCATGCCCTTAGACTTCACCTCCATACATGACGGGGCTAGTTACCTTGTCTGTCCACCACAGCTGTTCTAAATTAGTTGTGAGACACTTTTTTTTTTCTAAAAGAGAGTATGTTGTCAGTGTTGTAACTGTACCCTGCCTCTTAGAGTAGTAATACAGTGTTTCCACAACCACAGAGAGGGAGTGTCTCTCCACCCATCAAATCAATGTTGCTCTTTCAGGCCTTGTAGATTTTATTGCTGATGTGGCAGTAGTTGGTATAGAATGAGGAGATGTTGGGTTAAAAATGTGTTTCTTGTCCATTTGCAGAGTGGAAATTACATTGAAATTGTCTGCATTTTCGATGATGGTACAAACATTAAAAATAAAGCTCAACCTTTAGAGTTGACCCATACACCTACGCATTATATATGAAGTTGGTGCATTACTCAACCAACATACAATGTAAACCTTGATTAGATAACCAGTTGAGTCTTTTATGTTCTCATGTAGCTATTGTTCTGTTAAGTGTAACCATGGTACTATTCTTTCAGGTGTTTGTAGGGTCAAAAGTTAAACTGGTAGAAATGTTTAGTGTTCCATTGGGATTGATATAAACTAATGTCTGTATAATTATTACCTCTGGAGTCTGTCTGTCTGTCAGCAAGTTTACTCAAAAAGTTATGGATGGATTTTGATTAAAAAAAAAAAAAAAAAAAAACTTTTCAGGATGTGTTGGGAGTGTCACAAGGAACAAATTATTACATTTTGGTGGTGATCTGAAAGAGATCCTGGATTCTGGATCACTTTGAAATGTATTCTCCATTTACTGCAGTGTAAAATTTCAAAGTTATCCAGGATCTCTGCCGGATTACCACCAAAATGTAATCATTTCTTCCTTGTGACACTCCCAACACATCCTGAAAATTGTATCAAAATCCATCCATAACTTTTTGAGCAATGTTGCTGACAGAGACAGACAGACAAACAAACAAACTCCAGTGAAAACATAACCTCCTAAAGTAAATATGTCTTTAGTCTCGCCCAACATTGGTTTGGAGAGATTATTATTTATATATTTTGCTTTGTTGAGGTAAAGCTTTGATTTAAAACAGAGCTACCATTTGAATTTATTTTCTAGTAAGGTTCTCAGAGTATTGACAGTAAAGAGTGGTGAACACATGGTGAATATAACCCTTCACACTGTACAGTATCCAGGATGATAATGAATTTATTTGTTTACTCTTGCCCGTTTGGTTTTGAATAGTGGTTGAAAGAAAATGCATGTGCACACACACACACACACACACACACACACACAAAGAGCTCACTTTTGTCCTGTTTACATCTAAAAATAAGTCAGAAAGGACAAATGTAGGGGTGTGGTTGTAATGAGAGTCCCTTTCATCCATTATTGTTCATGGAGGTTGCTTGAATGGGAGCATTTAAACGATAATGCCAGGTGCCATGTAATGAAGACTTGTTTATGTTCTCTTTCTTTATAGAACTAACATGGTGATGAACTATTCAGAAACAGAATCTAAAGTCAGAGAGGCCACCAATGACGACCCCTGGGGACCATCAGGACAGTTGATGAGTGAAATTTCTAGGTAAGGATGTCCTACTGAAAAGGCCAGGGAAATGTATAGACCAACTGGGATTTTTCCAAGTTGTTTCTCAAAATTAACCTGTTGATTCATGTATAATGAATAGCTTATCTATTATTTTACTACATTTTTGTATTACTTTATTTGACTGTTGTGTTATGCACAATTAAACTTTCCAGTAGATTTTAAACTTGGCTCTTACATTATCAACAAACTTAGATTTACATCTGTATTATTTTACTACGTAAAGGACAATAAAATAATTCTCTCTTCTGTAAATGTTTTTTTTTTATAATCAGAGCAACCTTCATGTATGAGCATTATCAAGAGGTGATGGGTATGCTGTGGACACGCATGCTGAAAGACAACAAAAAGAACTGGAGAAGAGTCTACAAGGTTTGTCACAGCTTAATTTCAACAAGCTACACAATCATAATGTAGGATGACATTAGTTTTTATGGCTATACTGCTTTGGACCATGAATCATTTGTCAAGATCAGTTTAAAACTAACTATTAAACTGTAAACGCAAATTTATGTTGGGCATGGTGTGGGTTTAAAATAAGATAAAACATGACTTTATTGTTCACCTTGAGGAAATTTAGGAAACTAATAATTAACAGAGAGGTAAGTAACACTAACAGAATAAAGGAGCACCACAGTGTAACACAACAAATAAATATTTTTACTTGCTCTTTGTGTGGGAACGCAATTAAGCAATACCTTTAATATAACAAGTTAAATATAGTGGTAGATGAGTAAGTTTAGGACTATAAAACAGTCCTTTCATTCACTTGAACTGCTGTTTTTCATCTGTTTCTCAGTCTTTGCTGCTGCTCGCCCACCTGATCAGGAATGGATCAGAAAGGGTAGTCACCAGTGCCAGAGAACATCTCTATGACCTGAGATCATTAGAGAGCTACCATTTTGTAGGTAAGGTCACTTGTCAAAATACTCATCACTCATCTTCACATAGCTCAGTTAATTTTTTTCCTGTGATTATACTTGGCTCTCTCTGCACCTTAGCATTTCTGAATGTTTATTAACAATGGCATCAGAGTGAGTGGTAATAAACAATGAATGGACGTCATAAGCAGTACTTAGTCAACAAAGCATTTAACACACACCTGACCAGCAGATTGACATCCCCTCAAGCATGCTGTTTTTTATAAATATTGAGCTTTATCTGTATGTATATGTTCATATTTATTGTACATTTTCAAAACTGTACAAAATGATAGAAATGAGTATACCTGTTTCTGTTTATAGATGAAAATGGAAAGGACCAAGGAATGAATGTGCGTCAGAAGGTGAAAGAGCTGGTGGAGTTCGTTCAGGATGATGACAGGCTTAGAGAAGAAAGAAAAAAGGCAAAGAAAAACAAGGACAAATACATCGGCGTCTCCTCAGACAGCATGGGATACCGGAGTTACTGTAAGTACTCTGATAGGCAAGGAAAGTAAATAGTGACACGTAATGGTAACGGTGTTAAATTTTCTTTCCTTCTACCTTGTCATCATTTCTTTGTAATTATTTCCCCTTTTTCTGTTTCCCTTCTCCATTCTTCTATTTATTTTCTTTAGCTGGTGATAGGTATGACTCCAGTGATGGCAGAGGAAAGTGGGATGATGACTGGGAAAAGAAAGGACAATTCCCCTTCAGTGAGAAGTTGGGGGAGATCAGTGACAAGATCGGCAATACCATTGATGACACCATCAGCAGGTTTAGAAAGAAGGAAAGAGATGACTCACCAGACCGATTTAGGTGAGGAAGCATCGTCATGTCATATTAAAACGTAATAAAAATGCCGAAACGGATTCAACATTTTTAAAGTAATTGGTAGTGTTGTTAAACTGGAGTATTTAAAAGAAAGGGTTAAACCTGTCTTTCCCCACAGTGACAATGAAGAGGACAGGGGACGCTCCTCTCACAATGGTCAGTCAGGAAAAGAGTTCAAAGATGAGGAAGAGACTGTTACTACTAAGAGTGTACAAATAGTTCAAGCAACAGAGACTACAGCAACACGAAAGAGAGGTGGGGTCCCATCCAAGAAAGTCGATTTAGGTGCTGCAGCCAACTACACAGGAGACGGGAGCCCAGATGTCAACACCACAAAGGTACAAAGTACCAGAGGATGAAAATAAAGTATAACATATATGCATGTCCTTTGTCTTTATCTTTTTAATATATGTCCTTCATTCCAGGCCCAGCCAGCAGCCCCTCAGCCTTCCAGTTCTGGCCTTGTTGATTTCCTAATGGATGACACGGCACCCACCCAGCCTGCTAATTCAGGTATATTAAAATTAAATATGCTTAGGTTTCGGTTTGCCAGAAATTAGTGGTAGTTGAGCAGAAAAGTAATAAATTGTAACTTCAGTTACATTACTTTTGTTATTTAATTTGAGGAACTGATCAACCGTGGATTTACTGTAACGTAACAAAGACTAGAAGAGAAATATGCGCTATTGCTACAAATATATCTAGTTTATTTTAACATTGTATATTTGTAGAGATATTCAGCAATTTGTGCCATCCTCATGATACATGTTGGAAAACAGTTGCTGAACACATGTGAGAAGACTGAATTATGTTTCACTGAAGCCATAACTCAGCAGTTTACATACTATTATGTTGGTCAGTTATAAATGGTTCTAAATTACAAGAGAAATAAAAGATCAATTATCCATGGAGTTATCAATTTCAGGTGATTCTATATTTTTTTTCATGAGACCTTGTGCTCCTTTACGTCATGGGTGTAGTCTTAACACACTTCTTAGATATTCGCTCAGCATTTCACTGCAGAGAATACAGCTTCTGTTTTTTAAAACTATGTTGAGAAAGGACTTTATATTCTTGACAATTCTTTAAATCTAATTTGGCTGAGTGGTTCACATCATGTTTTTTTGCAAAGTAACTCACTCAAAACATTAATTACTGTTTAACATAAACTCAGGAGTCAGGAGTTTTTGTTTTAAGCAATTCGCTTTGCAGCAGACACCTCCACACGACAACTGTACTGGACTTCATTTTCAGTCACAGTATCCAGCTGCTGATGCCAGCTTCTGATTTTGGGGACAGCAGGGGGAGGGAGTTGATGTATAGGAACTAAGTGCACCAGATGTTTTCGGAGTAGTCCCTGGTGAATGGAGAGGGCGGGAGTGCTGAACAGATGTTGGGTCTCCTCCACCTATCCACTGCCACTACCCCCACCCCCCTTCCTTTCTTCTAGTCGATACACTGAAGGAATGCTAACTATGTTAGAATGACACCTGGAGCTCACTACTTTCAAGCTGACGTTTGTATGTTGATTTCCCATTGCAGACTTGATTGGTGGATTTGCTGATTTCTCCTCACCCGCTGCTTCTGCTGGCCTCACTTCAGGAACTGGTTAGTTTCCGGACTTTCTAGTTTTTGTTAGTGTGCATGTGTGTGCTCTGCTGTGCTGGTGTAACCATACTGCTAGAATATTCAGAGGGATGCTGGGAGGGAGCCCTGGCCATATGGAGCCTGCTACCTGCTCTGCATAACAAGAACAGACACACATCAACTCCTGTTATGGATGACAAGGAGACGGGGACAGAGGAAGAAGTTGGTGGGGGTGGAGGAAGCTCAGAGATTGAGAAAAGGAGAGACACAGCAAGCAATGAAAAATGAAAATTTAAAGCATGGCACTAGTGGTCACTGGGAACAGCCTGGATAAAACTAGACCAATTCTTTGAAAAGTCAGCTCCTTTATTCTAAACTGCAGTGACAGGTTCAGTTTTGTTTGCGTGACTGTTGTTTGAAATTATTTACACAGTTCACAGTACAGACATCGCTGCACAGAATTAACCTTTATCTTTCTTGTCTCTAGCACAAGTCTCCAGCAGTAATGGTGATTTTGGGGACTGGAATGCCTTCCCTGGAGGTCAAATGCCCACGTCTACCCAGTCCGCCGACACTGGTGGAAGTGACCTTTTTGGAGCCATGATGGCAGGTACTGCTGCTGCTCCTGTCCCCGCCTCAGCTCCAGGCTCAGGTGCCCCCTCAGCAGACTTGTTTGACTTGATGGGGCCAACTCAGTCAGTCACCTCCTCCCAGAGTCTCAACTTCAGCATGAGCAGCACACAGAGCATGAGCAGCACAGTCCTTCCTCAGTCGAGGTCACAGGTATGCATGGTTGCACCCGTATAAATACAAGCATTATTTACTTAAATAATTTATTTATGTGTATATCCTTGCACTACTCACAAGGAGGGAGCAAATGATATTGGGACATGAATAAAAATAAGTACAGATGTCATGATTTTAGGGAGTGTGAAGCTCAGCTGAAAATTATAAATTTATTTGAATGTATGAAGTGTCTGATCAAATCTAAGCACTGAAGTAGCTGTCATTCAAGAGAACATAGCTGAACCTTTCCTAATGTTCTCTTTCATGGTGGTATTAGTATTGAAATGTTCTCGTTACTTTTCCTTTTAATATCAAACTCTGATTAAAGTTAAAGATAATGATCCAAGTAGCAGCACAATCGGTCAATTAATTACTTCTCTGTTCTTAAAATCAAATTAATTTATATTGAGATTCTGTATTTTAATGATACATTGTAATAATGAACCAAATCTATAGATTTCCAATAAAATCATCCAGGCCATGAAAATTGATTAAAATAAAAAGTATATATCTTCAACAGGTTAACAGAAATCACAACAAAAGTACCATCTGATTCTAAAAGCACTAAGGTCATCTATTTGGAATATGAACATTAAGCAAATGTGTGGTAATTAACAACAAAAATGTGCTCTGTATGTGCAAAGTGATTTTTTTTGCAGTTCTGAAATAGTCAAATATCATCAAAAGAATGATAATTTTGCTGTGTGGCCAGAATGATGAGTCTTTATGGGACAGTAGAAGTAGTAGTATTATTGATGATGATGGTGATAAACTTTGTCACTGTACATAGTCCAATGAAATTAAGTACAAAACAAACAGTGCCGTTAAAATAACTAAATAATTCAAACACACACACAAGAGCACACATACATATATATATATATATATATATATATATATATATATATATATATATATATATATATATATATATATATATATATATATATATATATATATATATATATTTATTTATTTTTGTTTTTTCAGATAAAAACTGTTCTGCAGTCTTTTAGTCCTGGTTTTCAGAGCCCTGTATCTCTTTCTTAATGGCATAGGATTGGTATGTGATGTAAAATTCATGCAGAAGTGTTTTGGCATAAGAAATAACCAGTAAAAGAGACTTTGAAAAGCCATTAGATTCAGAAAATGTCAATATTACCACAGTGCAGCTCAGACTTGTCAAACAAGTAACAAAGTAACCCTACTGCATAACAAAGGTCAAAGGTCAACTGCCTCAGGAGGTACTCGAAATCCAGCTAAGTTTGTTGTTTTTATACATAAACAATATTTCATGGTAGAGAGAAAAATAGTGGAAAAGAAACCCCCTTCCTTCTGCAGCTCTCTTTTCTTGGTCCTTAACTGTGGAAGAGAGGAGTGATTTTTCAACGCCTCCAAAAAAAACTGACTTCAGGGAGCAGAGCAGTAGAATCTCACCCAACAGTCAATTATGTATTTAACCTCCCTCCTGTCTAAAAACTGACAGATCTGTTGAATTACTGCATGCTGGAGGGTCACTATGTAAATCTTGTCAAAGCAAAAAAAAAAAAAAAAAAAATGGTGCAAAAAGCTTTAATTGCAGTCACTTCATTACATAAATATTTTGTAACGTTCAACCTTTTTTCTTTACCTTGTGGTTTATACCGTTTGTCACCTACATCATATAGTATTGCATGTGTAATAGAGGTATGCAGTACCTCATGATTGAAAGATGGAGGGCAAATATGATGGTAGAGGGTTAACATGCAGCCTTACCAGATGTTCATCTCCCCCAGAGACTGCCAACTCACCACCCACCCATCTTGTTACTGACAGAATGAGAAGAATCGGGTTTGATTTACAAAACATTAAAACCCAACGGATGTTGGCTGAATTTTTGTGTTAAAAGGTTGTTGACCTACTTAAGACTGACTGAGAAGACGCCCATCACTTCCGTTAGTCTAGTTACTTGAGAGAATACGTTTAATGAGAAAGTGGCAGTAGGTTCCATTGACAGTATCTAAGTTAACTGGGTCAGGCTTGACTCATGATAAGACAACGCATCTTTTAATCATATTTCGTTGTGATGGGACTTCTGTGTATTTATTGCTGTGTTTTTCCTCTGATTTCTGCATGCATTAAATGTCTCCTGAACATTTTGTTTGTTTTTTTTCCTCCCAGCCTCTCCCAAACATGGGCGGACCTCTACAACCACAGCCAGTTCACCCAATGCAGCAGGGAGTGGCTTCTCAAGGTGCCGGTGCTAAAGCATCCCTCCCTTCCACCTGGACAGATCATTCTGTTAATATTAGCCTGGACTTCCTTGGCCCAGGATCACAGCCCCCCAAGCCCAGCCAGCCCAGTCTCAACACCCTCCAACAAGGTTAGAAAAATGATACAGGGTGGAACTGTAGCAAGGGTTCGCCTTTTTCTTTTAAAACATGTAATTGAGGTTTATAAGCAGTTTCTCACCTTGTGACAAGAGAATTTCTCAGTACAACTACTACGCAAACCAAGTCTAGTCTGAATATGAATGGTCATTGCTCCCTATTTCATCAGAAAAGTACTTTCAGATACTTCCAGATGATTACAAATAACGAGTAAGCTGGGTGCTTTTTATTTGTCTAATTTCATAAAGAATGTAAAACAGATGTAATCTATCAGTTGTTTAGTCAAAATGTTTAATGTCTTCAACAGCTTTAATAAGCATCAACTGAATTTTATTAGATGGAAGTGTGGGGTTTTTTCCCCATCATTGTTATTTTGCTGTAGGTGAACCAATGTCATGACTAATAGACTTACCTTGTCAGGATTGTTCCAATATCCATCTTTAAAATTAATTTACGTTGGGATGTGTTACTTGGATTCATTGAGTGTGTTCCCTGATTTCCAGGTAACCTGCCACAAGCCAACATGCTCTCCCAGGGATTTTCCAGTATGAGCCTTGGAACCACAACTGTCAGACCATCTGTAAATCCTATGATGCATTCTGGAAGTGCCATGGGAATGGGCATGGGGATGTCCCCAAACCAGGGTATGATGGGAATGGGCATGAACATGGGGATGCCACACGCAGGTATGACCATGGGAATGCCCGGTGCAATGGGGATGGGAATGGCTATGAACAGTGCTATGGTCCAACAGCCCAAACACGATGCCTTCGCAGACTTCGGCAACTTCGGAAAGTGATGGAGCTGGAGAGCAAAGATTCCTGAAGGAGTGGTATCCTGTCTCTCTTTCTCTCCGTCCATTGGTGAAGGATTGTTATGAGCTGCAAACAAAGAGTACTTGAATAATGTCAACTATCATAAACCAAGACCCTGCAACCTGTTGTTTTTTAAGACTAATGCTGTGTAGTGATCTGGATCTACAGTACCTGAATGTGTGTGTTGTTTGAACCAATGATCTGTCTGGCCTGGTGTGGTGGTCAGACGGTCACACTGTCAATGGGTGCCTTGTTGGTTACATTTGAGTCGGTGAGAAAAAGGAAGGATGCGTCACCATGAAAATATGGGGAGATTTGCTTTGTAACCTCAATCAAATCAAATCACCAGAATAGCAAAAAATCTCTCTCTCTCTCTCTACATATATATATATATATATATATATATACACCAGTAGCTGCATAATTTTTAAGGTGTAATTTCAATAACTTTACTGAGTGATATGTTTGACTTACATGATCAGCCATTTTAATTTCTTTCTAATGAACATTTACAGATGACAAGTTACCTCTTAATTGTCCATGCTCTTCCTTTGATGTGTAAATAGAATCTAAAGCCCTTACAAGTAAGTTATGAAGTCTTTTTATGAGAGCCAGTGACAATGTGAAGAGTTATGTCATAAAGGCCAAAACTGATCTAAAATAAGACCATAAACAAAGGTACAATGACACCTTTTTCTTTTTGTACATAAGTGTCCACACACTCCAAATGTGGCCCATTAAGAGCTACAATCAAAATTCAGAATGAGTGTTTATAGTTAAAGCTATTGAATAATTTTCAAAGATGTTCTGTTAATAGACTATCATGTGGCCTTTATTATTGAAATATATGTATATATAATCAGTTTGCATCCAAATGAGATAATCAGTAGGTAGAAAATGCCTCATCCTGGGGTTGTGGGTTATTAATTGCAGCACACGGTGCCTGAAAAACCTTTGCCTTTTCTCTTCAATTAACCTCTTTAAAGGAAACTGTGTGACTGTGCAGTGTTGAGGACATCCACCAGAAGGGCTCTTCTGTGCAATGTACAAACATCTACTGTATGTTTGTAGTTCCACCTCAAGCCATGTCTATGGTCTGTATACAGATATCTGATGTGGAATTATGTAGTTTCGTCACTCATCTGTTATTCTGTTTTGTGCCTATTTCACAATTACCACAGTCATCAGGCCACTGATGATTTCAGTTCTCCAAAAACACAGAGAGAAAAAATATATAGTGACCCTATTCAGCACCCAAAGTGTTGATGCAGACAGTTCTAAGACTGCATCATGCATCTCTGTGAAACATTAGTGGTGCATCTTGGTAAATGCTGCCTTCTCACCTTTTGTCTTCATTAATATACATTAAAAACAGCTCTCGACAACACTGTTGCTGTCTTAAGCATTTGTCAGTCCAAGATTGCATGTTGTGCAACTCATCAGGTACAGAGGATTGTGTAAGAGGAAGCACTTTCACCAGCTGTGATGCAGTCTGAATGCAATATGCTGAGGTGGTTAGATGAAGATATGTTGATCGGTAGTGCAGTAGAAGACATCTCACTCATCTGTACACCACCTGGTGTGCCTAAATAATGTTAGATGCACAGCATTGGACCTTCTGGTTCACATGCCTGCTGATAGTTACCTCCTGGTCCTTGTAGTGAGTAAATGTTAAGTAAATTATGGCTGCTCGACACTTTTGGGATTTCAGTGATGAGATTAAAAAATACTGACCAGAGGAAAGAGCAGTGGACTCTGGTCCTGTGCAGAATGAAGTTGTATTTTTGGACTCTCCCAAGGGCTCAAGAGGGTCAGCACACTAACATTCAGTAGCCTTGCATCAGAGTCTGAAGCATTATAATGACCAAAATATGTTTGATATTTTTCTAAAATATTGCAATAGGTTATTTTATTCATTTTGTTTTCTACGTTCAAAATGTTTTGATCTTTGTTAAGATGGGATTGTTACTGAAACACTAGAATATGCAAATGTTTAAAGAAGAAAAAAGAAAATCCTTTGAGAAAATGATTTTTTTTCTCCATTATTCCATTTTGATTTGATTTACACATCAAGATTTATCTACAACATTAAACAGTTGATTGAAATTTGGTAATGGTGTGTGTTATTTGGTGTGCTGTATCATTAGCCTCATTTAAAAGAGCTTCAAGCAGCAAAAGTGAAGCCACTTCACTCAACTTTGAAATTACATTTAGTTGATGTGACATAGCATCATCTTTTGAGGTAATAAAGAATGGTATTTATACGTTACATTAATAAGGCTGAAAGCCAAGAGGACCCAAGTTACTAGCTTTAACAATGAATAAGAATGAATGGGTGTCAACAGCAGTGCAGAGGCTGTTCATGCCAAATGCCTTAAACTATAAAAAAAAAAAATCCATGAATAATAAGTTGTAAAACAATCTTTTGTATTATCAATGCTCCAACATGACTCTTAACTGATTAAATGGCCTGATTACAGTGGTATGATACACATGAGACACAAACATAGTATAATTGTGGCCCAGCTCATGCCCTTCTCATATTCCATCAAGTTTGTGAGAACACACTGGTGTAACAAATACAACTAAAACACAGCTTGTGTTAAACAATTGACCCCATTTTCACTCTCTGGAGAGGAACACTAGTAAATGGGCTATACTAATAATATTCTGAAACATAGGAAAAGTAACGGTATATAGTTGAAATGCAGCCCAGCTACAAAGAATCTGTCCCATATAAATATATGGTAAGGAGGTCAATTAAACTTTGTTCATTTTAGTTTCCTTTGGTTTTGTCTGGGGTCTAACTAGTGAAATTTGGAAAACTAAAATACACTGATAAAGAAACATTACAGCAACATATATTCATCCTGCACCACTCATCATCCAAAAGTAACCTCTGCCATTCGAACAGAAAATGCAACATCTTTACAACTTCTATGAGATGCAGTAAATTGTGCTTTTATGGGTAATGTGCCCATTAAAGAGTAAAAGCAATCCGAGACGTCAAGACAAATGACAGCTTTTGAGTGCCATCTGCAATCTCTAGCTTCACAAACTCAATTATTCATAATGCATTTATGAAGTCCGCTGAGACTGCGCTGTCATTCCCATTCAAACTAACGGTGAAAAGCAACCTAAAGGGACAAGCTCTTTGAGATGACAATGGCCTTACAGATGGCACTAATGGGTTCCTGCTGCCATCTGCTGGGCAATAACCAGAGCACATTCACCGATAATAAAGCTTTGGCAAAGAGTGCCTAAATTCCCTCTAGTGGCTGAGAGATGAAAGAAAATCAGACAAGAAATTACAGAGTAGCTTTTATTCCTCAATATCAGGATAAGTTATCTGGCTGACAGAGAAAAACGTTCATATCAATATGATACAGCAGCAGTCCTCGTTTGATTCTCAGGAATCCTATAAAATAATCCAAATCTTTCTGCTCAACACTGTTCCACATCTGTTGGTGCAGATGTTCAGTGTTATACACTTACATGTAAAGGATCAGTAGGATCCTTGAAAAATAAGACGTCTGACTCAGAAAAAATAAGTCACACAAGGAGACTCAGGGTGGCTGTGGACAAACCAAGATCACATTCTCACCCCGGATAAAAATCTGGTTGATGTGGCGGGTGTGCACCCTGTCGTACATCTGAGGGTCTTTCATCAGACGGGACTCTTTGGAATCTGTCACGCCAGTAGAGTGTGAAGAGTGACTTCCCTGAGGTTTCTGGGAGCGTTTAGGCTGGTCTCTGCTGGTTTGTCCCTGTGCATTCTCCTTTTTTGCTGCTTCATCTCTTTCTTGACTCTCCTGTAGCTTCAGCTTCTCAAACAGCTGCACATGAATAGACGTTACATTTATATTTTGTGTGATAAAACCCAGAATCTGACTATTAATGATCAAGAAACACACTTCACACAATAATCAAACCCCTTCATACCCTTGAGATGGTGAGAGCTTTCTGATGGTAGAGTGCTTCCCCAAGAAGAGGCCGTCTGTAGGTCTCATCCACATCTACCATGGCCTGAAGAACACAGAGGGCACAGTGAAGGCATTTAGTCCGATGCTGGAAGTGGATTAGCTTCATTCAGGATGTTGTAACTAGACCTGCCACAACTATACCTTACCCTAACGTCCTTATAACAGTTACATAATTCACAATTATTTAGTGTAATTGCAGCAACCCCTCACCATTCACCTGTATAAAAACAGCTGGATTGTATTAACAGGAACATCATTTGATTACTATTTTTAAAATAATTCCAGTGTTGGGATTTGACCAGGCTCTGTTACACTCCTGACATCGAGCCACTTAACTTCTTATCAGTCATTTCTTTGTATATTTCAATAAGCAATTTTTGTTTATAAAGCATAAAAGACAAAGGCAGTTTATATACTTTAAGTTCTAGTGTTGGATTCCAGTAAATAGCTCTTCTTCATTAGCTGTACTGGATTGGTTAAAATGAGTTCTCATTTTCCTTAATTGGGTGCCAGCTTTGTTTAATAATGAACAAATCCTGTTCCATTCCACCCAGAAACGATCCAGTCACAAAGGAGAAAAAAAGTCTGTTCTAGTCAGTTGATGCTGAGCTTGTAGTGAACACAAGAGTTTATCTAGTCTATGCTTAAAGGATTTGATTAGACGGTGACAGTGGAGCATTTCTAAAGCCCCTTAATGCAGGACCACTGGCCCCACTGGAGCCCAAACCTGAACTAGCTGCTGCTGAGTCCAGCAACGCTGTGAGAAGTAGAGCTGCCCTCCTCTGGATCACAGGAAAATATTCCAAATGTATGCATTAAATAATTATATTAAAGTCATTGACAGATGCACATCACACGCAGTGTGGAACAGCTGGACGTAGAGTAACTGTCACCACTTTGAACATCAGCTTAAAGTCTGTGCACCTGCTCCAACAATAAAACTGACACATTGTCAGTCAATGGCTTTTATGTAATTATTTAATGCATACATTTGGAATGTTTGTCCTGTGATCCAGAGGAGAGCAGCTCTACTTCCCACAGCGCTGCTGGACTCAGCAGCAGGTGCTTTAGGTCTGAGCTCCAGTGGGGGCAGTGGTCCTGTATCAAGGGGCTTTAGAAATGCTCCACTGTCACTGTGTAATCAAATCCTTTAAGCATAGACTAGATAAACTCTGGTGTTCATTACAAGCTCAGCATCAACTGACTGGAAAGGAAACTTTTCTTTCTTTTCTTTGTGACTGGATCGTTTCTAGGTGAAATGGAATAGGATTTGTTAACCATTAAACAAAGACCGTGCTCAATTAAGGAAAATTAGAACTTGTTTAACCAATTTATGCACAAACTTTATTATCTCATGCTCACAAGTTATTATCTCGTGGGCAGAAGATATCAAAGCATGGCTCACAACTGTTTTTTTCCCACATATCACCAGGCAGGCTCCATAAAGATCATCCTTTTACTTCACCAAGGAATGGTGGGCTTATGTTCTTGCAGCCGTTTGTCTTTCGTTTGTCTGTGCATGTTAGTGATGCGCATTTAAACAACCCGCAACCGACCGCTCTTTTAACTAGCCTGCCCGCAACTCAGATCGCAAGAAATATATTTGAAAAGGACACATCCAACCCGCTTCTCGACCCACATTTTTAAAAAATAGTCAATGGTCTTTATGGACATCACATGACCTTACTCACATACCTGCATTTATTTACATGTTAAAATCCGATGTGATTTCTTGTAATTTAATATGTTGAGAAAATATGTTTGTCCTGCTTCATCATTCACAAGTTATCAACGCGCAGCATCTGAACCAGGGGTCGACAACTGTAACACCCAAAGAGACATTTGAACCCGGTTTCCACAAAAAAGAAAACACTGGGAGCTGCTCATCATCTTTAAAAATCTCAGTAAATGTGTCCCAAACCTTCCTTTTTTTGTTTGTATGTTTCCGGAGCTTCCACTCTCCCAATTTTATTCGTCATCTTCATGGAAATTCAGTTAAAGCATATTTACCAGGTTATTTTAATGTTTATCTCAAACGACCCGACCGCAACTCAAATATCATTAAAAATGTTTTTAATGACCTGCAACTGCGGGCACCCGCTCACTTCAGGTGAGCCCACGCATCACTGGTGTGTCTGCAAGATAACTCAAAAAGTTATGGACGGATGTGGCTGAAATTTTCCCCCAAAAAATTGATAGTGGCACAGGGAACAAGTGATAAAAGTTGTGGGGGGGGGGGGGGGGGCTCAGTGGAGTCTGCGCTCTAAGCGTTTTTCTAGTTTCATAATAAAATTAACATAATCTACCAATTAAATGGCTATGATTCCTCATATGACATTATCATCACCTCAACCCCCATTACCACGAATGCTACTAATGAGGTAAACTTAGCTCATGTTTTTATATCAAAAGAGTGAGAGAGGACTTACCATGTTCCAAAACTTGTCGAAGGCAACGACAAAGCCCGAGCACACCCCCCTCAGCCCTTTGAAGGTCCTAATGTGAACTCTGACCCTTATCCTCTCCTCAACACATCGGTACAGCTCACCCAGAGGACTGCCTTTGCACACTGAAAACATGTTACAGAATAAAACAGACTTCAATAAACACCATCGCCCCAAAACTAACATTACACAAAGAACTAGAACTTGCACTAAATGCAATATGAAATAACAAAACAATGATACATTTTAGTAGGTTCTGACCAGGAATACCAGAGACCTGTTGTGGAGCCAATAGCAAACCTGGCTGTCACTCAGTTGCTCCCATTGTTCATTTTAAAGCTTCAAGAATTAAATGTTCACTTGCTGATCAATGCAATGAAAAGTACTGTTGTAATGAAAGAATCAATATTATTTCCCACCCTGCTGTACACATGCAGGTAGTTCTCAAGGGAAAGCATGTTGCCAACAGTGGTAGAAGTATTTAGACCCTCTACCAATATAAAAGTACTAACACTACTTTGAAAATATACAAGAAAATATCTGCAAAAAAAAGTTTAAGCATTATGTATGTACTTAAACTATTATAGAACAACTGTAAAAAAAAAAATTATGTGTCCTATTTCAGACGTCAGAAATAATTTGACACCTTAAACAGGCAAGCTGTATTTTTCACACTAATTGAGCTGGAAACATGTGATCAAATGTGCAGACTGTATCCTGCTCTTTAAAATCCTTTATGGATTAGACCCTGCTCCATTAAGGGAATTTGTAAAAATAGCCAAAACAGAGGTGACTGACTAATACCATCTGGAAGAAGTGCCTTTGGTTAGCTGAATTTTGATATCATACCTCTCAAACTTGGAACATATTACCAACCTTTACCTATGACCTGCCCACTGTCAGCTCATTCACTAACCTTCTAAAATCATGTTTACTGGACAATCAAACCTGCCTCCACAAAATCATATTAAGTAATCTGGCACTCTGAAATCTTGAACCAGTGTGGCTGCAGGTTTTTGTTCCAACCAACCAAGAGTTGACAGTTTGGCAAATCAACTCTCTGAAGACTGAGATCAGTTGATTAATCGAGTCAGTTCTGGTGTGATGCTGCTTGGTTGGAACAAAAATCTGCAGCCACACCAGCCCTTTGTGGAATAGTTTGGACATGCCTGTGCTAAAGAGTACACCGATTGGTTGTAGTACCATCCTATTGCATACAGAGGTATTTGAAAGACAACCTTTTGGTCCACCTCCCCTGCCAATGAAGCATGACTAAACCCATGCATGTAATGAACGGGGATAGCGCAGCTAGGCTACATGTCTGCATCTGACAGCCATTCCATACCTGTATCTGTTCAGTTTCAACACAACTTAATAAATATCTGATCCATGTTTCATTTAATAAGTATAAACACCACTATTGTGGCCATCACTATCTTCTTACAACAGGTAAAAACAGTACTATTAGTACTGTAAAAGTAATAGAAATCCCAAAATACCTATTGAAAACTAGTGGACTTGTCTTCTGACAATGTTCCCAAACTATTAGCACTGATGTTGCTATGCTATGGACAATGCTCCTGGCCTCAGCGAGGTCAATAAAAGTGTGGATGACAGAACACCAAATGAAGACAATGTCATGGCCAGTCCAATTTCTTGACCTGAACCCATTTGGAAAACTTCTGGGAGGAGAACCCATCAAACATTACTGAGCTTTTTGAATTTCCCTGCCAGGAGCTGCATAAAGTCATCCAATAGCAACAGAGGAGACCCAGGACATGTGAAAGAGCTGTCACTGAAAATCAGGGTTATTCCACCAAATATTGATTTCTGAGCTTATTAGTATTGTGTTGTTTAGAAATGAATATGAGCTGGTTTTCTTTGTATTATCTGAGGTCTGAAAACACTTGCATTCACGTGTCATGTTCTGCAAAGAATTGACCTAAATAATAAGATTTTATCTGAAGTTTGGGATTAATATTGTTGGTAGTTTAGTTAATAAAACAAAACGGTTCATTTACTCCAACATATACCCACCTATAAGTGGTAAAATTAGAGAAAGTGATAATTTTGCAATGGTCTATTTTTTTCTTTCCAGAACTGTATCTTATGACGTGTTTAAGTAATTAAGTAACTGCGGCAGTCAGATAAATGTAGTATAGTTAAAAGTACAGCATTTACTTGTGATGTGTAGTGGAGAAAATAACGTTGTGGCTCTGGCTAACTAATAATTCCCAACGGTTCTTCTAATGGTTGTGGATAAAAGTAGGTTGCACTGTGTGGATGTATGTGCAGCTATTACTGCTTAATGAACCTACAGGGCATCCTTGTCAGGACATTTTTCACTGGCTTCTGCTTCCTCCGCCGCGAAGGACCGCTGCTCTCCCCCTCCTCTGACACCGGGTTGTTCACCATCAGCTTCTTTAACCTCTCTATCCGCTCCGGGTCCGCCACGCCTTTCATCGCCTTCTGCCGCCGTTTCTCCACATTCTCCGGCTTGGCTCTGCCTCTGCCCCCCTTCATGAAGCTCTCGTACTCAGCCACGTTATTGAAGCACTTAATGTTAGGAAAAGGCAGCGGCACGGACGGCGAGTATAAGGCCATGAGTGGGTCAAACTTGTCGGAGCAAACGTTTATTTTAGATGCGCCGTCGTCGGGAGTGTCTGTAGTCGGAACATGCTCCGGTTCCGACGGGGCATTCGAACCACCGGCTATCGCACTATCTTTGTTGTCACATTTCGCTGCTTTTCGTTCACTTTCCTCCATGTTTGAGACGACCGCACGAGGAGGCAAAGACTTCTGGGTAAATTGTGTAAAGTTGCGTTTGAGGAATCACTCTGCTCTCATTGAAGAGGACATAATATCCCCAATAAAGTCGAATCAACTTAATCAATTGCGCTTTTGTGTAGTTATATTTGTTTCGTACATAAAACATACCCTGTCTGTTGCTGATATTGGAAGTCAATTAATTATGTTTGTCTAAAATTTAACTCTAACTTCAAACAAGTATCTCTTCATTTGCCCACACACGATCTTTGACACACGCCTTCTCCCAATGTGCCACAAGATGGCGCTAAAACACTAGCGCTAACAGAAAGGGATGAACGGTATCAGTGATTAGTTCTGGTTATAACATACGAATAAAATCATTTGCGTATTTGAAATGACGTTTAATTTACGAGAAAATAAATACACGTTAATATAAAGTGAAAGCAACAACCCTTTCTTTTTTTTTATCCCACTTTGCGCAATTTTCAGACCGGAACGATTATTGTAATGTTCGTTGTTCAACTACAACAAAATTAGCAGGCGGACTGTACACAAACCAGCGTGTAGGAGCTGCTTAAGTACTGAATGAAAGGTGAAGACCCAGATGTACGGTTTATATCAGGCATCAAACTAGCGTTGATATATTAGTTGCATTCATTAAAAAAAAGTGCCTGGTTACAGTGGGGACAGAGAAGTAGGTGACGGCAAAAACGCAGCTATTAGCTTTTTATGTAATTACTGCATCGTCCTTTTTTTGTAATTCCCATTGAGTGTATAATTTCTCTTGCCTATAAAGTCAGGCATTACAAACAAAACGTGTGTTTGTCTTCCAGGTGCTCCCTGATGCTCATCGGAAAGAACTGTAGGTTTCTTGGAGGTGTTGGGTCTTATCTTGTCAAACCTTTGGCCAGTTTATTTACTAGCTCGAGCACAATGGCCAAGAGCAAATTTGAGTATGTTCGCTACTTTGAAACTGATGATACCTGTCTACGAAACTGCTACATTGTTGTCAGACTGGATGGACGCAACTTTCACAAGTGGGTGTCTTGTCTTACATTCCCCTCAGTGGTGATGTTGATGTTAATATTACAAAAGTACCAAAATCTGTGCTATATCTATCGCAGACTTATTCCATTCAGATCATTTTATTTCCAGATGAGGACACATATTAGATGGAACAGTTTTGCATTAATTAAATTATAGATAGATAGATAGATAGATAGATAGATAGATAGATAGATAGATAGATAGATAGATAGAAAAAGTAACTAGGAAATTACAGCGCAGCAGCATGACAGTAAGAATAGAACACAATAGCAAATGCTACATAGTAGAAGTACAAAAAATGTGTAAAAAAAACTGGATAATTAACTATAATGTGCAAAATAAACTGTTCAGTATAATGAAGGTGCGAAATGGCATTTACGTAAGTGCATCGTGAAAATAGGCCCATGACTAGAGTTTAAACCTCAGACAGAGGTGAGTTCTTGTAAAGTGAAATGGCATGTGGATTATGTACTTGACAAATAAATACTACATGTGTTATTTACATACGCTATTTAGAACCTTTCTGCATATTGTCAATCAATAATATAACATTTCTAAATATAAAATGTCTATAGAGACCCCAACGTGGTTCACATAATTGTTCTGTCTGTGGTAAAATAACTAAGTGATATTGGAGTTGGTTGTGGGGTATGATTTTTTTTTTCTTGTCCCTGTTAGACTTTTCATAGTCAAATCACATCTGTTTAATTTCAGTGTTATATGAACAAAGGAAAAGCAGAATGCAAATGCCCAAAAATATTCTAATAACGGTGTGATATTTGTCAAAATAAGTCCTCAATGTTTGATGATGACTATTTTGTTCTATATTTTGTGCAAGGTTTGCTGAGCAGCACAACTTTACAAAGCCTAATGACAACAGGGCACTGGGGCTCATGACCAGGAGTGCCTGCTCTGTCATGGAAGAACTGGAAGATATTATCATTGCTTATGGTCAGAGTGATGAGTTCAGTTTTGTTTTCAAGAGGACATCTAACTGGTTTAAGAGAAGAGCCAGGTAAGTTATAAATAAGCTCAATCCAAACATAATCATCTTGGTTTTCCTGGGGGGGGTTTTTCACCCTCTTTGTCTTCTCACAGTAAGTTCATGACCCATGTGGCCTCTCAGTTCTCCTCCTCGTATGTGTTTTACTGGAAGGAGTTTTTTGGGGAACAGCCCCTCCTATACCCCCCAGGCTTTGATGGACGTGTGGTCTTGTATCCTAGCAACCGTAACCTTAGAGACTACCTTAGCTGGAGACAGGCTGATTGTAAGTACACAACATGCTACAGATCACAGAAATGTTAAACTGCAGAGGGGAAAAAGATCTACAGCTGTTCTTTGTCTTGTCTTTCTCTTCTTTAGGTCACATAAATAATTTGTACAACACAGTGTTTTGGACTTTAGTACAGAGAGGAGGACTCACCCCAGCCCAGGCACAGGAGCGCTTAAAGGTAAAGGGAGAAATACCTTTCAAATAAAAGACTTAACCTTTGAAAATTAAACTTGAATTTAAGTTTAACTCATTTTCATATATTCTCAGGACATTACTTTGTTAGTGTTTGCAAACAAGCATGAATTATAAGACATGGATTTACATGTTCTTAAGGTTCAGTACTTTTAAGTATATATTTTACTTTACTAGTATTTGTTTAAAAAATATATTGGATTTCTACTTCTGTTTCTATTTAATTTATTTATTTATGTGGTTATTTAAGTTATTTATTCGATAACTATTTTTAAGGTTAGAGTCTTCAAGGAGTCCAAGAACTTTCATATTTAATCAATTTAATCAAGACATTTCAGGATAACTTTATGTCTATGATTCATAATAATATACCTTTATTATAATAATAATCTATATATTTTTCTATACCTAGCCTCTGTTTTTCTTCTAAGTTTAGAGTGTGAGAAATATTTTGTGTTAATGAGCACTGTGGTATTTCAGAACATCATTAGGCCTGTCACCATTTGTGGCAGCTGCCAAATTCCTTTATTCTCAGTGAAGTTGTGGTGGAAACTGTGATGATGTGACGATCAGCTGTATAAATGCACTGGCTCAGTGTTTGGATAAAGTAAATCCCTTATAGCCCATGGAAGTCCGGTAGTTTGTAGCTCATACATCTTTGTATTATCCTTTGTAAAACTGCTGCTTTTTGTACAGATCGTGGGAATTTACATGTATACATGTGTCTAACATCAATTTGTTCTCCCTTTCCAGGGTACTTTAGCTGCAGACAAAAATGAAATCCTGTTCTCAGAGTTTGATATCAACTACAACAATGAATCCCTCCTCCACAAGAAAGGCACTGCGCTCATCTGGGAAAAGGTGAATATTTTAGAAGTGTTTTATTTTGGGCGTTTCTGCTTCTTACATAGATAAACCTAAAGCTAATTTAAAGCATTGGCAGCACTGAAGATAAGTATTACACCATCCAGTGGTTTGGCTAGTTTGTATTTGTAAATCACATTCATGGGATATGAAAGCGTAGAAAGGTATTAACAGTGTCTTTGTAAAATGCTGCCGTGTAAGAACTCACTTTGGTGGAACACTTGCACATGGAGAAATGGGTCAAGGTATTAAATTAATTAAATCCCCACAGAGGGACACGGCACTAACAATGACACACACATCATTGTTCAGTGTATGCATGTATGTTTAATGATCAGTGTGGGCAGATAGAGGAATGTCCTGATTGTGAAATTCTGGACCAATACAATACAGGTACAGATAACATTACAATTTCACTGATAGCCAATGTCAAAGGTACTTTCTGTTTGTTTATTTATTTGTTACTTCTTGCCAGGAAAACAGAAGTGTTCATTATACATTTAGAACAATAGACTAATTGAACTGTTTAAGTCCCTCTGCATCTCATCATCTGTAATTAAACAAAGTTATGAAGCAACTGTTAATGTAGTACAACAGAAAACCACCAACCGTTGCCATTAATGAAATGATTAGATGATATCAGCTGAAACCAATGTCCTGCCATTATGTGTGTGCCTCTCCTCTTGGGTATATCTGTGTTGTAGATATTGTTAACAGGTTCTTTTACAGTATGTTGAGATAGTCCAACATTTGTGCTACACTCAGTGATTCTCATCCAAGAATAATTGAAAAACAACAACAAAAAAACAATTCCAAAACATGCACAGCCTCCCCCCATCTGACCACATTTTGCTTTGATTATGTTATGCATTTGCCCTGGCATTATTATATTCCCAAACTGAGTTTTGGGGATGTTATGTTTTTGGTGTGACTGTTGTAGCCAGCCTCGCCACCTCTGTCTGCGCAGGAGTATCCGTCATGTGAATGTGATAACTTGAAAAATATTCTGTTTAGAAATTCCATGTTTTCCATGTAAATTAATAACATGGAGAGGAACAATTGATTTGATTTTGGAAGATTTACCATTTCTAGATTGCCCACAATTGGGTGCTCAAAAGTTTAAAATCACGAAACACTCTTGCATTTATTTCTCTGGATCTATTTGTCTGATTTACTTCAATTTAAGTGGGGGCGCTTCACATCATGATGTCTTTAAGGATTGGGGGCATTCTGGGATATACTCCTATGTGTTCATTGTGACGGCGTAAACCTAGTTGCCAGCGTTCATTGGTTGGTTTGGATGTTTGTGTACAAGATAACTCAAAAATGCATGGATGGATTTTGATGACATTTTCAGGGTAGGTTAGAAATGGGGAGATCTGGAAATTATTAGATTTTGGTGGTGATCGGGGGAGGGGGGGGTACCTTGGCGGAGGTCTGCGCTCTCAGAGAGCTTTTCTAGTTTCATTATGTTTATACAATGACACATTTATTTCCATAATTTATTGGACACAGAATGTTACTAAACACACCCCTGATTTAACTGTTAGCACAACACATTCATCTGCCTCTCTTCTCATACTGATGTGCCCATCACTCTGGACTCATCAGCTCACATTACCTTTTTGCATTTCATTCCAAACTAAGTCTTGTTTAATAAATTGGAAACTAGGCATTGGATGAGTTAGGGTTAAACGCTTAAAACTGTCAAGTGGTCGGTCTTTTAAGTCCATCCAGGGACTTTTTTTGTACATTGTCAACACTCGTCTCATCATCTGAACCCGCTTTATCCTCAGTGGGGGCCTAATCCAGGTACAATGGGCCATGGTGGGGTACACCCTGTATGAGTCTCCAGTTCATCTCAGGGCTGAACACGCCTACGGGCAATTTAGATTAACCTTTTAACCTATTATGGCATGTCTTTGGATGGTGGGAGGAACCTGGAGTACCTGGAGAAAACCTACGCAGACATTCGGAGAACATGCAAACTCCACACAGAAATGTCTGTTGTGGGAATAGAACCAGGGTCCTTCTTGCTGTGAGGCACGAGTGCTAACCACTTCACCCCATTGTGAACACTATTTCTCAAAAATAAAGAATTCCTATACTACTACTATTACTACTACTACTAATAATAAGAGTAAATGTGTCACCTTTATTTGTGAGTTGTATTTCATATCCCTCACTCTATTTTCCAGCAAGACGAAATTGTCACTAAACGTATGAAGCTACCAAATGAAGAGGAGAAGGATGTACAAGTGACACGGAGCAGAAAGAAGGTCCAGACCTACCACTGCGACATCATTGGAGACCAGTTCTGGGAGGAACATCCAGATATCCTGGAGGACGACAACTGTTGACATGTCATTATTACTGAAGGATGAAAATAAGTAAAAAACTGAATGTTTTAAGTGGACCCATACAAGTGGACTATCCCACTGAATGATGTAAATGAACATCTAGGATCATTTTCACATGAGGGTTAATACCCTGGAAACCCTTGATAGAGTGCTTTCTGGGACTGAACTCTTTATGATTGACTTTATATGATCCGTCTCTCACAGCTGGAGCATATATTTACTTTACTGTATTAAACTTTTATTACAATTCCTTTAAGCAGTGATGGTAGTTGTCTTGTTAACAGGGAATCAGATACATTTCTAATAATATTGTAATCATTAATCAGGTGTTGGTGGAAAATGCTGCTGTTTATAGTCTCTCTGTCCACTGCTCTTACACTCGCATTTCCAAATATACTCCCATTTGACACCATGAATGACATTTAGAATACTACTATCATTTGATCTTTCAGCATGTTAGGCATGAATGCACTTGGTACTTTTAAACGGGGGGGGGGGGTTTAATTGTGTGTGCACTGTTTGACATGTGTCCACAGTTTACATGTTGTTTTTAATAGAATTCATAATCTATGAATATCAATAATTCAAATGACAACCTTATGCCTGATAGGTGGTAAATTTCTCTGACAGTTATTAGCCAGATGGAGCGCATCTGCAGTGGAAATCAGCAGAGTGAAGCAGAAGGTAATACCCTGGCTGTACCGAGTGGCCTTGTCTTGCAGCCAGGACACCATTTAGAGATGTGAATGAATTCAATGGGCCTGCACTGTCATCACTGCTAAGAATACCTCACACACCCTGCATACACCCTATCCTTCTGACATGTGCTCTGCTGCATATTTATCATCACACTTATAAATGACCGGCTCAGTATGAATGGCTGTTGGAGGTTTGAAGTGTTAGAAGCCTACTGTATTTTGTTACTGTAGTAGGCTCAGTTGCAGTGGGATACTAGAGCTGTATTTTTGGTTCTGTGACCTTGTTCAAAGCGTTTAGCTACTGTACTGTCATTTATGTTACTAGGACTGAACTCTTTAGTGATTCACAGAGTGCTGTTGGATTTGATGAAAATGAAACGCAAGGAATTTACATACTGTATATTTTACACAGCACTCCCATTCAGTGTGCACAAAAGCTCTTTAAAAAAAATACTGACTACTTGATGATGAACTGGTTTGGTTCTCTTGGATCGCTGCCAAACTCCTACTGTCGTGACATATGGTTATATAGGAAAGAAGAAACATTAGTAAGCACAACATGTGGAGGCAAGTAGTGAAGTTATTTAAAGACAGACACCCATGTGTTTTCATTCAGTAGCTATAGTTTGAAGGTACTGTTAGCGACAGAATGAATAAGATTCCTACATCCTGGTTGAAATATGTCATGGGCGTTTAGAATAAGATATTTCCTGTCTCCTACCCTGATGGTTGGAGTCCTACTCGGCCTAATAAACTGAATAATGTGATGTGGGGGAGTTTTGTTAAGTTTGACAGATACAACTGTGATGAGCTCACCAGACTTTCCACATCTTGGAACTGAAGGCTTCATATTTTTTACCAGTGTTAGGCTATAGATTGTTAACCTGTGCTATAGACTGGAGGTATTGCGTCGACAAGAGCAGAGTTAAGAGGAAACTTGTATTGGATAAATGGAACAAATGTAATATTAAGCTTTTTTTTTTGTTTGACCTTTAGAATTACTAACATCTAAGTATTTTTGCTTCTTTTACTTCATTTATAAACATTAATAATCTATTTGTATGTATAACCACAGTACAGTGTTGGGCATAAAGTTGGAATAAAATGTTTTTAGCTCTTATGAAATGAATCTAACAATGTGATTTATTTTTGATAAAGTGTAAACCCTGTAATCATTTCATTTAGTCAAAGATTACTGATGTGTATAAACAGGAATAAACAGCGATCATTATTTCAACTTTATGGGTAATAGTGTACATTACATTTATGTAGGATGTGGATAATTTAGCAGAAATAAATGCAAAAAAAAAATGCACTATTATTATTACTAAACTGCATTATTTTAATATGGTCATTACAATAAAGGGTAAATAAATATCTTTAATATTTCACTAGTGTGTTTTTTTTTTCCTCATAAGAATATGTTTTTTCAAACTTTAAATTCTTATTTTAGTGTCTGTGTTGCTCATTTGTACATTTTTTCATCACATCCTGGCATTGCCTCATATTGTCCCCGCGTGTGCGTGGAAAGAAGGGGAGGGGTTGAGAATGAAAGGGAGATGTTCGCTCTGCAAGCATCTCATTCAGATCAGCAGCAGCACTTCACCATGTCACACCGGCGGGCTTTAGGAGACCACCTCATCTGATGTGAAAACACCTCAGCTCATCTGCACATTTCTGTCAGTTGAGCAGATTCATCCGGAGCCGCCTGTGTGTGTGTGTGTGTGTGTGTGTGCGCGCGCGCGTGTGTGTGTGTCTGTGTGTTTTTCCTCTAGAATGCGTCCAGGAGAACGTCCTCCTTTTGATGCTGTGCAGTCCTGTGTGTGTCTGTGTGTCTTAGTTTTCCTCCGTGTTGTGGCTGCTGTGTCTGAAGACGATGTTTACCATGGTGAGTCTCGTTTTTCTCCACACAATCAACCAAATTTGCAGATTATTTTCGCGAGAACGTGAGCGCACGTGAAAGACAATCAATGCAATCTATATCTAACCATAAAGAAATGTGATCTATATGAAATATGCCCCTGTTATCAGCACTCATATTCCCATTTCTATTCCATGTAAGGTGATCTGTTATTGTCACATGGATCCTCTGGAGATATTGAGGATATTATGTCTGTGAAATGAAGATGGTACCATTTGCATTTGTAACCTACATATATAAAATATATTTTGTTTCAGTTAAATATAACAAATCGTATTATCATAGTGTAATGTAATAAATATTTCCTTTAAGACTTGTCATTTCTTATAATTTTAAGATTTTGTTCATATATCTGTATAGGACCACAGAAAAATTACAGATGTCAATCATTAAATGGCAATTTTCTTAAAGTTTAAATGTCTTAAAATGTTTTCAAAACTAATGTTAATAATAATCATTACATTAAATAATTATAAATCAATAAATAAATGGAGGTGTTTATGACAAGAATAATGAATAAAGAAAAAATGAATAATAGAATATTTGATGTCATATCTAAAAATATGTATAATAGCAATTAGCTTTTAGCATAAATTAATCTGTATTTGTATCTATAATTTGTCTGAACATGAATTGTGGATTTCAAATGAAATTTTCACATTATGTGTGGAAAATCCACATGTTCCTTAACCCTTTGATGCATGTAATATGAGAGCCTTGGTTAATATTTTTTCCTAAGGGTTTTTATTCCTCTTTAGGTATGACAAAGCAATGTGATTGAAATATTTTGAATGAACCTATTTTTATGGAGTTACAAAAATACTCACTCAGGTGGACAACATGTGTCCAGCTTTGGAGTAAAGAAACATGTATTTAAAATGCAATATCAGAACACAATGAAATAAAACATTTTTAATGCAGTTTTTGTTTCAGTCAAATGATTTACATGTAAATATGATCAGGTATTAAGAACAGACACGTTCCAGTAATGATATGAACTGACTGATATGGAACTAAAACAACAAAACCAATGAATATACAAGAGAACAACTGTAGAAGAACTGTCCACTGTAGTGATCAGTATGTATCAAAGGGTTAAAAACACACTGCAGCATATCTATAACATTAATTTACATAGTCTTATTAATATTATAACTATTAATTTTTATTAATACTGCCACTTGATTTGTTAACTTTTCCTCATAAGACTTATAATGCCCTCAGATGAACCCAACCTCATATTATCCTCTGTCTGTTTTTTGTCAGTTCAAAATAAGCAAGGTTCACTCAGGAGCATCCTTGATCATGTGCCGAGTTATGAGATTACTTATCCCATATGGCTGCATCCTCACAGACTCAGGAGGTCCGCTAACGGAGAGGTGAGTCTGTCTCTCTCACTCTGACCATCTGCCTTCAGAGAATATCATTACAAACAGCACACAGACCGAACCTTTGATGTAAATCAGCTTTTATTTAATGACCAATATTGTGTTTTAATACTTTCTGTCTTTGTGTCAGCATCCCACACAGGCAGACGTGGTGATCTCAGCTGAAGGCCAGGAACTGAGACTGCACCTGGATAGAAATGAGTAAGTGATGAAAGCATCATGAAGTCATGGTTGTTACGTGGGTAAAACTATGGCAACAAGCAGGTACCAAAATGCACACCACGGTACCCTCTAATCCCAGTTTATTTGACCAGATGTTGTCTGTTACGCTGACACATAGATAAGGTCAGTGCCCCTCTGAGTGCTGAGACATAGTAGTGTGGGGTTGCAGCGAATAAAATGGAGTGATGGTTTTAGTTGACAGAAGGTTGACACCTGATCTGTGTGCCTTGGGCAAACAGGAAGTAAGATTGTGCTTCTGTACGGCACATCCTGTAATCTCATGGAGTGGTTCCTGTCTGGTTCCACTGGCCTAGTGATAGGACAGGAGCAGAGTGGCCCTCTAGTTTAATGAATACTGCAATGGCTGGGAGGGATAGCAGGGGACGGAGGCTCTCAAGGCCTCCGCGGTGACAGCACAACTGCCCTTTATCACTTTTGGATTTGAGCCAGGACTCAAGTAGGATATGAAGCTTTAATGAGCATGAAATGAAGCTCATTTTAGCTCAGAGTGCATGGACTTTCTGTCATTCTCTCACTCACAGGCTGCACACACATTAGCAAAGCATGACTCCAGTCCGTCTGACTGACCGTCCCCTCGGGGATTTGCCCCCCTATGCCCCCTTCCCAGCAGGTGGTCACACTGTTATATTTCCTCCTGGACAAGGAATTTTCATCAATCACATATGTTGTGTGAGGGTGACAGAGGATCAGACACAATGAAATACAGAAAGTCACTCAGTGAGTTTTAGGAGCATTTATCTCTTTCAGTGTTTTTGTTTTACACAATACACACATGTGTTAAGAGATACTGGAGTAGAAAAAGAACCATTTCCTTTTTCTCACAATCAGGAAATTGTGTTTTGAAACAATTTTCTGAAACTTTCTGAAACAGGAAAGGTGTGAACGTTTCTTTATTTGTCAGAGATGATAACGGTTATTTTTTTTTTTTTAATTTCACTTAAAAATTACGTTTAGTAAAAGTTTTAAGGAAGTTATGAAAACAACTGAACAAAATGTTTTAGACTAATTCATACATTGATACACATGCAGACATACAATTAACATTTTAATATGGAATTTCTAAGATAGTAACAGGAAAATATAAATCACAAAACACCAAATAACATTAAAGATTTTGGAGATATCCATGTGAGCACTGCTATAGTGACTGAAAAACTAATTTTTAACTATCATGTTAATGATTATTTTAAGGATTTTGGCTCTTTATTTGACACTGATATAGATGAAAAATAGGAAAAGAACAGAAGAATGGCATAAAGTAGGTTTCTAACAAATGGATTGGTGACTTACTGCAAATACAGGGGTGGTGGTGGTGGTAAAAAGATCCCAACATTTCTAAAACTAAGTCAACAATGGGGTGAACATTCTAGATGTCAATATCCTATAACAAAACTTCCACACAAAAAAGCAAGTTGTGTTTATTACAAAGCAATTAATACAGTTATTTAAGATAAATAATATTTTTAAAGAGAGAAGCTGTACAAGTGGTTTTACTCATATAATAATCAGTTTTATTCTTCTGCTGGTGTATAATGCAGTCCATTGTTTTAGATTATTACTGGTTTATGAAGCTCAGTATCAACTGGAATATCCAACAAAGTCAAAGTTACAATGACTTAATATGAGATTATTCTTTTATAACACAAAGACACTTTGGACAATATTGTTGTTAAAATGAAATTAATTAAATTTTTCACAAAGAAGACTTTCATACTGTATTGAAGATCTTATATCGTATTTAAGATCCATGGGGACCAAAATTCAGGTCCCCACAAGGGTTAAATATAAATGTTGAATTGAATTGACTTGAAAATGTAGGTTCCCACTAGTAAAATATAACTCTGTGTAAATGATGTGGCTCAGTAAATAGTTTGTTTTCTTTTTTTTTTCAGGAAGTCTTCATAAAGCATATGGGAAACATGTGCAAAACAAAATATGTACTGGTAAATTTCAAAGGTTTGAAGATGTGTTTATCTTTTATTTAATAGTTTTTTTATATTTTATACACACACACATGTATTTTATATATATATATATATATATATATATATATATATATATATATATAATTGTATTTTATTTAGTTTTAAGTTTATTACTTATTTAATTATTTGATTACAAAAGTTGGTCCTCATGAGACATGGAAACCAGTGTGTGTGTGTGTGTGTGTGTGTGTGTGTGTGTGTGTGTATGTATGCTTGTATTCCTATCTTTATGGGGACATTAATATGTTTACACAGTCACATCATGGGGATCCCTGACACTATGGGGACCAAAACTGAGGTCCCCACAAGGGTTAAATATAAATAAAGGTCCCCACTAGTAAAATTGAAAGAATGTGGCCCTATAAATACATTAATTTGTTCATGTATTTTTAAAATTAATGTATTTTATTTTTTCCTTTTTTTTTAATAGTATTATTGTTTATTTTTGTTTCTTTTATTTTTTTACATAATTATTATTTTTATATTCATTCATTCATTTTAATTAATTTCTTTATTCATTTACATACATTTTGATCATTAATGTAATTAAATCTTTTGTAATTATTATTATTATTTTTAAAATGTGCTTACACTCACTACCCAATGGCTACTTGATTACACAGGCGGTCCTCATGAGACATGAAAACGAGTATGTGTGTGTGTGTTGTGTGTAGCTTGGCTTCAGTACTCATGTGTGTTCCCTCCCTACTTAGCTACTGGGCGGCCTAGAGTTTTTTTTTGTTACTCTAGGTTTTTTTTTCTCCAGACTTTAGTGTATATATACATCATATACACTAAACTCTGACCCACTCCACTATTTCAGGATGAAACTGCAAAGATCATCCAAAACTTGTATCATTTGCTCAATGTTCACATTTTTGAACGTATCCACAAAAAACACTTTTCCAAAGAGTTTCTCTTTCATCAACTCATTGCGTAGTCAATAACTTTGGCACTTCACTACATTATCCACTAGTGTTTTCCTTCTTCCCACGTCCAATCATTGACTTCCATATTGAATTCCTGTGTTTTGATTTGCTGCCACTGCACTGCTCTCTATGTGAAACCTTAGTCCAGGCTGAGGGAGCGAGCACTTTGTGACAGCCACTGAAGATCAATGTTTGACTTTGGAAAGAAGCCATCATCCCATTCCACAAATTTGACTTCCTCTTGTCCTCGTTGCCCCCCATAACCACTATATTTTGACAGTCAGCAAATAAGGGACAACCCAAACTACTAACTAGATGGTCTTAATATTGTCTCCTGCAGTGTGTTTGTTTTTTTTTTTCATCTCATTTCTCCCACTCTCATCCACCTCAGCTTCATTTCACTCACAGTTTATCAAACTATGAACAGAGACATACTATAGCTGTGAATTTCCGTGGGCAGCATCAATACACCCAAGGGCTAGAGTCCAGACTCAATCCATTTGCGTCCACCCTGTCATACTTCTGTCTCTGCAAGTGTGTGCCCATTGATCTTTCTTTTCTTTTCTTTTTTTTTTTGGAGTTTATTTTTTTGTGCATCTGTGTCTGCATGAGCTTTTATCTTAATGAAAGGCCGCGGTGCTCCCTTTGATGGCTGATTTGGTTAAGAGCCAGGCAGAGGCGAGCGTGCTGACTCAGAGAAGCAGGAAAAGGGGATGTAAAAACAGAAGGAGAGGGGGAGGAAGCAGGCGAAGAAAGTGAGTGATGGACCAGAGGAGAAGGGTTGAGGTGAGAAAAGTCACGGAAAGAGGGAAGTGGAGAGAGTCAGGGTTAGTTTGGGTGTGAGTTATGTTATGTACTGGGGTTCAGATATGATTGGTGTGGATATTCCTACTTCCTCCTCTGCTTGACTTTTCTGTGTTTTCGCTGTTCCATGCCCTTCCTGAACACCATTAAGTGCACCAGCTCTGGATGAAGCACTCCCCAGGGAAATGTACTGTACACACCAGTACCTCTGCTCCTCTCTCCTCCTCTTCTAGGTTCTCCTCTCTCCTTTTCTCCTTACAGTATTAAAAAAAAAAGGTTTTAAATGTAAATTATTTTCAATTTCATTATTAGGTTATGTTTTTGCCTGAGTTTGTTTGTCTGTCTGTTTGTCTGTCTGTCTGTTAGTAAGATAACTTAAAAACTTATGGACAGATCTTGCTCAAATTTACAGGGTATGTTGGTAATGGGGAGATCTGGAACTGATGAGATTTTGGGGGTGATCTGTCGCATTCACTGCAATGTAAAATTTCATCTCATCTCCTCATTCCTCCTCTCCTCCTTGTTTCTTCTTGTTTCTCTTCTACTTGTTTCTCCTCTCCTCATTTTTCCTCTCCTCCTTTTTTTCTCTTCTCATTGCTCCTCTCCTGGTTTCTCCTCATTCCTCCTCTCCTGGTTTCTCCTCTTCTCGTTTCTCCTCTCCTCATTTGTCTTTTCCTGGTTTCTCCTCTCCTCATTTTTCTTCTCACCTCCTCATTTTTCCTGTCCTCTCCTCCTTTCTCTTTTCCTTGTTTCTCCTCTCCTCATTTTTCCTCTCACCTCCTCATTTTTCTTCTCCTCTCCTCATTTCTCATCTACTCTCTTTTCCTCTTTTCTCCTCTGCTCGTTTCTCCTCTCCTTGTTTCTCCTCTCCTCATTTTTCCTGTCCTCTCCTCATTTCTCCTCATTCCTCCTCTCCTGGTTTCTCCTCTTCTCGTTTCTCCTCTCCTCATTTGTCTTTTCCTGGTTTTTCCTCTCCTCATTTTTCTTCTCACCTCCTCATTTTTCCTGTCCTCTCCTCCTTTCTCTTTTCCTTGTTTCTCCTCTCCTCATTTTTCCTCTCACCTCCTCATTTTTCTTCTCCTCTCCTCATTTCTCATCTACTCTCTTTTCCTCTTTTCTCCTCTGCTCGTTTCTCCTCTCCTTGTTTCTCCTCTCCTCATTTCTCCTCATTTCTCCTCTCCTCTCTTCGATTCTCTTCTCCTCATTTCTCTTCTCCTTATTTCTCCTCTCCTCATTTTTCCTGTCCTCTCCTCATTTCACCTGGTTTCTCCTCTCCTCTTTCTTCCACTGCCCCCCCCCCCCCCCCCCCCCCCCCATTACTTTTTCATTTCTTCCCTCTCCTCACCTTCCTCCTGTGACATTCCCCAGGGCTCCAGCACAAATATACATCTCCCACTCATTGTCTAAGGTCATGGTTTGGAGAGCGCGGTGGCCACACGCAGACAGTTGACACACTAGTGCACACACACAGCGACCCAGAAGACACAAACAAAAGAAAAAGCAAACCTGATGGATCACAGGTTGTAGGGAGCAGAGAGCAGGGGATGCATTTGCTTGTCCTTGTTTCTCTAGTCTATGTTTAGTCTCAGTGTGGTGTGGTGTGGTCTGCTTAGAAGTCTAGTCCACGACTCTGTGTTAGCCACTGTGTTAGGAAAACACACACTAGACACACACATTACTGGCTTCCCTCCACAATAAAAGCCTCTTCATCAACCTTTGCTGAGTGCTGCTTTGACTTTTCAGCCCTCACCCTCCTTCTCCCACCCATATGTGGTGATGTCATCTGATACTGTGAGAGAATGCGGCCCACTGACCCTAATGCATTACCCCACATCCCCTTTCTCCCCTCTCCTCCCTTCTTTGCTATCTCCCAAGTACATTAGCATTACTCCCCCACCCATTCTTTCTCCTGCTGAAGCTGAACCAGGCCTTTGTCTTGGCATCGCTGCCAGATCGTCCTGATTCAGCCCGTATACCACTGCTCCTCAATCACATCGTCTGTCCAGACCCTGGACGACATCCAAACTCTGCCATGTCCTCCCGCCATTAGATAGAGGTTTTCGCAGTCTGGATTTAAGAGCTGTCACAGCATTCTCCAGAATGTAATTAGACACATGGGTCTGATATATATCAAGTACTTTGCTTCTTGGTTTTAGTCAACCACTCCTGCATCACTTGTGTCTATAGTTAGCTAGGGCTAAAGATTGGGGATATCTGCAAAATGTAGTTTTTTCTTTCTTTTTTTTTAAGATCTAAAACATTTCTCCATTGTCACTGGGCATGCAGCTGGATTTATTACCAAGTCTTTTAGTCACACTTTTTTTTATAAGTGAATCCATTGTTGTCAGCTGATTCAATCGCATTGCGTCATCTGTAAATACTAAATCATCCTCACATTAGAACCACACTTCACTGCATACTTTTGATTTTCTTTTGTTAAAAAAAAAAATATTATAACATTTTTATGTATTCAGCCTTTTTTTTGCATTAACTCCAGCTTTTACATATGAAACTCAAAGTTTATAAGAAAGTACTATGTAAGTAAATCCTTGGTGTTCTATTCCAGAGCACAAGTAAAGTATTTCACTTTGACTTGTTCTCATTCCTACAACCATGATACACATAAATCACCTAAAGTTATTACCAGTCTATTTTATTGCATACTTTTTGCAGATGAGGATGACAGCTGAGGTGAAATGAAACTATTTGATCACACCTGCAAATTTAGTTCATGTGGGTTTTTTAAAAATTATTATTATTATCATTTAGATGTTGGATGTGTTGTCATTACACATGTCATCCAACCCTTCACAGTTTCAGTGAAACATCATTGCATCTGCCCACGCGTACTTGTTTCAGAACTATATCTGTAAGTGCATAAAATAGTAGTATTTAATTTTATTTGTATAATTATGAGCCAAATTCTTAATATGACAGAAAGTAAAAGCTAGTGAGATGGAAATTCACTTGTTTTATTACCCAAATGACTGCTAATCTTTAGTAATAATATCTCCTAGAGGCATGTACACACTGTCATCTCATAGGACTCTTGTGATAGTTCACCTCAGTAATGCAGCTGCTGACTGGCACGACATGACAGAAAGCACCAGTATGTTTTTCCTCATGGAAGAAGTGATTGTTTTTCCTGTGGTAAAGCAACAGTACAGATAATAGTCCTTTTCGCAATCACTTCAGTTGGTTAAAAAGGGACAAAGAGGGTTGCAGGGAGGACAAAGCGGCACAATGGGAAGATGTGGAAAGTTGGAGAAGCAGGAAAACTAGAGGAAGGCCAGATATAAATGAGGTTCGGAGGTCAGATCACAATGGTGCTTAGGGTGACATCAGCCGGATACATCACCACTGAGCACACACTTATTTGTCGTCTGTTGCATGGCTTGTGTGTATGTGTATTTGCAGTGTGTCCATATCCCAAAGTGGTAATCTGTTAAGACATCACAGCAGTCGTTCTCCGTCTTAGTCGTACTTTGTGGCTGATGGCATCAATAGGCTGTCATTGTTTCAAGAGGTTTTTCTCCTTCAGGGCATTTGATGGTAACACAAAGAAAAAAAAAATCCCCATCTTCCTTTCATCAGTCTTCATCAACCTAATTTTATCTTCACTGTAATGACTTTCACTCTTCTTTCCTCAGTAAAGCTAAAACAGATACAAACAGACATGTTACATGTTATGCTAAACTAAAGGGACAGACTCAATGAGTGAAAGAAAATAGGTTTTTTTTCTGCTTTTTTTTTTTTTAACTCTTTGAACTGATGGATCTGAGTTTGAGGAAAGATTAGAGGAGCTTTACTGAGGCAAAAAAGGGACAAGACAAAACCAGCTGTGATCCAGACAGAGTTTATGAATGAAAACAGGAAGAATGGATGGGAGATGAACTTGGGAGGAGAAAGACAGGAAAACAAGCATCTGTAGTGGATGTAAATATTAGGGTTGACAGAAGTTTGCAAGAAACAGCCAGAGATACTCAGTGAATAACAGACCCATGCATCATTAAGGAGGGATGTGATGTTTTAAGCCTAAAAAAAGATTGTTCATCTTTTGCAATGTGTGTATTATGGGATATTGGAGACAATACACTAATAGACAATACAAAGAGCCTGGACACAACAGAACAATTTATAAACACTTTTTTAAAGCTCCTGAAGGTGCATATGGACTTGGTTACAACACCTCCACATTTTTCATTCTACTTCCTCTTATCTCTGACAGGATCTTTGTCTAAATCTTTAAAGCAGTCTGGTTTAGAGTAGACCCTCAGTCTGAATGAATGTTTTATGAGCTGCGTCCAGCTGGAGAGAATCTAGCGCCTTCTCTGCAGCCTTCAAAACACTATATCCCTGCAGTTACTCCTCCATATTGTTGCTATTTGTGTATTTTTTTTTTGCATATTTCCTTGTAAAATGTCCCCTGAGTTTGGGTTGTTTTCCTTCAGGCAGCTGCTGGCACCTGGATATCAGGAAATATGGTACGGGCCGGACGGAGCTCGCAAATCATCATCTCCTGGAAACGCTGTAAGTCTGTCAGATTGTTTGATGATCTTAAACTGCAATGGGAAGTTGTTATAAATGATCATCATGTCACCTGACCAGTTGATTAAGCTCAGAAGGAAGAGCACAGTAGGGGATAACATATGGTGGCACATTGTATTTTTGTGAGGTAGGCGGGGTGAGATGATTCAGAATAGAGGGTGAGCTGAGTTCAGAGCAGCAGCCACGAAGGTGACAAATGCATGGAGTCACACCCAGGGCATCGAGTTGAAGTTCACCACTCATCCTCCCTGCACTAAAAGCTGTGTGTTGACTTACAGAGGTGGCAAAAGTACACATACTCTAAACTCCTGTAAAAGTACACATGCACATGTACACAGAAAAAAAACAACTAAAGTAAAACTAAAGTATTATTATTATTATTATTATTATTATTATTATTATTATTATTATTATTATTATTATTATTATTATTATTATTATTATTATTATTATTATTATTATTATTATTATTATTATTATTATTACCTTTATTTAACCTGAAAATAAAATCTCATAGAGAATAAAAATCTCTTTTTCAAGTGTGTCCTGGCCAAGACAGCGGAAGTTACACAAAAATGAAATCACAGTCATGCTTTTACAATAATCTATCTATAATTCAGCAAATCTCTGTCTGTAGTGTGTCCTGTTTGTCTGTGGGACACCTAACACCTGCACAACTGATCCGAAATTTGGAGGGTAACTTTCCTGTACTATGGCTATTATACATTTGGAAAATAACATTTTACATGTAAATACCAGGGGTGGGAGAGAAAAAAAAACAAAACAATTCACATATGTATCAAGATTTTTTTTTATTTTTTTATTTTTTACGATTTTTAACTCTATTTTTTTGTTCAAAAATAGCTTTTTCCCCCCCATATGTAAATGATTAATTTTAAGGTGGAAAAAAATACCATTTGTAAAGACCGTAGACAACTGTATGAGTCACTCAGATGTATTATATGTGTCATGGAATACACAGAAATCACCTCACAGAAGGCACACAGATGACAGCTAGCTTATTATCGTATTAGCTTCAACAACACACCAGCGTTAAACAGCATTAACGTTAGATAAACAATACACTATGCTAATATTTATTCCAACTGTATTGTGTTATTAATCTCATCTTGTGTGATTTACACACAGTAATAAATTAGGAGTATATGAATTAGAGTTGGAAAAAAGAGAGTGAGATAGTGATAGCGGCATAATTGCTGAGCAACGACACAACGGCTAATTCTAAGCATGAAGCTGGTGCGTTCATGACCGTCGTAACATCTCTGGTGCGTTCAACAGCACGGGATATCTGATAACTTTGAGAACATGAGTTGTTCCTGAATAAATATAGTTAAACAATCAACAACAGTTAAAGCGTGTGGGCTTTTTAACAGAAGGGAACAGCAGAACTGGACATGTACACTTTAAAGTTCATTTTATTATGAAGTATGTTAATTTAAAGGCTCCTATTTGTGCTGTGTGCAAATAAATGTAGCAGTTTACTTCCCAAATTTTGGTTCAAATATATTACTGTACTGCTGGATAAATCTTAACTTACTCACATATGATGTGCATTTATTTGGGGAAGTATGGCTTCTGATAGGATCTGTAGGCATCATTCAGCTTTCTCATGTGGTCTGGTGTTAAAAGGCAAGCCAAAAATCTGGAATATCAAAGAATTGCAATTTAAATCAAATCGGCACCTGAAAAAAATCATAAAATAATAAAATTGGCATAAAAGCATATCATCCCAGCCCTAGTAAATACCTTGCAGCCATGATTAGTGAGTCACATGTTCAGTGAAGCCTTCAAAAGCGTGTGTGTAGACATTTTTAAGAACATGGCAAGATGAAAACTGCTGCTTTGAAGACCAATATGCAGCATCAAAAGAGGGACATCACACACACACACACACACACACACACATATGCACACAGACTGTTATTGAAATTTAGTTTTAAATAAAGTTCACTTGTTTGAAAATGTAGTTTTATGTGCCCTTTTTTTTTTTTTTTTTTTTTTTTTAAAAAGAGCCCCTGCCCCACCAAACCCTGGCCCTGTAATTTGGCATGTTTGGACAAACAAGCAAGAGTTTATTTTGGAGGGAAATAGGTGTATGCTATATATAGTTACTGTATGTATGACTTGGTTTCCTCCTTCACCATGAATCACACTGTGGGAGGCCATTATCTTTGCATTGCTTCTGTTTATGTGCTGCATAAACGTAGAGCCCGGAGCTGCTGCTCTTTCTGGGTCCATAACGTCCTGAAAACACAGTATCTCCACTGGGAATTTGGTTCAGGAGCTCTACTTTGATGATGCTTGGTTCCAGCTTTATTTCAGACTGGATAAAAGTCAGTCTGATGACCTCCTCAACCAACCGCAGACCGCAATTAGATAGGCAGTAGAAGTAAAAAGTTCTCAGAGAAACTATGCTCACTTAAAGCACAGATCAGTGAAAACTATGTTTAAGTACAGTAAGTACATAAGTAAGTACAGTTACCTTCCACATCTGTTGAATTTGCATTTCTTTTGTCTTTTAGGATAACTGTTTCTATCATGGGGAAGTTCTAGGTATAGAAGGTTCCAGTGTGGCTGTTAGCACTTGTTCAGGACTCAGGTAAGTCTCCAAACAAACTAAATCCTCCTAAATATTAAAAGATGGCTCCTATACTTACAGGCAAAGATGATTCTAAAGTCTCAAAGTTTTCCTTTAAAAAATCTGCTAAAAACCTCAACAAAAAGGGAGTAGTACTTTAGATTAGGCTGTGCCAAAGTAGTGTTTGTGATTGATCTTATTGGTAGGAAATCTGCATTTCGAAATCATGTTAACATTTAGAGAATTGGTCTATTAATTTACAACATAAAGTGCCAGAATTATAGGGTCAACAAAGCAGAATTAGTGATACATTATGATTAATATAGTTTTGTCAGTGTCACTGATAGAATACATGTTGAAACATGTATGGTCTGTCGTTGTTCAGCATTTGTTATTTTGGTCAAGTTGCCAAAAGAGGGAAAGATTTTGTATTTTTTTTAGTGTTCTCAGCATCACTTTAGTAGACTATGATTTGAGTAAATACATAAAACTAGATCATTTGTCTTTAACCCTTTGTTCGTCACACTACAAAAATCACTATATATATGTGTGTGTATATATATATATATATATATATATATATATATGTGTGTGTGTGTGTGTGTGTGTGTGTGTATATATATGTATATATTCTATATATATAAGCATAGATTTTTTTACTGACCCTAAATTTAACTCAAGTATTAAAACTCAAACAACATAATGTGACTTGGTTCAAATTAGATGCATTAACTCTTTGTGTTTGTATCAGTATTAATTTGCATTAGTGATTAGCATCAGCATTTTATGACCCTTTACTATCATCTCTACCATTTGGTTCAACATATTTAAATTAAATATCAAGGTTCAAAGTTACCTCTACCAAACGGTTGAGCTGACCAGCAAAAGGTTAATAATTATACATGTCATGTTTAACAAAGGCTTTTATTAACCCTTTCATGAATAAATGAATGAATTATGAGAACCTTAATCAATATTTTTTGTGTTTTTATTCCTCTTTAGACATGAAAAATAATGTGATTGATTTTTTTAACCTACATTTCAAAGAGTTGCAAAAATATCCATTGAGATAGATACCAGTGGGTTTAACTTTTAAGCAAAGAAACCTGTATTTACTGATAATACTGAGTGACAACTATGAAATAATGCAGCTAATCTGATGTTTTCTCATATTTTTTACTAGTCATTGCTCACTTAAAATATTACTGCAGGTCTATCAAGAACAGAAAAGTATGTATGGTATGACTTTCAGTGTATGGGATGATACATAAATGTCCACTGTGTTGGCTGATATGGAACTAAAACAACAAAACCATGACTATACAATAGAGTATCTTTGAATATTTGCCCATTCTAGTGACCATTATGCATGAAAGGGTTAATATTACAGATACATGTTGCAGCCTAAGTGTGCTGCACAGTTCAGCCTGTCATCAAATAAGACACAAAACAAAATGTCTAAGCAGTCTGTCACATTTTTATTATTTGTTATTCTGGCTCATGATGGTGTGAGCATGATGATGACCACATGCATAAAAGAAATATAAACTAATGTAGGAGAAAAAAATGGGGGAGATATCCTACTGTGTTGCAAGTCCTTGGGAGTATGAATAGATAGCCTGACAGGAAACAGTACTGTGTAGCGTATTGTGCAGTCCAGTAGGTTAGTAGGTCATTGGCTCCAGCGATAGTTCAATGAGTCCAACTTCGTATGGAGATCCTTTATTTACTCCAGGATCCATTGCAGCTGATATTTCCTGATAGAGACACTCAGAGAGGGGAGCCAAGCAACACAGGAACAACTGGCAAGTGCTTACACAGATCGAAGCCGTATGCATACTTGCGTGGGTTCATTGCTTTGCATCTGGAGGACGAGTGAATGAATATGTCTTCCTACTAATGTAGAATCTCTGGAGAAATGAAAACACAACAGAGAGAAATATTAACATGTGGGTGTTCGACCTCTGCAGATGTTCTCTGCAGCTGCTTGACCTTCTGCTTTTGTGGATGCCTGTGTGTTTGTGTATCGGTGTCTGGGCTCGCAAGTGCTTTTGTGAAGAAGCCAGAGGACTGTGTATGAATCTATGGGCTTCAGCTGGTCTTCATTTATAAACACCAATAAATCAGCTGAGAAACATTCACCCATGCCAGATATAAAAGAGCCTAACATGCAATAATGACATGCAGCTTTTCCTTGTGCCAATGTTTGACAATATACAATAATTAATGATCCAGCTTTCAGGTTTTAAAAAGAAAACTATCTATTTACAGTGGATAGTTTATAGAGTGTTCAATGAAATACACTGAAATTCACATTTTTCCCCCATTTTTTTCTATTATTAATAGTAATAGATCTACATATATACACACACATATTCACATACATACATGCATCATTTATGTATGTATGTATTTATCAGGTATTCCTAAATACATGAAATATATCAGAGAAAAACAAAGTGTAGACCTTTTTAGTATAGCTCCTTAACCCTATAGAACCTCACCCCATAGATAGAAACAGAAAGAGAAATTCACAATTCCAACTTTAGTGTATTGTTAGACATCATTATCTATCACATCTTGCTTTAAAACATCTGGGATGCATGTGCTAAAAAGTAAACACATGCAATTAAACAACTGTTATGAGGTCATAACCTGACAAAATTACTCATATCCACTGTTTACAGCTTCAAAACGTCCATCAAATGTCTTTGAATCATGCCATGATATTATTATTATTTTTAAAAAACATACATCTGGACCTCATTGAGACATGGCTCCATATTTAATAACTGAAGAAATTACCAAACTAGTTATTTACCCGATAAAGGGTTGACACACGTATGCTGGGTGTGATTTCCTTGCTTGCTGGTTTTGGACCCGTTAGGGTCTTGTGGCCTTTGAGTCTTAGTGACGGTATGAACACAAAATGTCTGAAAGAGGAACTTCACTTGCAGTGAAGTCTGGGCGGAGAGGCTGTAAAGCTCACAGCTGGACCCGCGAGCCACCTTCTCCCCTGACCCTTCCTGGCCCACCCTGAGTCAGTTGTGGTGCAACGCCGTGGAGAAAATGCACCCGGTGGTGTCACGGGGGGAGGTCCCACGAGGGGATCCTCCCAACACCGAGCGGCTGACCCTGACCCACTGAGGTTGAATCCTTTTAGTTTATTTTCCTCCGCTTGGTAATATGCTTACATTCAGCTGGTCATCTCGTCTGATCTGAGGTTGTAGTCAGGGAGAAAAAAATGGGGGGGGGGGGGGGCAACCTGATTTCCACCGGATCAATCCCCTATATTCCCAACTGAAAGTGGCTCATCCAGAGACAGGTCTCCTGCGCTCAGTTTTTGTGCTCTGACAGAACCGAATCCCGGTAGCAGGTGCACCCTCACACACAGGTAGAAAAATCTGTGAAAACTTCCCCTGTTTTTATTTTTCCCAATTTCCATTCATGAGAAAATAAACGCCACGTATACAGACCCAGATGACCGAAAAAACAGAAAAAAACTGGACCATCAGACAAAACTGTTGATTTTAAATGTTCACTTAGTGATTTGAGGCTCATTTATGTTATTCATGTGGGAATGAGGGTCACAACATCAACAAGTGTTTTTCTGCGAGAAAAAAAACAAACAAACAAAAAAAACACACTCTGCATGTGCAGATATAAGGACTGCAACATCACTGATCTACATTGGATTCTTAAACCTCTGATTAGATGGACTCATTATCTGTGCCTTGTTTCCCCAGGGGGCTGATTTCTCTCAACACAAGTGTCAGCTACCTGATAGAGCCTCTTCCTGTTTCCATGGACGCGCAGCAGCACGCCATATTCAGAGCTGAGAGTCTTCACCTCCGCAGAGGTAGCTGCCTCCATCACCATGGTAACAAGGAGCCTGAGGAGGGACTTAACAACTTCATCCATGGAATGATGTCACCGCTGAGCAGAAGGGTGAGCTCAGAGAGGACGAACTACAGTCACCTGGTGTCACTTTGAAATCACTCACAAGTGTTACACGAAGTATGGAAACACCGTCCTGTAGTAACTTATTCTGTCTCCATTTTTAGGTGAAAAGGGACCTGAGCCAGAATATGAAGTATGTAGAGCTGCTGCTAGTGGCAGACAAGGCTGAGGTAAGGACACGGTTATACACATGTGGTCACCTTCTAACCACACAAGGACATATTTTTTTATTATATGAAATGTGGTAGTGGGGGATGGAACTATTTGTAATCCTGACAGCCTAAATTTAAGGTGTGAGGATATATATATATATAAAACCTAACCTTTGGGTTTTTTTTTTTTTACAGAGTTAGGATTAATATACATGCAATATTTCTCAGTTTCTTCTGTTCACATACAACAAGAAAATACAGTAAATATGTACACAGTCTTAAAAGCTGTATTAAATGGGTTATAAAGGTTAAAGTCACTACTTAGTGTGATGTATGACCCCATGACAAGAATCAGCAGAAACAATTTACAAGCACTTAATGTATTGAATGAGATATGGCATAAAGCAATAAATGTCATATAGTCTGAATAAAAGAGTTAAATACATGTTAAGTGCAAAGAGAGGTCACAGTAAATATGACCACTTTGGTGTTACAGAAGTAGATTTTTTCTCTGAAAGTTTTGTTTTTACTAATCCCTATCCAGATTAATATAGAAACTGACAAACACATATATGTGGTCTTTATAACTTCACCGAATTAACAAACTAAAGGTTTTCAGAGCACTTTTGCACATTTACTTTAGATGTTGTGCATTAATCAGATGATTATTCTGCTTATTAATCGACATTATTTCTAAAACTAGTGATAAATGCTTTTGCAGTTAACCAGGCAGCCATTGGTTCACTTTTACAACATGTATAATGCCAAAGTAGGAATCCAAACCTTTAAATGATTAACATTTAGATGTGTTTATGATTTGAAAATAAAAGAAGTGAATTTTTAGTAAATCAAAAGAGCTATATCCCTGACACAGTCTTACAGGACAAATGATTGAAATGACTGAATTCCCTGTTTATCAATTAATTTATTGGCCATTTCTGCTTTTCATATGAAAACTAGTGGGTAGTTTGATTGCTAAGAAAATGTACTGCCATACACTGTTTTTGTAAATAATCTTGATTTATAAAGACCAAGATCTCAAGTGATGAGGATTATATTTGCACTGAGATTTTATGTGGTAGAGTTATACAGATTTCTAAATATAAAAATACTCATGTACCTCAAATACAGCCCTTTAATAATGTGCTTGGTTCCACTTCACCACTGGATATGATATATTTCTTTCTTAAGTGGTTTTTGAAATTCTATCTAATTAAAGAATAAAGCCTCAACCCTTCAACACAATCTATTTAGAACTGATTTATGAATAGGCATCAAGATCTGAGTCATATCCTGTTTGTCAGTTGAGCTTTAAGGAGTGTATTTTTGATGTGCTGGTAGATATGAAACAAGTGTGGGTTTTGTGTGGGTGTGTCACTTTGTTTGATGCAGTGAATTTCGTTGACAGTTTGAGAAGCATGGGAGTAGTCTTGAAGACACCAAGATGAAGTTACTAGATGCAGCCAATTTGGTCGACAAGGTAAAGTTTGATGTAGATATACAGTAAAACAAACATATGGTCAGATTTAGGAAATGTTTCCCTGACAATGCATGGTGAATTTTTCCATATGCCCACACCCACAGTACTATAAGGCTTTGAATGTCCGTGTGGCATTAATTGGTCTGGAAGTGTGGACCAACCAGGATATGATCAACGTATCAGACAACCCACACAGCACTCTGGCCTCGTTCTTGTCCTGGAGAGGAAAACAACTTCGTACACTCCCCAACGACAACGCTCAACTCATTACGTTAGTGTTTCTGTCCATCCATTTGTCTTCCTGTTTGTCTTCATTTTCATTTTGCGACACAATAACAACACCAGCAGCCTTGCAGTCAGTTGTTTTCCAGATGGAACTAATTAACAGTTACATTTGTGTGTCCAGGGGGAGGTCATTTCAGGGTACTACCATCGGGCTGGCACCTCTCAAAGCCATGTGCTCTGACTACCAGTCTGGTGGAGTGAACACGGTGAGCCTCCAAAAGCAAGAAAATAGCATGTTTTTATTATTTAAAACTAAAACAATAGCCTCAAGTCATACTCATTTCCTGACTCTTTTCTTGAATAGGACCATTCAACGTCAGCTGTTGGTGTTGCCGCCACTATGGCACATGAGATGGGACACAACTTTGGAATGAGTCATGATATTACAGGTTGTTGCCAGGCAAAAGCAGAAGATGGAGGGTGCATCATGGCGGCAGCAACTGGGTATAATGCTCAAAATACCAGCATGAAGTTATTCAACTTAAAGGGAGATGATAAAGGGGGGGGGGGGTTAAAAGAGAAAATCTAAAATATATTATTAATGTTGTATACTTGGACACAGAGGGACTTCCATGACTCTCACTGTCTGCTGTGCTGTAAAACATAAACACACAAGTACATCAGTCCATTCACTGACTCACTCCAGAGGACCCCGGGGTACTACAGCTACCAAAATGCCTCTATGAAATGTGTCACTGTAACCAAAAATGAGCCTACCTAAAATATATAAATGGTCAAATCATCCAGCTGTCAAACAATTCAAAATTTTTATCAGATTAATCACAGGGTTGCTTTGATATTATTATTATTATTATTATTATTATTATTATTATTATTATTATTATTATTATTATTATTATTATTATTATTATTATTATTATTATTATTATTATTATTATTATTATTATTATTATTATTATTATTATTATTATTATTATTATATATCACAACATTTTTACATATATTGATTGCATTTCATTTTACATGAGTAAACTAACTCAAAAAAATAACACACAGGACATATGCACTTAATGTGTTTGTTGCAAGCTGAGTGATGCATTAGCTGAAATGCTAGCAGAATCCCAGACTAATGTGTGCTTTGTATTAATGTGGTATTTTTAGATGGAAGTGCTTTGGTGAAAAGAAAACTACTTTCTCCAGTGTGTCTAATACTTTATGTGGGTCGACTGATCCATCTTGTGTGTGTGTGTGTGTGTGTGTGTGTGTGTTTTTTATATATTTCAATCCAGAGGACCAACATGCTGTTTCTTTATTTGTTGGTTCTGCTACATGTCACTATCAGATCAACTGACTCTTTGCTCATGAGTCACACTGACTCTACTTTAACAAAGTGCCCTAAATGCATTGGCAGAGATGTTCTGAGTCATTCTGTGCTGCAGATGGGTTAATGCCATTAAAATTTTAATCAGATTAATCATGAAGATGGATTAACTGTATGAATTTGTTCATTTTCATAGCCCTAAAATAAAACCACAGCTACCAATGGGAGTGACCAATGTTCATTAATATACCTCAAATTACTCAGGTCTCCACACAAACACTATGTTTTTGCTTTTCTTTTGGCTCAGGCACCCATTTCCACGTGTATTCAATGCATGTAACATGAAGGAGCTAAAGAACTACCTGAACTCAGGAGGAGGGAAGTGTCTGTTCAACCTGCCAAACACCAGATCTATGTATGGAGGGCAACGCTGTGGTAACGGGTACCTGGAGGACGGAGAAGAATGTGATTGTGGAGAAGAAGAGGTCAGTGTGTGGCTCTGAAATCTCACAGTACATGTTCTATTTATTGTGTGTTTATTGAATTTTTATTTTTTATTTTTACATGTACATGTTCATCTTGACCAGAGCTTGTTTCAAATTGTTTTTGTGCAGGAGTGTACCAGCCCCTGCTGCAATGCCAACAACTGCACACTGAAAGCTGGAGCTGAGTGCGCCCATGGCGTCTGCTGTCATAACTGCAAGGTAGTCATTTTACAAATCTAATAAAAGGAAAGCACAAAATTCAACTCTTCCAGCATGAAGTGGGCCCCTGAGATACAAAGCTCATTAAAGCTATAATTTCTAACATTGTTTTGTAATAGATCTAATGACTAGGTCCATGTTTTTTATTCTGCTGACTCATGTACTGCCATTATATCAAATTGATCCAACCTTGAAATCTCTAAGTGTATTCACTTTTATTCACTGTAACAGCCCATTAAACATCCCAGACCGTATACATCAATAAAATTATAAGAACATAGTAGGATTGCTCACATTTTTTTTTATTAATTGCATGTCACCATTTAACACAATAACCCTATTGAGGTGGAGATTCTCAAATATTTTCCAGTCAAAAATCCATAAGAGGAAATTGGTGTCACTCCCCACATATTGTCTTATCAACTACATTTTTCACTCACTCATTCCTCTTCAAAACTGTTCAATTGCCCATCCTAGTTTTAGTAAATGCCCTTGAAAATGCTTCTAACACTCCCATTACCATCTACCAAACACGACAAACAGCAGAAATACCATCATACACAGATGAACACATGCATTGTATTGGGAAATGCAAACGTAACTTATTTGCTGATATAGTCTAATACCGTATCACATACCAACATATTATTAGCAAGTCTGTTTACATTTACAGAACATCAACTAATACAGTGATGAAAAAAACACCCCATACATTTGTAATATATTACATTGAGATTCAAAGTAGCAGAGTAGAGAATACTTTATTATTCTCGAGAGGGTAATTAATTCATTCTTAAGTCAATGTCATTCTCACTTTTGCATGTGTTGCATGTGTTCATTTAAATCAGGCCTGAAAACATTACTGTTCACAACTATTTACTGGAGCTTTTACTTAGATTCTCAATTGTTTTGTTTTTAAAAAAAATGTTTTTATGTCTCTTATTTTAATTGTCTTTTAATGCATTTTAATAATTTTAATTTTCTTATATATTTTATGTAAAAACGAAATGTACTATACAAATACATATGCTTTGCCTTGGCTTCTATTAGAGGTTAAAAATGACCTTTTTTTCACTGCAGTGGTAAAAACAACAGCTCCCATGATCCTTCACTACTTCAACTGATATGTTTTGCTACTGTTTTAAATGGGAAATATTACATACTGTGCATTTGTCTATGACTGTACTGGTATTAAAACACCAGATTATCCAGTATTTTCTGACAAAACTATGTTAAATCTCTCTCTCTCTCTCTCTCTCTCTCTCTCTCTCTCTCTCTCTCTCTCTCTCTCTCTCTCTCGCTCTCGCTCTCGCTCTCGCTCTCTCTCGCTCTCGCTCTCGCTCTCGCTCTCGCTCTCGCTCTCTCTCGCTCTCGCTCTCTCTCTCTCTCTCTCTCTCTCTCTCTCTCTCTCTCTCTCTCTCTCTCTGCATATGAAGCTGAAGAACCCAGGTGAACTGTGTCGTGCTCCGTCAGGGCCATGTGACCTTCCAGAGTATTGCAATGGGAAGGAAGAGTCTTGTCCTGCAAATTTCTATTTGATGGACGGTGCATCATGTGCAGGTGGGAAGGCCTACTGTTACACCGGCATGTGTCTGACCCTGGAGCAGCAGTGTCGCTCCCTCTGGGGCCAAGGTGGGTGAAGTGGAACCTCTGATTTCTGACATATAGGAGAAAATACAGTATTTATACATTCCATTTCATGACTCAAAGATCAGACATTACAACATATTTTCAGAATTCACAATACAGAATTACAGCTTTTTTCCCTTGATTTTTATGAGAGTCTTACAAGCTGTATTTAACACTCTATCATCTTATTAAATCAGAGCATATACTATAATAATTCCATAGATAATATGATGTGTATCTTACAATCATTGTGAATGATTTGATTTTCTGATATTTACAGGTATTGTAAGTGTTGGATTGCACTATTTGTATTTAGATTACATGTTATTACTCTGCCAAGAAATTAATTATGAGTTATGTTTTCACCAGTGTTAATGTGTACATATGTGTGTGTTTGTTTATTATTTAGCAACATTACTCAAAAATGTATGGATAGATTTGACTGAAATTTTCTGGAAATGTTGATACTGGCACAAGGAACCACTGATTAGATTTTGGTGGTGATCTTTGATGAGGCGGGGGTTAATCTGCCTTGGCATAGTCTGCACTCTGAGTGTTTTTCTGTTTTTGTTTTTTTTTAATGTGGATGAAGTTTCAGGTAGAAAAATGTCCTTTTAATTACCCTATGTAAGTTACATTCATCCAAAGACATGAGCTGACAGGGCAGGTCTCCCTTGAAAAAGAGATCGTTGATCTCAATGGGACACACCTGGGTAAATAAAGGTTAAATAAATTCAGAAACTCCTAATATTAGAAAATCAGTTAATGTCTTCCTGAAAGGTATTTAATTTCACGGTGTATCATGCTGTTTATGTTGAGGTTTAGATGTAGTGTAGAGTTAAAGATGAGGGGGGAGGGGTCACAGGGTTAAGATTATTATTGGAAAGGGTCCATATTCATATTGAGACAGCTCCTCCCTGGAGAGCCTTTGTAGTACCACAGGAGCTACACAGAACAGTGAGGGCTGCCATCTGGTCTCCATCAGGTGGTCATACAACATGCTGCGTATGAATTTTTTTTGTGTGTTGTCAAACTTTTGTGTATCTGTGTGTGTTCTTTTCTAATGACAGATGGTCGTCCAGCCCCTGATGTGTGTTTTAAGAAGGTCAATGCAGCTGGAGACATGTATGGAAACTGTGGTAAAGATCTATTTGGGAAGTACAGAAGCTGCAATGACAGGTAAAGCTCAAAATATTTCAACAGAACATACAGGACAATTCTTCTTCACTGAGGGAATGTCAAGCTTTCTTCACTTTTCCCATGTTGAATATTGATGAAGCTCAACTAACAGATATGTTTTTTATTTGTGCCAGGGATGCCAAATGTGGGAAAATCCAGTGTCTCACTTCAGCCTCCAAGCCCATTGAGAACAATGCTGTTCGCATAGAAACCACTGTCACTATGGGAAGGAAGAAGGTTCAGTGTATGGGAACTCATGTGTACAAACCAGGGCAGGGGAATGAAGATACCCAGGGTGATACTCTGGACCCAGGTTTGGTCATGACAGGCACCAAGTGTGGGGATAACTCGGTGAGCTCAGTGAACTTTAAAGAGATTGTATTCAACCAATTTTTATTTCTCTCTTCCATTTCTATATAAGCTGGGATTTTGACGTCCACCCTCCCTCTCTCTTCTTTTTGTTACAGATTTGCTTTAATGGAGTGTGCCGCAATGCATCATTTCTCAGAGCTGATGAATGCAATGCAAAGTGCCACGGACACGGGGTAATTTTCTATATGTGTGAGGGAGGATAATGAAAAAGAAAGGTTTGGCTGTCAGCCCACGAGCACTATCAAATATTTAAAGGCTCAGTGTGGTGTTTCTACTGACATCTAGTGGTGAAGTTAGAGATTGCATCGTTGTGCCATTAGTTTGACATGGAATTACAATGGCCACTAAAAACATGTTAGAGCCAGTGTTTTGTTTTTTTTTTTTTTTCTGGACTTCAAGAGGATGGTAACTGTAGTCTGTGTTTATATATAGCCAGAAATAATAATGCACCTTAAACAGTAAAAACAGATGAAGTGGAAGGCTGTTTTGAGCTATAGAAACAAGGTGGGTAGAATAACCATTTAAATGGTTATTCTGAGGCAAGAAAAGAAGAAAAAAATTTCCTTTTGATGTCATTATATACCATTAAAACCATAATTATTAATATTAAGTCCAATTTATGCTATTATATCCCGTTAAATTACCTTAAATCTTAGACACTGGACTTTTACATTGAATAACACTTTTTTAAGTGCTTTAAAAAACCCAGCTTTTAGTGTCTTCTATAAAAAAAAAATGCAAAAACGCCAAACTTAAATGTCAAAGAAAGCACCAATAACTTTAAGAACAGATATAAAACAGCTAATGGTTAAATGAATGCGGGGGGGTAGGAGTAAATAAGCATTGTGCTTCATCCTATTCCTTTTGGACTTTTGTAAAACGAATAATGATAATAATGAATGCACTTTTTTCTTTTCTTTTTTTTATTTATATTTTTTCTTTTGCAGTGTGATAATTTTTATCTGGGTTTTTTTTTTTTGTCTTTTAAATTGAGTTCAAATAAAGATTGTTAATCAATCAATCAATGTGATACAAATAAGTCTGAGGATGCAGTAATGGTATAAATATACTGAAGTTCAAGTCAAACAAATGATGGAAGAAGACATTTATGCTCTAATTCTACTTCATCTCCAGCTGTGCAATAATAACCACAACTGCCACTGTGACCCAGGCTGGGCTCCTCCTCTGTGTGACCAGGGGGGCTCAGGTGGAAGTGTCGACAGTGGACCCGTCATCACTCGCAGTAAGACAATTCATTATTCTAATACATAGTGTATTTTCATATGTCAGACTAGCAAAAGAAACTCAATGAATTGTTGTCCTTCAACAGATGATCTCCTTCTGGTGTTGGTGATCCTGCCACTGGTTCTGTTTGTTGTTGTCGCTGCTGTTGGGCTGTGGTACTGCTACAGGTATAAGCTCCACCCACTGAAAACCTCTGCTCCACCTCCAGTGCCAAGGTATGTGGTTCTGAGTTTTAAAGTTTCACTAACATTTGTACATGCTGCTGTGTATTATAGGAAGTTAATGTTGGAGACTGTTGTGTGGGGAAACAATTATTTGTCATTTTTAAATGTTTACAGTTGTAGAAAAGTAGAAGAGGTAGGATGCTATTTAATTTAGCAGAAACCCTACTTAAGCCCACTATTTACAAATGAAGACTGTTGCTAGGTTACAAATGTTAGCTAGCTAGCATCAATAACTGAAAAGCTCCCAGTATAACAGGCCAAAGAATACCCTCATTTGGACTTTTTCATGCATCTTCAGTAGTTTTATTCAGATTTATTACAAATGAGTCAACAACCACATTCAATTTCCCTTACACTGGAGAAATAAAAAACATTTATTTTTTAAATCTTTTAATTATTTTCTTTCTAGCACTTTGAGATTCCACTCATTGAAAAGTATGATATAAATGCAATTTATTATTATTATTATTATTATTATTATTATTATTATTATTATTATTATTATTATTATTATTATTATTAGTAGTAGTAGTAGTAGTAGTAGTAGTAGTAGTAGTAGTAGTAGTAGTAGTAGTAGTAGTAGTAGTAGGAAGAAAATCAGGTATTTTCATCATAGATGGGGAATGTTATATTTTTAAAACACCAAATAAACATAGATAAAACATAAAATACAAATAATATTAATGTCACATAAACTGCCATTTGTGTGAAGATGTTCTAGGAGATGTAATCTGACAAAGTGGGGGGATAGCATTGACCTTTATATTTTACAAGGCTTTTTGTTCATCATGGTTATTGATATTTAGACTGTGTTACTATGGTAACTATACTATAACAAGGAAGCTGGTGAAAGGTTAGGAAATGTGAATAGTCCAGATGGGGGTATATTTTGGGCTGTTACAGGTTATACAAGACAGACTACATCACACATTCAATGCAACCATATTATGAAAATACACAAATGTTTTCCATACACTTTTCTTTTCTTTAACATGTGTTTAAATGAACGGTCTTTGTTTTGTGTCTGTATCCTTTAGTTGTTCAGTCCCAGTTGAAGCCAAGCCTCTGACTGATAGCTGTCAGGTGAATGGTCATGCCAATCCAACGTTCTTACTAAAGAAACAGGAGTCAGACCACCTGGTAAAGAACATAAAACAGGATTCAACACATACCATTTAAACCATCAAATAATATAATTACAATAATAATATCAAATTCTTCTGAAGGGAAAGTCCTCTCCTCGTCCAAGCTCGTCCTGCTCATCTCGGTCCAGACATGCTATTGTGCGTCCAGCTGGGAAACCCCCTCCCATACCTGCGTATGCAGCAGAGCAGAGCCAGATCCCATCTGAAGCTCTACCTCAGAGTCAACGCTCTCCTCAGTCCAGTCCTCCTTTTAAATCTACCCAGCAGAAACAAAGCCAGGCTCCTCCGCCCCCTTCAGGTCCTCCACCGGTACATTCCCCAAGTCCCAAAACCCACTCTAAGCCTCGACCGGACCCCCCAAAGAGACCTCCACCACCTTGTCCGGTCAATAAATCAACAACTGTAAGTAAATATTTGAGTACTTTACATAGATTTGTCCAAATCACTAAATATTTCAATAAACTAAATGAAATATTTTGGATTTTGAATGTAGGAAGAGCAAAAAAAGATAAACTTACGTGTCACCAGTGATGCTCTGCAGAAAACAAAAGCCAATTTAGTTTCATCTGCTGGACAGAAGAAGCCAAACAGGTAATGTAATGTAACTGATTCTATTTTTCTGCTATTAGTCCAAACACACACAGGCTGCCTTCATTCATTTAAATCCATTTTTACTTCTTTTAGGACCTAAACCCAGAGCTCAGGGATCCACTGCAGATTGAGGATCACATCAAATAATTGACTGCCTCAAAATGTCTTTGTAACACCTGACTAAGTAAATGTGGCATTATGGGATGCAATGAATACTTGACACTTTTGCAGTCCACCTGCTCATCGGCACTGCGTTTTATTTAGAGTGAATGAGTGAATTACAACCTGCCATACAACATTTAACTGAGGATGATTTAAGGTAAATGCTGTACAACTGTTTGACATCCACAGACTCTTGAATTGTTTTTGTGTGTTGTTATTATTGTCTCGGACGTTAATTGAAATGTGAAATTATTCCATGTGAGTATTTAATCACAAAGAAAACGTGAATGTTTACACTGTAGCCTATATTCTAAATATGGTGCCTCTTTTAAAGCATCAGCTGTAAAGGGATATCTTATATTAAGAAAACATGCAAATAGCGAAGTGCTTGCGCTTCTTATGTGTGAATAATAATGGGATTTAAACTGGACTAACTGGGACCAGTCAAAGGCCCACATGCATGCTGTAAGTAGGCTATATGCTTATGATGGAGGACACATCTGAAATGCAGCAGGACATGTAAAGTCTTCACTTTTTATTACTTTTATTTTTTATTCTTTTATGCTTCGATGGTGCACTTTTTCCTGCCTTGTTAATTAAAGGGGGTTGATGAAAAATGGTAACTATTGGTAATAAACTCTACAGGTATATGAAACCAAAAAATCATTTCAGATAAAATATCACCTTAATGTGACCATTTAAAACTCAATGGACTATTTCTCAGCTTTTACACTGGCAATCAGTGAGTTAAAGTTTGAAATTCAAAGTTTACATTCAATTGCACCATATATTCTGTTTATGTCCAATGTTGCATCTATCAGGAGTAAATCATTTTGTGTAAATATATTGTTATTACAACTGTTTAACCTGAATTTCCCAATATAACATTGAGCCCAGTCTATGTAACAGTGATTCCTTTGCCATTGATGTAAGGTACTATTGAAGAACCATAGTCCAGTCTTGTCTGGTTTTCTCTGTAATATGGAAAAACAGTCTTTCAGCTGCCATGTTTTACCGTCGTATCAAACCTATGCAAACTCAGGCGCTGTACAACACTGTGTCTTCAACTGGTTATACAAAAAAAAAAAAAACATAAATCAAAAAATAAATATATAATGCTGCATATTTTAACTGGGTGTGTTTGTCTTCTTTGTCCATGTATTGAAGTGCTTACTGTCGTGACCTAATATTTTTAGGATTTTTGCATATAAATGTGATACAGCCTATGACTTTAAATAAAGTTACATATGTGTTGTAGTTAATAACATTACCAGAACTACATGTGATTTAAACAATAAAAATATCAGACTTGTTAATCCTTTTTCAGCACACTGTTGACATCTTTCCAAAGGATGATATATGATATGTATGATTTGGAGTGATGAAAATCAGTTGTGTTTGACGTCACCATTGAACACAGGGATGGATCACTCTGTTCATTTTGTCACCATTTTTTAAATTATGTAGTGAATGACGTGCAGGACAAAAGACACAAATGTGTTTATCTGTTAAACCTGGTGGTGTATGCATCTTATTCTTTGTAACTAACGCCAATACACATTGTCCCTTAACTAATTAAAGTCATAAAATAAATAAATAACATAGCTAACTTAACAGAACACACTGATCACAGGTTCTTCAGCATTAGATAAATAAACTTTCTGTAAATTAAAACTTGCTCAACACATTATAAATATGTAGTAACAGATTATGTTTTAGTAGTTAATCAACATAATGTGTTTTAACCATTGCAACCTAAAATTTTCATTCAAGTGATGAGAATAAAGGGATATAAAGTTGAGACAAAGACAAGTGTGTGTGGTCAGACACAACAAAACCTGCCGTTATTTTTATTTTGGCATTGATCCAGCTGATGTTGTCATGTCTATGTGTGTGTTGATGTCACCATATCAATTGTGTCTACACTGTATATGTGCAAAGTTTTTAAGTAAAATGAAGCAAAATTTATGTTTTTCTAAACATTTGACATTTCACCCATTATAATTAAATGGTAGAAGAAAAAAGATTCACGATATAAAATGAATAAATAAATAAATCTAAAATAATTTTTAAAAATAAAATAAAATTTGACCTATTTTTCCTAAAATAGATTTATTCTGGATCACTGAGAGGTGGCAAAAGTACTCACATTCTGTACTTAAGTCAAAGTACAGCTACCTGTGTGAAAAAAAAATACTCTCATAAAAGTAAAAGTACTGATTCAACTGTTTAAAAAAAAATACAACTTCTCAATTGTTGGCATGTGACAGTAAGTCTGTTGACCAGGAAACAGCTAATTCTGGGTAAGATAATTATCTCAATATAAGTGATAATGTTTAGGGGAAAACAAAAATGTTTAAAATTAAAATGAAAACTAACTTCTTTTTTTCCAATGTGCAGTTCAGGGCTTCCGTACAATTGTAATAAAATATAATAGTAAAAAGGAAAACTGTAGTTTTTTTAGTTTTTGCTTTGAATTAAACAAAATCAGTGTAATCATGATAAATAAAAAAAAAGTTTCCATTTTGTAATTACATTGCTAATAACTACATTGAATGGTACTGACCAGAGTCCTGCCCAAGGTGCAATACTTGATCGGTAACCCACAAAAATAATGGATTAAAAAAATTACATATTTTACGTACAGTCACATTCATTTAGTTCTAAAAAAAATAACGAGCCTATTCTGAGAATGTAAGCAGTATAAAGTACAGACATTTAAGCCAAAAAGTAGGGAGTAAAAGTAAAAAGTTGCCAGAAAAATAAATACTCAAGTAAAGTACAAAACTAAATACTTTTACTTTGATACTTCCCACTTCTGCTCACTGGCAATTTATAAATCCAATATAATATGAATTCTACCAATGTAAACAAACAAAGAAAATGAATCTAAAGCAATAGTCATTTCCTCCCCTTCAGGGAACGGTGCAATAATGTTTTGAATTATATTATATATATATTATATTATATGTTCTATATCAGGGGTCTCAAACCTATTTTCTTCAGGGGCCACATTCAGCCTGATTTGATCTCTAATGGGCCGGGACCAGTAAAATGAAAACATAATAACCTACAAATAATGACAAGTACATATTTTTGTCATGGTTTTATTGCAAAAAAAATCTTGTTATGAAAATATTTGCATAAATCACCTGAATGCAAATAAATAAATAAATAAAAAAAATTTCATTCTGCCTCAATTTATGATTTGTCCACGTGTTTTATTATAGATCAGTTGTACAGAGACACTAAACTCCTAGTAAAATGGTTAAAATTTAGTGTAATGTTCTTTACATATTTCAGTTTTTTCAGGTTGGTTGTTGAGGTGATGCACATTTTATTGTTAAAGGATAGTTTGTAAATGTAAATATTTTCACAATTTAATATTGTTTTTTGCAGTGAAAAAAACTGACAACAATTTGAAGTCATCATTTCTAAGCAAAAGAAAAAGAAAATATGGAGTCATTTAATAGGTTATTATGTTCTGCATAACACGGGCCGCATTAGAACCATTGGTGGGCCGCATTTGGCCCCCGGAGCCGCATGTTTGAGACCCCTGTTCTATATATTTATTGATGGAATTTCTATGACCACTAGAGGAGCAGTGAGTCCCTCTACTTGTCTCCCATGATGAACAAAGGTGACAGGATGGGATGAAAACTACAACTGTCAAAGAACAAGACAAAGAAAGCTGAGCCCTGGACACAGCTGTAAATGAAAATAATTTAGTTTGATGGTGAAAAAGCAGCATTTTCTACACAAGACAGTTTAATTATGAGTCCTATGAATAAAGTCAGTAAGATATGTTATTATCTTTGCAACAGCCACTGTTTTTTTTTTATCTACAGTTCTGTGGTAGATAAGACCTGCTTTGGACAATTTTGGAATAACATTACTATATAGAATGTCTTTTAATATATATATTTTTTTAATTATAAGATATTTGACTGCATATTTGTCATTATTTGTTGCCTCTTTTGTCTGTCATAAAAGCTATAACTCAAATTAAATTAGGCGACCATAAAATATTCAGACAAACACAAATGTGTATCATTTTCATAGCAGTTAACAAACAGCAGACATTTCTTAGCTTAACATTTAGTTACATTGATTTTAACTACTGATAAAGTTATTTGATGAACATATTTACTTTATTGGAAGCCATCCAATGGTATATTAGTTTATCATTATATAAATAGTAATTACAACTTCTATCATTGCTTTTTAATGCATCGTATAAAACTTTATAACTTTCGACAGCTGATTAAAAAAGAAAATTGACACAAAATTTACACAAAATCACAGATGGCTATTGTTGGCAAAAGTACTTACATTCTGTAATTAAATATAAATATTATTTGTGTTGGGAAAAAATATACCCTCATAAAAATAGAGGTATTGATTTAACTCAGTTATTTAAATAAAAGTAAAATAAAAAAAATTATAAAATCAAAAAAAGGACAATTTCTGAATAGCCATAAAGGACAAAATTAAGAAGTCAAACTATATATATATTTTTTGCCATGAATGAAACAATAATTATTTAAGTCCTGCACCAGGTCTGGTACAGGTAACCCACAAAAAACATGCAGGGATTGGAAAAACTGTACATATTTTACATACTGTGACATTCATTTAGTTTAGTTAAAATAAAGAACCTATTCTGACAATATAAGGAGTATAAAGTACAAATATTTATCCAAAAATGTAGAAAGTAAAAGTAAAAATTGTCAGAAAAAAATAAACATTCAAGTAAAGCATAGATACTTAAAAATTTGACTTTAGTACAATCACAAAGTACTTTGTAACTTCCAACATTTTCAGATGATTGAACAATTATATCCAAGATTATATATTATTCCTTATTCTGCTGTTGTAATAAGTGCCAAAATCAATACATAAAATATAACCAACAGTATATATCTGTTAAATATCCAGTGGCTTTCCTCTACTACGTGGCTTTTTCAGCCTCTCTTTTCATACAGTGGAGCTTTACTTAGCCTCCCATGACCTGGCATTGGATCAATATCACATAGATTTCATTGTGATCCCCATTAATGCTCCTGGATGCTGATGCTGAAAGGTGCCTGCCCTTTACATCTCCACATCCTTCACAGAGATGAAAGCTTTCTGATTTATTCTAATCAAAAGACTGCTAAATACCAAGGCCAGACCCCCTGAACTAACCTTCCACCAGCAGAAAAACTGACACCCACCCACCCACCCACGCACGCATGCACACCCACCCTGGTCGACTGTATGTGGACTAAAGAGCCAGGTGATCCTCCACAAAACCAAAGGGAGGTGAACGTAGCTGTGACTCAGAGGGAGATGTGGCATTGGCAGGCAAAAGGTTTAAGCGTGTGGCTTAATTGCAGCCAGCCACTCCTGCTGAGCATAATTAGTGTTAGGCAGCGTGTCACTTCCTGTGGAGTTTCATTTATTAGAGATGATGATTGGCTGAGGAATAAAAAAACACAGGGGTGACACCCCCACCTCCTCTCTCAGTGGGTCGTGAACACAGCCAGGAGGGCAGTAAAGAGAAGATCACCTGCTGGAAGCTCCCCACCATGTATAATGACCTAATTAAGCCTGAGTCATTTTGCCACTTTCAATTATGACTATTACACTTTTTAGTCCCCACTCTCTGCTCAGATAATTTTCAAATTACATACCTTTATGCATTATTAATCAGCACTGAACAATATGCTGTTTATGAGGAGAGAAAATAACACATTTAATGAGTAACAGACTTGAAGCTACTGATTGGTTTGGCTGAAATGAATGGTAAAATTACAGATAATTAAGGGAAATAATAGCACAAAAAAAAAAAAAAAAAAAAAAAAAAAAAATCTCCAAAGATGGTTATGGTTTATTTAGAGCAGTGGTTGCTCTGGGGTAATCTTTTTTTTTTTTTTTTTAGCTTATTCACATCACATGTTTCTGGCAACTCCAGACGTTCAAAATATTATTTATTTTTTTGTTATTGTGGTTAAAATGACTTTGTTTTTGATCATGCAATACTTTGCTACAGTATGTTGCAAATAAACATGCATTTTAGAAGACATTTAGTTTATATAATGTCTATTATTATGAACTCAGGCAGAAAAGTCAGGTGTCGATTACTGTACATAGTGAGATGTTTATTTTCCCAGGTCATATATGTACAGTCAGTCCAGTTTGCATTTACAAGACTAACAATTAATACTGAACAAACAATAACTTCAATTATGAATTATAAAAGAGCTGCATCATCTGTAACTGACCACAAAGAACATTTGACAGATAAACAGAACCACAGTGCTTCAGTTTCAGAGGGTGAGGTGTATTTTATGTATAGTGATTGTCTCTCTCACCTCACCATATACTTTCTTCATAAGTTTCTAATTTCATCAACTAATAGAAATGTATGATGACCCCGTTTGAATTCCAGGTGACCCCATGTGGGGTCTTGAAACACTGGATTAGATCCAGAATTATGTATTTTGAGTTCAAGTTCAGTTTAGCTATTGTCCAGTTATCAAACATAATGAATTCCCACTAAACCTTTGACATAGAGATATTTGTCTGTTTATCAGGTATTAACATTATCCTACTCTGAACAATTTGCTTTTAGAAATTTAAACAGAAAATATTTCTTAAAAATGGAAGTATGATCAGGTAATATTTTGAGTAAATTACAAATTAACAAATGTGGGGGAAAAACTCTTCAGGAATAAGTTATAATTAAAAAACAACATATTTTTATATGTATTTTAACCTCCTGAGACCCAGGAAAGTTGAAAATAGCATGATGCAGCAGTTTTTTCAGCTACTTTTTCTTTCTTTCTTTCTTTCTTTCTTTCTTTCTTTCTTTCTTTCTTTCTTTCTTTCTTTCTTTCTTTCTTTCTTTCTTTCTTTCTTTCTTTCTTTCTTTCTTTCTTTCTTTCTTTCTTTCTTTCTTTCTTTCTTTCTTTCTTTTTTTCTTTCTTTTTTAAAATGTCAGTTGCAGTGCTTTTTTTGGGTGGGGGTCTCAGGAGGCTAAGGTGTGTCACCAACAGTGCAATTTGTACAAAGATAAACCTTTAGCTTTAAAAGGTCATTCGTCACATGCTGACCTACTGAGGTCCATTTGGAGCTGTGTCATGTACCAGCTAAAGGTTTAAACTTCACCCACACAGATATTGTCAGTTATTCTGATGATTACATGCATGTTGTACGCATGGATTAAAGTAAAATAAATAAATAAATAAATAAAATAGAAGCATCTTTATTTGTTATGAGATCACAAGAGTGTTTGTGCTTCCAAAAATGTATTTAATAGAAGCTAAAATGTAATAATAATGACTTCAGAGGATGCATCAATCTCACAGCTGTTAGTGTAATGTAAGTCAAAGTACTCAGTATTTACTACGATAGTTTACTATGCAGTTATTTAATGACGTTATGCACTTTTTTTTTTTACTGTATAATCTGGTGAAGGTGAATCATCGGAATCATGATAGTGATATTAGTGGGTCTCCTAACCAGTGTTTAATGAAGAACATTATAAAACACTGTGGCTATATATGTATAAGTTCAGGGTGACTGGCTCATTTAACAGAGTATATTCTAACACTACATTAACGTCCATAAATGGTGCTCACACTGTGTTATTAATGAAGGTAGGATGTGTGTTGTAAATGTTCTGAGTTGTTATTTCTTTACCATTAACTGTAGGAATGAGTCTATTTGTGGAGTGAAGGTGAAACATTTCAGTTGGCAAATAAGCGTGGCTTTTTACCTTCAGCATTTCCAGCCAGGTTAGTTCTCCAGGGACTGACGGTGGGTTATATAATAGTTAAATGATGCTCTGATTGAGGTACTTACCTCTGGCAGTAAAAGGTCAATGTAAATGATTAATGAGAAGAAAATGTCATATGGGAGGGAAGGAAGTAAAAAAAAAAAGGTGTTAGGTAACTATAAGAATAACCCCATGTTATTAAATATTTTCTTTAATTTCATTCATTCTTTTTTTAATCATTGCAATAACCATTTAGAAAGTAGTACTCCTAAAGGGACATGTTTGCATGGACCTAATGCTCACTGAGGGGTTCCTGTTACAGCAGACAGACAAATCGATCTCAGATCAGTCCAGGCAGCATTTTATCTCAGGTTGTTTATCGATTTCACTCTTGGTTTTTGACCTATCATGTTTTCAGATCACTAAAAAGAGAATATCCTATGAGATTCCCACAGAGGTGAGAACCCTGAAATGATCTGGTCTGAGTTCAGACGGAAGCTCTTTGCCTCTAATTAGAAGTGATGTTAATTTGAATAGTTGTAAATGTATGTAATGACCTGATGTCAGCAGGAGATCATCTGTTATCCATCTCATTAAGGTAGCACAGTGGATGTGTGTCTGTGTGAGTGCCATTGATTAACTAACAACTACACTATAATAAACTGTGTCTCTTAACAGAAATACACACCTTCAGTTTTTACTTTAAGACAAATGTACACATCAGTGCATTTTTTTTTAATAATTAGATATTTTTTTATTATTGTTTTTTAATCAGAAATGTATCACTTAAATACACCGTCAATGGTTGTAAAATTGTTTACCACAGAGGACAGATTTACACACATTTATCTTGACAACAAAAATTTGCGTGATTTCATTATCATAAAAGTTAGCTAACATGTGCATCTGTTAAATATAATCACATTTGTTTTTCAGGAAAGACTATTTAGTAAACCAACCTTTAAAAAAGACAATACTATCTTCAGATACTTCAATAAATCTACAACTTACAATATCTATTGACAACATGGCTTATAGGAATATAATCCATCTTCTGGGAGGCATTCATTTGTAGCCATTAAAGGTCAGTTTACAGGAACAATAATCTAGTACAAATAGAACATCATTGGCATTATATAGTATATGTACAGAATATATTGACATCATGTCATATAGAGAGTATACAAATCTATGTTTGTTCAGACATATTTATTTATATCCACACACACTGCACTTCTTACCTGAATAATATCATAAGCACAGACGACAGGATAACAAGAAAGTCTGGAGATTATGCTGCTGTGTTCAAATATTTAAGATCATATATTGTCATTTTTCTCCCTCTTTGCTCTGATGTTCCCACGGCACTGGATCATTTTCATCTGTTTGCAGTCCAGTCTCCCTCTCATGCCAGAATTGTTCTACATCAGGTAAAACAATCCCATCCTTCAGACTCAGTCTATCTGCTTCTTTCTCTCCTTCTCTTATCTCTCCTGGCTGTATCTGAGGCTGAACCTCTCTTGGACGTTGGCTGATGCTGTATTGAAGGTTTCTCTCTCCTCTTAGCTGGCCTGAGGTCTCTGGTCTAGGAGTCGGTGACTGGAGAACAGTAGGGTTATGAGGTCCAGGCTTTGGTTTTGGTGGAGATTGTTTGCGTAGGGTGAGACGCCTCCACAGCCCTCTGTAGCCTTCTCGGAACTCCTCAGAGAGGAAGAGGACGATGAGAGGGTTCATCAGTGAAAGAGAGAATGTGAGCAGCTGAGCAGAGAGGGTTAGAAGAAGAGGAGGAGGGGAGGAGATAAGGAGTCTTGCTCCATCAGTTGCTTTTTCTGCAAAATGTCGCTCCCAAATCCACACCACCCACTGTGGAAGCCAGAGAATAGCCATAGCCACAGTGAGGCTGAACAACGTAAGGGTGAGCTTCCTGGATCTGATCTGTGTTCGCAGATTCTGGGTTTTACTGGAGCGACGTTGGCACTGGCCGTAAGCCTTCCAGAAATACATCAGGGAGAAACTCAGGGGTGCACAGTAAACCCCTAGAGGGTACGCTTTGACATACACAGACATGAAATCCCGGGCCTCAGGAGGAACTATTAGCACACACACTAACCCATGCATCCCATTCTGCAGGACAGCAAACAGCCACTGAGGGATGGTGACAATGCAGGCAGACAGCCAGATGAAGAAGAGCACAACCAGGATGGAACCCAGATGGATGCTCACCTGCTTTGTGGGGTTGGAGACGTAGCGGTAACAGGCTTTAGCCATGACAGCCACTGTAAAGCTCTTAGCTGCCATGCAGGCCTGGAGGAACCAGTCAGCGGTCTTGCAAACCATCCAGCCCAGATTCCAGGTGGTCTTGGAATAGGAGGCAGCACGGAAAGGCACGGTGAACAGCAGCACCAGCCCGTCAGCAAACATCAGGTTGAAGATGAGGGAGTTGATGAGAGACAGTTTTCCCTTGTGAGCATTAGAGAATAGAATGACCATTGCAGTGAGATTACAAGCCACACCTAGGGCACAGATAATTCCTAGTAGGGCTGGCACCAGAACCCTGAGCTCCCCAGGGTCTAGGTGTTGGTGCAAATTGTGTTCATTGAATGACCACATCTCTATGGAGCTGTTCACCACAGTTGCATTGTTGCCAATCAAAATATCCATCTTTTCAAAAAATACTGTTTATTATTTTTTTTTAAAAGATAACAAAAAATGAATGATTTTTAAAAAAACTGATTTAGTAAAAAATATCTGATATATATACAGTTTAATAGCCACACAAGACAATGTTATCAACTGAAAATCTAATCAGAGTGGAGCTCCTGTTGGTCTCTGGGTTTATTCTGAGACACGGTGATGCAGCTCCTGCAGCTGGTTATAAAGATGCTGTTTGATTGACAGCTGCTATCCCCAGCTGAAAAAAAAAGTGCGTAGATAAGAACCTCACGGGGGCCAATTAGAAAAAGTCTGTATAATGTGCACAGAACAACATATAAATGAAATGTTTCTAATTTAAAAAAAAAAAAAAAAAAACAGAATTGATCAGTTTTTGCAATAAGGCTTTTTTTTTTTTTTTTTTTTTTTTTTTTTTTACATTCCATGCATTTTAAAAAAACATATTATTATTGATAGTCAAGGATTCTGTCCATGAAATAGTTTTTTTTATAGTTGCAAAGACATTAAGTTAATACAAAAAAGATCAGAACATGTAACTTCTGCAACATTCATCACTAAGTGGTAGCAAAATAATTTAGTATATTTAGTATATTTTAGTATATTTTTGAGTAACATGAATATTCAGTAGACATTAAGGTATCTGTTAATGTGGCTGATGATTCAAAATCAACCACCAACTGTGTCCAGTTGATGATCAGTTTCCCCTTTTGTTTCCAGAAGCCACACTTATTTTTTCCCATTTCTTCCACAAGAGGGCGACATTGTATCATATTCAACACTAATGCACTAAACCAGGGGTCTCAAACTCATTTTCTTCAGGGGCCACATTCAGCCTGATTTAATCTCTAATGGTAAAATTAAAACATAATAACCTATAAATAATGACAACTCCACATTTTTGTCATTGTTTTAGCGCAAAAGAACCCCATAAAGTTATGAAAATACTATTATAATTTATCCAAATTCAAAAAAAGTTAAATTTCATAAGTGAAATAAGGACAATTTTAACAATATTCTGCCTCAATTTATCATTCGTCCATGTGTTTTATTATGGATCAGATCTAGAAAGACACTAAACTCTTAGTAACAGAAGCAGAAAATGGTTCAAATTGTGTCTTAATTTTCTTTAGACATTTCAAGTTGTTTATATTTGTTCAGGTTATTCACATTTTATTGTTACAGAATAGTTTGTAAATGTAATTTCATATTATTTGTTGCAGTGAAACAATGACAAAAATTTCCAGCTGTCATCATTCATAGGCAAAGAAAAAACTGATAAGAACATATGGACTTATTTAAGAGGTTATTATGATCTTCATCCCATGGGCCGTATTGGAAGTGTTGGCGGGCCGCATTTGGACCCCGGGCCACATGTTTGAGACCCCTGCACTAAACAATTGATTCACATTCAGGTGGAAACCAGAAGAAACCGAGCAACACAAGGTATGAACTTGCACCTCTTTATTCTTTTTTATTCAAAGAAAGTCCAGTAAGCATAAAGACTGCATGGTAAGTAGTTGCATTTCAATACATTCTCAGCTATAAAAGTTTTTGTTTCAATTAGAAGTGTCACAAAGGAGGTTGTTTAGAAGACATTAACTGTTTAAAGGAATCACACTTAATAATTCCCTGATTTCACAGAGTTTAATTAGACCTTTTGTCTGCTTTCTGTAATGGGAGCTAACACAAATCTGAGTCCTACCGAGGAAAGGAACTGATCAGTGCAAAAAAAAAGTTCAACCTTCTACTGTTCCAGGTTCCTCCTCATCAACAAGAGGAAAAAGATGGACAGGCACCACAGCGATTAAAAAGTATTGTCAAACTGGCTATGTTTTGTAGCCATTGGAGAAATAAATTTGAACCTATTTAACTTGCATAGTGCTTAACATGATCTGTTGGCATTCATTTAACTAAGCAGGCTAACCATTTCATCCGAGTCAGATCCAGTGCATGCAAAAAACTAGTTCAAGAGCTATGCTATCATTATGGAATGCCAAGAAATCTCAACTTGGTGCTCATTTGTACAGGTATATAACATAAAAAATGTAAGGATCTGCCATTTCCAAATCATTTTCAGCACTATGCAAATAAAATAACAATGACTAAAAGATTGTATTAATGTGGCATGGTTGACATCAGACTGACTGCAGTGTGTGATAAGGGCAAAAATTACTCTGTACACATCACAGCGTCCTCCCCTGAACTCACAAAGCATGTAGCCGGTGCTATAACATTATCTTGACTACATTGCCTCAAGCACTTTTTTCCACTTGGGACTGTAGTGGAGCTTTTCTTTTGTTTCTGTTTAGAGCGAAATAACGAAAAACAGAAGAAGAAGAAGAAGAAGGAAAAAAAAAAGAGAAAAAAAAAGAAAATTCCTAAGTTAAGTTCCATTTGAAACATTCACACTCCTGCCTTGTACTCAAGTCCCCCTACCCCCCCCCCTCCCACACCCACTACATCAAACCCCACATACCAAAAGAAGGCACCACAGCTTCTAAACAGACTCACTGACTGAGAAGGACTTAACAAAACAACAGCATTAAATAAAACCATTGATAGCCTGGCAGGGCTTCATTCACATCACAGACTACAGCAGTCTCACCAGGAACACACAAAATTGGTACGAGAAAGACTGACCGTGTTGTGTCACAGGCAGAGAAAACTCACTTTCTGGAATCAAATTAACAGTCTCTTCCTCTTTCTGCAGCAGTAGGTTGTGCTGTCCAAATGTTGCCCCTGTTACAAACCACAGGCTGATCACATGCACTGTTGCATGAGCAGACTAAAAGACAGGGGGCGCTGTTGCTACATGACAAAGCTCCATCATGTAAGCAGGCTTTCAGTCTGTGTGCTCTATGTTCAGTGTACCCACACCTCTCCTTTCTCCAGGGTCCAGAGGGCTGCTACATCACACATTATTCATGCAGCAAACCTCTTGTTGCATAACAGCACAGGATTCACTTTATCTGCATGTCCGCATGGCTAAATAAATTAAATATGAAGTCCAAGTGAAGAATGAAAGTTCATTCTCAATTTCAAGGAGCCTTTTTTTTTCCTTAAATTTTCTTCAGCTGTATCCATGTATCCCAGTCTGGGGATACTCTTCTTAGCAGAGTGGCATTATTTGAAGACTAGCAGCAACTAAACACAGGAAGAGGAGAAGGAGGATGTAGCAAACAGCTCCAGATCTCCCCTTAATCCATCCCTACTTTTCCCTGGAACCCCTCATGTACAGGGTCAGGGGTCAACCGGGGCAGATTGACCTTTAGTTGACCTTGTCTTGGAAGATGTAGAGGTTGTTTGTGGCCGCTACAGCGATGATGTTCTCATGTGGGTGCCATGTGGTATGAAGGATCTTCTTGCTGAAGTCTAAACTGTCAACGCTGATTTCATCCTTACGCCGTTTTCCTCCTACACACACCTGCAAGACGACAAAAAGGGTGAAATATCAATCAGGTGCTTGTTACTATTAGTAATGATGACTGGCAAAATATCAAATATTAGGTCAGATAAAAAATAAAACTTAAGCTTTACAAAAAACAAAAACAGAATTAGGATTTAAAATTGCATATTGGGTAAATATGCAATATATGCACTATCTATTTGACCATTTTCTTAGCTATGCATAGTTTTATGTTCTTCTTTTGTAGATACTAAATGGTGCGTTTTGTTGTCACTTTTTCTGACCTTTTTGAGTTTTTCCACAAATGATGTGTCATCAAAACCACCAAAATTAACAACAACTGAGTTAATACTATGCAATTATTAAATAATTAAATAATAATAATAAAAAACCAAATGAATCATGCTTTAAAAACAAACCAAAATGAAAAGACAAAGTGAAACAAAGGGAAAGTTAATGAAAATTAGGTATCAACTGAATAGAATAGAATGCCCACATTTTATTGTCATTCAAAAACATAAACCAGCTATTAAATTAAATTAAATTACAACACTTAGAGTCTGACATACACAATAAAAATCTGACATAAAATAGGAGAAAACATAAAAAAATAAAACAAATTACAAAATGTACAAAACTAACTGCAATTGATAATAAAAGAATAATATATTGCACAGGAATATAGTGGTAAACTAAACTAAACATGGTGATATAGAGGTGAAATTACACCTAATATAGGTTATTTAAAGGGGAACATTTCCAGAAGGTGCATTGTATGGATATGGATAAAAGAAAGTGGAATCACAGTAGGTTCAAATTTGACTTATAATGATACAAAATATCTAATAAATAATATTACTTTCAATATGACAGAGATTGATAAGAGCTGCTGAGAAATTACGTACCTTCCGAGGCTTAAGAATAGCCCTTGGTTTACTGTTCTCTCTCGATGCTTCTAAAGTGACATCTCGTTTTGTGTTCCGGTCAAACATACGGAAGAAATTATTATAAGAGCCGGTCATTATGACACTGAAGAAGAACAGAAGAGAACAGTTAGTGAAATAATAATATATGAATATACAGATGGATTTGACAGAAAGAAAGAATAAAATCCCACCTGTCTGAGCCATTCCAAACACACTCAAATTTGTCAAATATGCAGTCGTTCTCATACAAAGAACAAAGTTTCCCTCGTAAATAGTCGTGAACCTGAAAAAAATTAACACACACATATACACTATTAAAAAAATCCTGTTGTTTTTACAGGGAAAAAATGGTAGCTGTGGTTACCAGAACAATACAGTAAAAAAAAACACCTCAACAGTTATCATATTTACAGAGAAACATGTAGATTTAAGATTTTAAACATGTAGATTTAACATTGAATAGACTGGCCCTTACATACATGGACCTGCAGGTGGCCACAGTGTTTTCTAAATCAACCAGGACTAAAGTAGGAGACATTTGTTATATGTTGTTTCTGTTTTTCATGTTTAAGCTGTTGCATATTAAAAAAAAGATTAACTACTACTACTGGGTTCAGTGTCTTCATGTGAACAGTCAGAGATAGACTTTGAACTGTCAACACTTTGGTCATTGGATGAACTATTCTACCAACTGAAACACAGCCACTTATTATTTTACATATTTAAAACCTGAAATTGTTAAATATTTACTTCTTTATTACTTTTTAATAATAATATTTTAACATTGTGGTCTTGTCATTTAAATTGATTTTCTCAAACAATACATACAAATCTGGTTTTAACACACTCTTCCTGTAAAAAAAACCCCAAAAACATAGCTATAATTAATTTAATCATTTGCATGAAAATCTTCTCAACAACTTTGCATTGTATTTCCACTAAAAAAATGTTTTTATATTGTGGTTTTACAACTTTTTGCCATTAATTCTAGTCATTTTCACAGTGCAGACACACGCACACACAACACGTGAACATCAAATACTGGAATTGTTGTTGGTTTGTTATTGGTTCATCACAGCTAGTAAAACTATAATCTGTGCATCCATATGCTCCACTTTCAGTAATCCTTCCAGACGCTAAGATGCAAGATAGCAGGTGGAGGCGTTGCTGGAATTGGATCCAGAATCCCTTGAGCTCAGCTGATGGCCTTATCAATTGTGACCTGCTCTAAAATGGCTTCCCCCTGATCAGACCATGTGGATCTGACCCTGGTGACCACACAGTGGGAGGTTTTGCCCTTTAGGTTGCATCAGGACTGACACTATCTATCTTCACTTACGAACAGTCAGTTCAATAAGCCCTCCTGGGGTAATTGCTACAGATGACATGGTTACAGATTGGCAGGGTGACAGCGAAACAGGATTATGTTGAGTGATTAGTTTGAAATCAATATGTTTTGATCTTTACTAACTTGAGCATCTGAGAATTATCTTTGGAGGCTTCAAGCTACTCCACAAGACATGTAAAAGCATGAAAAGAAACGTACCTGGTATGTCTCGAGTGGTTTGTTCTCCATTTGAAGGTCCCACACTTTGACAGTGAGGTAGTCCCTTGTCATCAGGTAGCGCCCGTTGTGGCTGAACTTCACGTCAGAGATGGATGAGATGATTTCAGAGAAAAAAGAGCGAGTGGAGGGATCTTCCGGCTCCTCAAAGTCTAGAAAAGGAAAAGCACATGAAGCTGTTATCCTTTGACAGATAAGACATAGGAGGTTTTAAAAGAGATGTTTTTTTTTTTTTTTTTCAATGAGCGAGTATTTTTTTATTATTTGCTGGAAGGATAAAAAAAAAAAAAAAAAAAAAAAAAAAAGTTTGGGTAGTGGAGGATATCTTTAGCGGACACTAGAAGACACAACAATAATGTGAGGATGCAGGGAATGCTGCAGCAGCTGCATCTCTTTTGCAGGATTATTTCTGTGTGTGTGCTCAGGGAGACAGTCGTGGGTCAGCATGCTGGGTAAATATTGGTTATGATTCATATTGATTTTGGCAGCTGCTGATCTGTGTGCAGGCCAACACGCCGGGGATAAGAGCCAGGCATTCCATCGTTAGCTGTCAAGTTATTGTTGCTCCTACTCCTCCTCCACCTCTTCTCCTCCTCCCACCCCCCCCCACCCTCTCTCTCTCTCTCTCTCTCTCTCTCCAAAAATGCCCCACCATTCTCCCCCTCCCCTTCCTCCCTCCTCCTCCTCCTCCTCCTCCTCCTCAGCTGAAGCCTGGAGAATAGCTCTGTGATGTGTCAATGGGGAGCCTAACAAGGGATGCAGCGAGAGAGATGAAAAATAGGGGGATGAGGAAGGGATAAGAAAAACAAATCAATGTCAAAGTGCTGCGCCCATTTGAGCCCCGCTGGATTTGTGTGTGTGTCAGTGAATGAGTGTTTGTGCATAAATGGACGTGTGGATTGTGTGTATGTATATATGCATGTGTGTGTCCCTGCTCTCCCTCCCTGTCCCACTTCAGGGATATATAATAGGGTCCCTGGGGAGTCGACAGAGGGGTCCCATTCATTGTAGGGGGCTTTAGTGATCCTCAGTTCTCCTCTCCTATCCATCTATCCATCCAGGCTCTAAAACTGATTGATTCTCACATCCTTCTAGTTTTATGTCCAAGGGAATGGGATGGAGTTTTATTGTAGATGTTTTTGTTGTTTATGTAGGAGGTTTGGGAAGTCGTATGTGTGCGTGGGTGTCAAGAGAAAGAGGTGTTGATGTGTGGGAAGGAGGGCGTCTTACATTGCTGTGGGCTGTACGAGTTCACGCAGAGAGACAGTAGATCGGTATTAACAGACCTGTCCTAAGGCTAACGAGAAAACCTGCCTGAACTCTGTGTGTGTGTGTGTGTGTGTGTGTGTGTGTGTGTGTGTACCCAAGTCAAATCTCACCAACAGGACACAGCTTGTCTGCACAGAGGGCAGCTGCTAGCATCATCTTACCTTTAAATCTACTTCTTTTTTTTTTAAGCTCTCATGTGAAATTCAACAGGCCACATTAGCACACGGTCCAGTGAATGCATCAATACGTCTGAGGAAATGACTGACATTATCGAACAACAAGGTGTGTCCATGAGAGACTAATGCAATTGCTCTTAAGCCATTGATTTTCCAGCGAAAATGCCAGTGTTTTCATTATTCATTCAACTAAAGTGTGTGCATGTGATGTTAAGCTTAAGTGAGGGCCATTCATTGTTTAAGACAAAGAGATTCATTGATGGGATATCAATCCTGGCATATTGAACAGGGGGAAAGTCATGTGTCATCGCCTCACAAAGATGGAGCTGAAGCAGAAAGAAAGTAATGTGATTCAGCAGTTATGATCAATAGTCTATTAGGAAATATGAATTTTATTCCTCATTTAACACTATTGACTAAACTATTGTAGAAATAATAGGGATGCATCACTTGTTAAATTCTTGGCTGATACTTCGAATAACATTCAATGTTACTTCATCTCTATATTATGTTTTTGTTGTTATTTGTCCTTGCTTCAGTAGTCTCTATTCATTAATTTTCAGAACAACTTAGTCCTTGAGATGATTATTAGGTACTGGAGTCTATTCCTTCACCACAGGATGTGTGTGGATGTGTTGTCAGTTCATTACAAGGAAAGAACCTTCACTATATGTACAATAGTTAATATTTTGAAATATTTGATCTCCTCATCACATTGTCTTTGAATGCATACAACATACATACAAATAAGAAAAGCTTTTCTGACAAATAAAATATCTAGCAGTGCCATTGGTGAGAAGACAACTTATATGCCGATGTCATAATTGGTAGATAGAAAGAAATTAAAAAAATAAATAAATAAATTGGCAGATAGCAAATATTTGTTGATGTCCATCTAATATACCACTGTATCAATACTCTTTAATGCCTACAGATATTTTATATGATTTAAGATGATGTGATATATTTATTAGTGCATGTAGTTTAGTTGTAGTTTATGTATCCCTGAGATGTCCACCACATCACCAATGAGCCCTCTAATCAGGACCATAGACCCTCCCCGAAAGTTCATTCCAAGCACATATGATTAGAAAGGATTATTTATTATTATTATTATTATTATTTATCTTCCTTTAGTCCAGAAGTTGTCAAGCATGATTTCCAGACATCTAGATAGAGAGCATTTTCTCATGCACAGGTTCTTAGTATCATGTTTGAGTTGCATGATAATTTGATAATCAGTGATATATTAATTAATTAATATATTGAAGTAGCACTGTCATTGTATCAACATGTGCTCTGTCGACAACTCAAATCAACTAAGAAAAATATAGTTCAACACCGTTTTAACAATACAAATTTTTGATGAAACTTTGTACTAGTCCATATGTTTTATGTAACACAAAACTATGTATGTCATTAGACAGAGACCACATGAGCAGATCTATGTCTGTTTCTTTTACAGACTGAAAGAGGGCTTTCATCCACTCTGGTACAGTCTAACACTTTATGTCAGGACCCAGCACACACAGAAACTGAATAAATAGCTCCTCATATTAAAACTGCAAAGGCAAAAGTGGATGCTTTTGACAGGGGTCCCACTGAACTACCATACAATGTTGTTTTAAAAAGCACAAAGTAAAAGAGAAACAGAAAACACTGGAACAAAGTGATTGATGTAGTCATGAAAAAGTGAAACGACAGAATAAAGCACATGTGAGATATAACAAAACATTTCTCTGTGGGGTGTGTGCCCCTGTGTGAAGCTGCATAAAATGTACGACAAAATGACATCACTGTTAATGTGGTGAATGCTTTTTAGAGAACCGTCTGTAGATAGGAGGAAAGAATAAAACAGGAGAGAACAGGTAATGAGGCAATTTGGATTTTGGAGGAATAAGATGAGACATAAAATATTTGTCGAAAGCTTTATATGATACTTGTCTTCATATTTGCCATCACACACCCTGCAGGTACTCACATTTGCAGTGTTTGTCACAGAGTGCAGCCTGTCTCATGTCACAGAGGCGTATGGAGCCCTTGCTACTGCTGTAGGCAAATGTGTGACACTGCTGCGGATGAAACTCTGCTGAGGTGATCACCTCCGTCAGCTCCTCCATGTTGGCTGGTTTAATGTCCACAATGTCTGAGAGGGGGGGGGGGCGCTAAGGAACAATTACCATTTGATCCACATGATTTGCATACAGATGTTTTTTTTTTTTTTTTTTTTTTTTTTACAAACCTGCATCACAGTTTTTAATATTTTCTAATAGGTCAAATTTTGTCTAGATGTTAAAAATCTATCTATCATCCTACTGACATATTATACTTGTTTGAAAATACAATTAGAGGATACTGAAGCTGCGATCAGTGATCTCCAGGTTCCACAGGTTCACTCTGAGGTCATCAGTGGAGATAAATGTCTGAAGGTCAGAGTTGACAGAGATGGAGTTGATGTGGTAGGTGTGAGCATTACTGAAGATGCGCCTGGCTGTAGCTTCAACCATTAAGTCCATTGGCTGCAACACTGGCACCTGAAGGTAAAAAGAGACACATTAAAAAACAGGGAATTTAAACATAAAGAATGATCTATGCGAGTAGTAATATTCAGTAATTCAGTTGATAAGTAACATTCATCCTAAAGGCTTTGAGGTGGCTTATGTTCTGGAACAATGTGATATTTTCCCCTGGGCCATAGATGTATATCTCTATGTTTATGGATATAATGCAAACAGTGGCACGTGAGCTTGAATTTTGTGTGTATGAACAGCCATTCTATCTGTGTGTGTGTGTGTGTGTGTGTGTGTGTGTGTGTGACACCAGGGCTTCACATGACATTTACTCTACTTAATGAAACAGAGACAGTGACTGAATGGATCCCGAGCTGTTTGATGAGCTGCTTCAGTCTGATGGTGAATATCTGTTTGTTAGTGAGGGATCCTGTCTCTCTCTCTCTCTCTCTCTCTCTCTCTCTCTCTCTCTCTCTCTCTCTCTCTCTGTGTGTGTCTCATATATAAGTCCTGAGGAAGCCATTCCTATTTGTGTGTTTGTGAGAGACAGAAAAGTGAGAAAGCAAAGAAGGCAGGGAGAGAAATGGCCTGAAGGCTTCGCCAGGCCCTGCTGAGGAATGATAACTAAACTCTACAGAATTAAGGCAAGCTCAAACACACACACACATATACACACACAGGGTTTCACAGTGTAGCTCTAGCTTCAAAGAATCCCAGCACCAGTCTGTGTGCAGCCCCCCGTTGGCCAGATAAAACCCAGACAAAGAGAGAAGGGAGGGGTGGGAGAGACGCGAACAAATCGGCTGCTTCTTCTCTTTTTCTCTGGTTTGTTGCTGGCACTGACAGAGAGACATGGCAGCCCAGCAGGCTGCTGTATCTCCATGGGTGTCACTTCATTTCCATGTCTTTCAGTGGCTGTCCAGAGAGACACGAAGCATATTAACCCATAACCCCTAACACTGACAGTTACACTCTCCAGTCTGCCCTTGCACCTTTATGACGACCCCACAGTCTTCCTTACACCACATAAACATGAAGGTGATACATGGAGATACTATACCTGATGCATTATGTTTATAATGTTACCTAAAAAATATATTTTAAACATCAATTATCAGTTTGATGAAAAACACAAAAGAAATACAAACTTTGATTTATGGCTGTATGTATTAATTTAGATATTTTGTGCATTTTTTTTTCTTGGAGATAAGTATTTCTAAGCCATACATCTCCTTTTCACCTTCTCCCCTGTGCAGATTTCACAGCCTGTAAACAGGATTGCCACAGTACCCGGCCTGTCCTCCAGGTTGCTATGATCCCCCAGCCAGCCAGACAAAGAGGGACAGACACGCTGAACACAGCACTAATCCACTATGGCAGACACACACACACACATACACTCACACTGTCCTGTGTGCCTGCCCTCTTTGTGTGGAAATTAAAGAGGTAGTGGGATGATAAGAATGAGGAGAGGGGGAGACATGGAGGGGGTGATCCATCCACCCCTTCACCGTCTCAGGACACATATTGATCACACATTCTCATTTCGCAGTAAAAACAAAGTCAGTCCTAATCCTAAATTCTCTGAACCCAATGTGCTTGGTGCTGGAAGAGCAGTGAAAATGAACTAATGATGTTCCTCTAGTGTTTTAAAGGCAAAGTGAGTCAGGTTTGGGAATTGGGAAGTATTGCAAAAGTGGTTTTGCAGGATTAAAGGCTATAATAGCAAGATGAGCTTTTTTTTTTCTACACAGATTTAATGTGGATACTGAGGATTATTAGCACACCTTCCCAGACACAAGTTCCCTAAAGGCCATCGTTGACTTTCCACTGGTGTATTAACTCCTTGGATTACTTCATTAAAAACATATGTAGTCACAATTATGAGAATATCTGACTGGGAATGTGTTGTAGTTCCTCTTTTGCTACATCAATAGAAGTGCAGAAATACACATTGTTGAGCTAAAACGTTTTAGTAGAAATTAGATCAAGATTGTTACTCTCTGGGCATTTAATAAACACTGCATTTATGGCTCTGAAATGACCCACTTTTATTAAATATTTAATAAATATTCATGCACATGCTGAAGATTTTCATTTGACCTTTATAGAATATCATTAATCTGTTTAATATAAGTGGCCTAAAAAGCCCTCGTGTATTTGCTTTACTGGATTTTTTTTTTTTTTTTTTTTTTTTTACAACATTTCCCTTGCCTTCACATCATAAACTACCATTTGCCTCAGGCCAAACAGTGAAATATTAACACTTGCTGGTACACTAACTGTACAGCCAAGCACAGTACTCCTCATAAACACATGTCACCTCAGGTGTTACACATGATTTTTTATGTGACTTTACCCGTAGCGAGGTGATGGTCGATGGGTCTCTAATCCGTCCATCTTCATCTTTCAAGTTGTAGCCCTCTGGACGTTTATCTCTCTCACTGATCTTCCACAACTTTACTGTTTTGTCTGAGATGTAGAGATGAAACAAAGAAATACACAAACATGCTGAGAAACAAAAATACAGTTGGAAGATGGCTCACTACAGTGAAGCTCAGATACAAGATGGATGCGGGGGGTTGGGCAGCCAATCTGGCATGTAGCTGGGCAGGAGCCAGCTCAGATGATGAATGGTAGCTCCTGTGTTGATTCTGATGTCATTGATATATCTCTCTACAAGTTGACTACATTTCACTGCTGAAATATACGACTGAAGGGCAATTTCCAATTCTACATCAAATAAACACCAGTTACATCCCATTTTCTCGCTCCGGTGAGGAAGATGGCAGCAGCAGTCAGGTTGTTGTGTGTGTGTGTGTGTGTGTGTGTGTTTTTTTTTTTTTAATTTCCGCTGTGAATATTGGTGTCAGAGCAGTGAGGCCATCACCACAGGACCCTCCACCATCTGCTCCAGCCACCGCTAGCACTTCTGTAGCAGCCATGCATGAAGCACAATCTGCAAGATGTCTCTCCACTGATGTGTGTGAGTTTGTTAGGCCTACTGTGGATGTGTGGTGTAGTGATAGCTTTCATATATGTTTATGTGTGTTCACGCTGTGGCAGCCATGCGTTCAGTTCTCAGTCTGAAGCATTTCTGCTGGTGGCACTTTCGTAGCCAAATGAGACGCCAATGCATTCTCACAAACATTATCATAGATATTTTCATGTGATATGAATGTCATATGAATATCACACAATTTTTTGCTCCAGAATAAATTGCATTTTGCTTTAGCATTCCATATTTTCTGCCACTGTGCAATCTGATCCCAGAAGTGCATCTTACCATTGGTGGAGAGGAGAAAGTAGGCGGCATTCTGCTGAGGAAGCCATTTGATCTTGTTGATCTTCTCCTCAATCTCCAAACTCTTCAGGTAGTCAAACTCTGGCTCGTGACTCTGGAATGTGCTGTAAACATTGTACTCCCCTCGGCGCTGGGGCTGGCTTTTACTCTGCCAAAGGAGAGACAGAAACAGACCTGTTGACTCTTATTTTCACAGAATAAAATACTATATTACTATGATATTAACAATAAGAGTACAGTTACTATTTGATAAAATTGCATGCATTTCTGTTATTCTGTACATATTATATAGACAAATAGTATGTGAATCAATATATTTCAAGCTTTTATTTATTTAGATTTTGCTGATTACGACTTACAGCTTCAGAAAACACACTTTCAAGCAATATTCCAATTTTTGAGTGTTTGCGTTTGAAGTTTTAATAAGCTTTAAATCATAATTAGCAAAATTACATTAAAGAAATGCTTGAGATATCCCACTTTGCATGTCATGAGTCTATAAAATGTATCAGGTTCAACTTTTATCTTGAATTACTTGAATAAAACAACTTTTACACTATATTCTAATGTTAAAGTACCTATTCATCAGTGTTAGTACAGGCTGATTAGAGACACCTTTTAAAATAACACTTCTACTATGAGAATTATTTGTCTTTTTAGTTTTTGATGTTTATTTGAGCTTCAAAATAAACCCTTATAGGTATCTAAAAGTATTAAATCCTTTTGCCTCAAGTTTAATGTTCCTAGGTTGTCAAAGCCGCTCAGTAAAAGGGCAGAATAATTAGTGTTGCATTGTTGGCATTTCATACCTCCTGCTCCCTCTGGAAGACAACCACTCTGCCTCCTTTATCCCCGGTGGCCAAGAGCTCCCCCGATGAGTTAAACTCCACCGTTGAGATAATGTCAGCTGAAACACACGAAGCAGTTGAGAGAATAGGGGGAGAATGTCAGTGTGAATGAAGCCAAAGCTGTCAAAGTATCAGTCAACAGACAAAAACACAGATAAAACCTTCTGGTAACACCTGCTTGAGTGACTGCTAAAAACAAATCAGGACAATCTTGGAAATTCTGTGACAAATGAACAGACAACTCTCCAGCACAGATAACCTAGTTTGGTGAGATATGGGTTAGGAGACGCCCGTGGATGAGACACTGCATGGTATGAACTAATTCCACTTGTCTGATTGAAGTGAGCCAAAAATGTGTCATCTAATTGCATCGCTGCTTCTAACAGGAGAAAACTGCCACACTAATAATGCCATTCATCTCTCTCCTCCTTGCTGTAAGACCCCCACTGCTCAGTGACTCTCCTGTGCCTTAATTAAAAAAAAGGAAATCCTAACCTAGACTATAACACAGCTGACGTGTTCAGATATCTGTGAAACTTTGAGCATATTTTAGTAAGAACACCCAAATATAACAGTAGTAACAAAATATGACAACCTCATTGACACTCCCCTGAATCATCTCTGATTGTCTTTGCATACAGTAGCCTTACTGAAAAGTAAATAACAGACACCTACCCTTAAGGTAGCTTTTCCTCTCCTCCTCAAAGACATACATCTGTCTGGATTTAGGAGAGGCTAATGGTGACTGTAATTATTATAGAGCCCCAGGCTAAAAAGGCATGGCATAATGTCTGTCACCCACCACAGCAGAGACAAGCCCACTGTTTAACAGTGACAATAATATTAAACAGAGAAAGAGAGGGAGAAAGAGAGCGCATGTTGTTTTGTACCCCCACGCCCTCTGTGGACCTGCTACTGGCGGAGCTCTGAACAGGAAAGGGGAATGTTGCTATGGAGACCGTTTCCATCTCTAGCAGTCGGAGGGCTGTACAGTATGTGTGTGTGTGTGTGTGTGTGTGTGCCAATAGCTCTCAGACTTTAGTTGCTGATGCTAGCTGTAATTCAGCAGAAGAGAGAGTGCTGCAATAGAGTGAAAACCTAATACTGCATCCGAGGGAATGTGTGTAGTTCAATGCAGCATACAACTTCAGACAATAGATTCCCTGAAGTATGCACACTCCTCCACGTAAAACTACTGTGCATTGTAAAAAAAAAAAAAAAAAAAATCCAGCCAATGACTAAGGGCAGCGTCTTTGTGTGTGTACTACCGTATACATTTTCCTCTTCCTCTCATTAACAGTTAAGGAGACACCAGAGGGATTGGTTATAGTGTTGATAATGAGTCGACGGAGAAGAGGAGGGGTCTATCGTAATCGTGTTTGAATCCAAAAAGTAATAATGTTTCACAGACAAGACAAGCTGTGACCTAATTACAGCCTGGGAGAACCCCACTGACACACTATATTGTTATCACTTATGTCAAATGCCATATACGTGCTCACAAGAACACATGGAGACGTAACATTATTATCTGTTCTTCTCTAACTGCAGATATCGACCTCCTGCATGCACAGAGATGTGCATGTGCAATCCCACCTACCAAACACATACACACACACACATACCACACACAACTGTCTTTCTTAATGCCATCAGGCCAAAGCTACTGGTGTGAATCGAATGGAATCGGCTTAGTGGTCAGCATTCTTGAAGGAAGCTTTTTTTTCCCCCCTCAAACCCATTTCCTCTGTACTGTCTCCCTCACTAACTATCTACTCTCTTCTTCCCTCATCATCAACATATTAAGTCACTGAGGAGAAAGTGTAATTGATGGATGCCATTTAACGAATTTACACACGGATACATCCTTCAATCATCTCGGTGAACGAACAGCGACAGTGGAGGAGCACTGAAGCTGAAACACCCAGTAATGTGATGGAACGCTAAATGAGTTTTTCCTCATGCAAATATATTCAAACCGGGCAAGCCAAGCTATTCAGCCATTAATGGAATTGTGTTTGAATGTGTTTTTCAGATTCAGTTTCAGTAGTGGGGGGAAAAAAAAGAAAAGAAAGATAAGCTGCGGCTGGCGTCACAGGTGGGTGTGGCTGAAAGTCATTTCCAATTGGTTCAGATCAGATATTTTTTTTTTTTTATAACTTGAGCATCAACCATTTCAAGGTAAACTAAAATGAGCAGCAGGCTGTGAGGAAACTGATTAGATGTGTACTTACACACACATACACTCCCTCTCGCTGCAGACCATAACCAGATGAAGCCCATAAATCCTGTGGCCAGTCAGGTCTGACACAGACAGGTCAGCGCTTCTTAGATGCATCAGAGGGATGCTCGGGATAACACACATCCATCACTAGTATTAACTCAGACAAGCCTGTTGGACTGCTACTGTGATCTGTGTGTTCAAGCTCATGTGTGTGTCAGACTATGTATGTGTGAGTGAAATAAAACAGGCAAGGCACAGTGCTTATCTGTCTCTATTCACCAATCTGAACCTCAATAACCCCCTTCAGCATGTAATATAGAATTGAATCAAACCAATTGGATGGAAACATAGATATGCATTGATTCTGGAATGAAAACACAGGAACACCAGGAGGGGAGTGAGGATACTGAATGTATTTATAGATACCAGAATGTGTAACTTGCATAAGACAAAACAGAAAGCCCCAGTGAATAAAATAATATGCGTAAAGTCTGACTCTGTTTGATGTAGAGATATGAGGAGATGGGAGTGTTTATGCTTTAAGTAGGTCAATGAAAGAATATACAGTGAATCTCATCAGGAAAGACAAACAAACAAAGTCTAAAATAGGAACACACTGGCTAACCTCTAGAAGCCACCTAATCCTATGAAAAACAACAAAACAAACTGTGGCTTGATCAAATTACACCAATAGGGTTGTGTAAGACTTACAGATCCAAAATGGTGCAAGTGCAATGGAAAGCTAGTTGCATAAGCACGCAGTAATTCCAGGTAGAGGGAGGGACGTGAGAGTAACATGGTGTCGGGTAAATGCTTTGTTAGCGTTAGGAGAGGATTACAGTAGTTGTGCTGAGCTGCCTGCATCAAAGGATCAGGCTGGGGATAAATTCAGACCTGCTATCACACTCATTTGCCACTCCAATTCTGTCTGTGATTAATAACACTATGTTATGTACAATAACACACATCTATCTATCTATCTATCTATCTATCTATCTATCTATCTATCTATCTATCTATCTATCTATCTATCTATCTATCTATCTATCTATCTATCTATCTATCTATCTATCTATCTATCTATCTATCTATCTATCTATCTATCTATCTATCTATCTATCTATCTATCTATCTATCTATCTATCTATCTATATTGTTTATGTCCAGTGTATATATTTTTGTCTTTAACAGGCTGCTGATAATGGCCTCATTTTAGGCCCACCACTATGGAGATCAGTCAAAATGTTAAATAAATACTAGTGTGGTACCCAGCCATATGATTAAGGCTTTATTAGTTCCTCACAAAGCAGCAGAGCACAATGCAGGTCTCCTCATCTGAAGAGCACGACTCTTTGTAAGATCTGTGGTGAACAAGCTAATTAACCTGGTTTCTTCAGGATCAGCCCCTTGAGAGTGAAACGCTGTGTATGCATGTGTGTGTGTGCACTTTATTGTACGTGCGTGCTTTTCTTGTATCCCTGCACTCTGGGGAGCTGAGGGTGAAATGGGCGAGACGTGTTACTGCTTCACTTCTCACACTTCATTAACACGTAGCTGTGGCACACATCTGACTGCAGACACAACACAGGATGGGGCGAAACAGGAAGAGAAGTGAGAAGAACTGAAATAAGAGATCGATCCTTACACGTGCCCAACTGAATACCAAGAGGGATCGTTTCTTAATTCTTTTTTATTAGGTATTCTCTCAGAAATCGAGGATGTGAAAGGGGGATGGGAATAAGGGAGGGTGCATAGAATTATAATACAGCACCAAAACAAAAGCTGTCTCTCTCTCTCCCACTCTGTGTATCTGTGTTGCTTTGGTGTAATCCCTTTCATCTCTCTGTTTGGTCTTTTTTCAAGGCTGAAGTGAATCAAACATGAGGTGGATGCTAAACAAACCCAAATCATGTGTCTACATTGACCTTACCACCTTATGTACATGTACAATTTCCGGTCACATTATTCCTTCACCAGGACATAGGAATTGGCTATCAAAACTTACAAATGTGTTCCATTATAAAGTCCAGAAAGGTCAAACACTCCTTAGCCTTTGGGCTAACTGCGTGCTGAATAACTCACTCTTTGAGCATCTATCACAGCAGCAGTAAACACCTACTGACCAGGAGACCACATCACATTGGAGAAACAGGATATTTTTGTTATAATCCTACAGTAGCAACTCCACGGGTATTCTTTAATAAATTCTCATTAAATTTTCATGGAGCTGTAGACTTAATAAGAGGCTAATCAGGGGATGAAAGCAGCAGCTGAATAAGGAGTGAGACTCAACCCAACTTCACAGCTTGCCATTAAGCACCCGCCTCCCCCACACATACATATACACATTATCTTTCTTGCGCTATGTGCTGAGGCGGGGCTCTGTGTTTTGAGTGTTTCATAGTGAATAATGGATGGGACCTGGGGGTATGGTGGGCTAAGTCTTTTTATGCTGGGGTCCTAAAGTGTGGCCCCAGGCCGTTTGCTTTGGCACAGCCAACTATGCTCTACTCTGCTCTCATCAGCAATAGTAATAAAGGCTGTGTGCGCTGTGTTGCGAGACTGCATCAGTATTCAGTGAGGCTATAGGGGTCACATCACACAGAAGCTTGTACTAGCATCAGATAAACATATAAGGCAGCAAAGGCGAGAGACAAAATGAGAGAAAGAGGGGGTAGGGGAGAGGAGAAAGAATGGATTACATGTCCTCCCAACAGATCTTTAGGTCATTGTTCCGGTGTCTCAATTGTAACGGACCAGAAATCAATACCAAAGCAGACATTAGGTTAGGAAGTGCCTCATAGCGGTGAAGTTATTTACATTCAACACCTGCTGTTTGACAGTTCCATCCATTATCGAAACATTCAAGGTAGAGATTATGAAAATGAACTGCAAGCTGTGTTGAAGGCGTGTAACAGTCCATTGATTCAACACATACCGATATACATAAATGCAGCGAGACACACATGGTTATGTAGCCATGAACTATCAGTTATATCACCATTAGCAATGTGTCATCTGCAGATGGCTGGTGAATGCAAATCATATATTCATAATGTAATTTTCTCTATATGTGTCAGTCCCTCTGCTAACTTTGATTTAATCTTGAGGACACTTTGAAATTTCTATGGGTGAACAGCAAATTTAATAAATGTCCATGTACAGAATCAATTTAAATGCCCATATATATACCCACTGAGGCGTGGGATTGGTGTGTGGCAAAGGTCACTGAGAGTGACATCATTAAAATGTGACATCATTAAAGTGTCCTGCTGGTATGGGCAAGTGTGGCCTGAGGGAAATCCCTACCAGCCTGTCGGTACATATCCAGCACTGAAGCTGTGTGACTACGAGTGTGAGTGTGTGTGTGTGTGTGTGGTCTGAATGAATGGACTGTGATGTAGCCTGATGGAGCACTTGGGTGAATTTACGAGGAAGGGTGATGAACCCAGACACCGGTCATATGATCTCTTGCTGGAGCCTGAATTCAGACCACTTAGGAGACCACGAGTCAGAGGGAAGGAGCACATATACACATACACATTCATGATATATGGGGTGTGACGATCTGCTGTAAATCACCACAATAAAAAAATACAAAAGTACAAGCTTCTTTTTTGAAAAGCACAGATGGACCACAGACTAGACAGCCATGTGCTTCAACATTTTACAACATTGGTTACACTTTCTCGTGATAAATTACTAAGACAGAGTGAAACAGAGACAAACAGACAAAGCGAGAGGGAGATAGGACAAGGCGAAGCTGCAAGAAGAAGATCCCCTCCTGTTTTTCATCACAGCTCACACATCAAACAAAGATATCCATCAAATCCACTCCCACTCCTACCCCCCACTTCACTTCCTCTCGCTCTGAACCAGTGACTGTGTGTTTAGTGGTGACAGGGAATCATCTGTAAGTGCAGAAGCTGAGCAAATGATGATGTGCTGCTGCTTTTTAAATGAAGAAATAAAAAAAAAAAAACATGGAGAGAAGCAGCAGGAGAGCATGTGTTAGCCTCTGTAAGATTCACAGCCCTTTACACCTTGACTTTCTGCCATTTTCCTAGCTGTGCTTGTACCAGGAACATGAGCTGTGGCAAATCAGAGAAATCACAGTGGCTCTGACCCACCCTGCAGCCACAGAAAACCTCTAACAGCCTCTTTTTTTAACTGCTCTGTTGGAGTCTATGCTATTCTTTTCCTTTTCACACCACATACTATTTACGAGGACATTATCAAATAAGAATGTTTAGTTAAGATATATGTATTTTGTCAAAAGCAAGCACAGCATTTCAATGATTATTAAGACTGATTAGTCTGGAAATGTCACTGAGTGTGCACTTTTTCCTTTTTAATGATACCAAAAAGTAATTGTTAAGGTTAATTATTATAAATTAAGGTACCCAATTCAGTAGAAACAAGCAATGGTAAAATACATACTCATGTATAAATTTACATAATTGGAGGCAATCAATTTGGTATCACTGTACTGCACATTGGCATTATGTATTTTATTGTTATGATTATTGCTGTGAGGCTGCTATTCAGTACCCATTGGTTTTTATTATCTAGTGATATCAGATGAGGAGTTTATGTCTATGAGAAATCTGCATATTTAGTGTCTAAAAACTGAAGCTGTATTGAGATGAATGCTGGTCAATGATCTACATAGAGCAAGTACATCTGATTGGTTGGACATGCAGTAAGAGATAGATGGACTATCAAACATTTAACAGGCTGATAATCAGGAAGCAGATTCATGGTCAATGAGGAGGCAATCACATGTGAAGAGGAGAGAGAGAAGGATTTCAGCAGTGGAGGTGGTGGAAAAAAATGCCATTGTTCAGTCCTGTGATATGGATGTACAGCAAAAAAAAAAAGGAAAAAAAAGCTGTGTTAATGTGAATGTGTGTCACAGAGAGATGGAGAGAGAAAGGGAGGGGGATCCATATTTCAATGTGTTGCCTAAAATTAGGGCACCTTTTCTGTCCTTGCTTCAGCCTTTCAATAAGTGAACACAGAATGTAATAAAAATACATTTATTTATCATGTATTCAGACGTTTTGCTCATTGGAAACCCTAGACACTGGAGGAGATGTACCTACAGGAAGCTTTATTTCCTTGCTGACTTTAGTCTACACGGATTAAAGCCCTGATTCCCCTGGTCAGGTTGGTCATCTTAAAATAGGTATGATGGGAAAGCCACCTCACCATCACCACCTCATGATAGAGATGACACACGCAACATTCCAAGCAAGCTGCAGTTTTTGTGACAAATGGACAAAATAATCCTATAATATCCCTACAGCGGCTTATAAAGTGTCTGTGGTGATTAAATATGTTTTAAACGTCATGTTTTTGCTTAATGGTATCAAAATTACACACCCTAATAGTCTGTAGGGTCAGTAATAGCGTCTAATAATAGCATGCGTAAAAATTGATTTGCAGTGCGTTTATTATTTTATTTTTTTGCTTTTTTGCTTTAATATTGGCTTGCCTCTGGCTCCTGCCTAAGGTTTTCCACATATTAAGACATGACAGGTTTTTTAATAAATACCTTCGGTTGCATAGTTATGGTCGCGAAGGAAGCTGTTGTTGATTTTCCGGGTGTCACTCTCCTCCTCCATTGATAAATCGGCTGGTTCGGGATCCTGAAAGCGACAGACCTGCTCCCATCCTGCCCGGTACCGTCAGCAGGCGGGCTGTGGGACCAGCGGGGGGCCTGTCATGGCTCCAGATCTCCGGGGTATTCAACACAAATCACGATCAAATACCTCTGATGATGTATAATACGCGCGGGTCGTGTCCACACACTTCAGGGCGCATCCAACAGCTCCACCACCACGACGCAGTGACAGCCGGTTCCAACAGTGCTGTGCAGATTTAATACCCTAATTATAGCTCGGTGAGTTTGTCTGCTTCACGATAAAACTCATCGATGCGTATTTCCCCCCCCACACACACAAAAATATCAAAACAGGGTTATAATCATCACATAACGCAGAGGATAAAATGCGTAAAAAAATAAAAAATAAACCAAATGCTGCAGGTAGAGTCTTCTGGACCACGAGCAGCACCACCAACGCACTCCGTAAATCTCTTTTGGAGGATTTGAGTTTAGGCAGCTAGATTTGCCCCCTCCCAGTGCCAGCGGGGCGGGCGGGATTATGCGTCAACAAGCTTGCTCCGATCACTTCAGTATTTCCATGTCAGTGCCCCAGCTCCGTGCATCTCCACAGGTACAGCTCCTCCGGTCCCGTCTGTGGGTCTCCTCTTTTTCCTTTCATTCATTCATCCATCGGTGATCCTTGGCTGCTCAGCTGACTCACTGTGTGATAGCGCAGAGCTGTACTGTAGTTACCCACTCTACTGCTGCTGCTGCTGCTGCTGCTGCTGGGCCCCTCCCATGCTGCCTGCAGGCCGGGGCTCTTTAAAAAACCACAAACTGCAAATATGACGCTCACTCGAACCACCGGCACATAAGAGACAGCTCAGTCCAAGATCTTGCTTGCTCACATTCTGATGACCACCAACCGGGTTCGTGCATGTAAAGCCGACAGCTGCCTTATGGTCTAGTAGCAGGAGGTTGCCTCATAAGCCTGGTAGATCCTGCATCATTCAGCTCCCTTCCATCCTGCTGCAGAAGCATCTATACAGATTGAACAGTGAGCTTCTTCCCTCACTGCATCTGCAACAGCTATTCATGTCAACAGCAGAAGACAAGAGTCTTTTGACTAGTTCTAAAAAGCGCATGACACTGCACATTTCAGTGTCCAAACACTTGGAGAGGGTGTGAAGTTCAGATTCAGAGAAATCAGGGCACAGACTGGTGGAAAGAGGAAGGGATGAACTGAGAAGATGCCCATAGAGAAGACCGAAAATAAGAGAAGCATGAAAAGAACCCAGACGCTGATTAATTAGATTAGTAGGGCGCTGTCTGCAGCTCTTTCTGGAAAGATCTCATTTCCAGTCACACAATGTGTCATTTTATAGTCAAAGCATAAGCTTGAATGTGTGTGTGCAGCTTCAGTGTGACTGTGCTCTCACTGCAAACCCTTGCCCTTATCAACTCACTTTAACCTAAATCTTTCAATGCTCTACAAAGGGACCGGGTACCCCCCCCCCCCCCTTTGCACGAGCCTCAACACACAGCAGTGGAAATAAAAAGATTGTGGAGTGTGAAGCCCCCCTCTCCTAAATGCATTAGCTCTCTAATCCACAGGACCATTTGCACATCCAATCCTCTGCCTCTGTACTAATGGGGATCTGGCTGTGAGGGAGGCAGCCTGTTCATAGCTAAAACAGAGCCTTCTTACACATGCTATTTTACACCCCATCACCTTCTAGCTTCCATTGGAATACATTACAGGGCATTATCCATGCAGGGGTATAATGAAAGCTGCTGGAGCATTTGCAAAGGTTTGTGATTCACATAGTTTCATATTTACAGTCTTATGCTCCCCTAATGAAATCTGTGGAAAGCGCTGCCAACCTTGACCTCAGATCTGTCTGAGTGGTCAGCGGCGCTTCCCATCTCTATCAATATTTAAACAGGCTCATATGACACAAAAGAAAATCGCTGTATTTCTCCCTCTTGAAAGACGTTGGCTAAGTTACAGTTGAGCAGCAGGACAGAATGAAATTGAAATGGAATCAGTGAAACAATGGAATTAGAAGAATGAAGCCACATGGATGAAAGGTCTGGGCTTTGTCAGGATATCTCTGAAGGTGTGTGTATGAGACACACAGACTCAAAGTCTGCAAGACAGACAGATGAAGGGCAGGGGTGGCAGTTAAAGGCACCGACATATTTGACTGTATAATGAAGGAATAAGCGAATGCCGCTCGGAGCCAAAGCCGAGGATCAATGCTGCCTCACTAATAACATCCACCATCTCCCTCCCAGCCTCGGTCCCATTCCTTTTGCATATATGTCGATCTCTTCCACCTTTCTCCCCCTCCCTCTGCTGTCAAATAAGTCTTCAAAAAGAGCAGGCAATAGCTACTGAGCCAGGGGAAAAGCATCTCAGGGTAACAAAGCCAACTGGAAACTACTTTGGCTTTTAAACAGATGCTGACATATACATAATTGTAGGTTAACACAAATATTATCAGAGCCTGTAGTTGAAATGCTCAAGTTTCTGCACAATATGGCTCATTGCTTCATACCTCCAAACCTTCAGTGACTGGTTCTCCTCTGTTACCTCACCTCTTTTGCTCATTACACCCCATCTCCCAGTCCACTGGGTACAGACCAGTGACAGCGCGTCTCGGACCCAGCTGCTGTGAGTCAGACTTGTAGGAAATGCTCAAGGGGCAACAGAATTGGAGAGCGTGTCCTCAATTCTCCGCGATCGTATGGACAAAGTAGGTTAAATTAAGCACTAGCACCTAAACATGGGGACAATCACATGGCGATGATATTTTAGTCATGCCCAATTGCTTTCCTTGATGTGTGGTAATTGCTTGACCTGGGGATGTTGGTGCAGGACGACAGAGACACAGTCTGCATATCAAGTAACCAACATACATGTACACACATGTGCACATGCTTTCACATAGACATGACCATTCAGAATATAAACTGCACTGTACACTTACACTCCATCTTGTCTGATTTCTGACTGAAATCCCTTAATATTTATAAATTGCCGTCAATAGTATATTGACCACAGATTAATGTCTGCTTTAAATGGAGCAAGATATTGACTATTTTCATCTAATTAATAAAAAAAAAAAAAAAAAACCTATAAGATTACAGTAAATCAATTCAAATTCTATTTAAGGCCTCTATACATTTAAACAAATAAGCTATAAATAATAATTAAGGGAATTATAGGCTCATGGGTAATCACAAACTATTAGACCATCAAGAGTTAACTCAATGGTTATGCAATCAAGGACGAATCATGTGACTAAAACAGACAGAAATGAAAACATGGAATGTCTAAAAGCACTGTTTTTGTCCATACAATGATATAGCTATTGATGTAAGGACCTAAACCATTTTAGTTACGGTATATAAAAACATGGAATATGAATATCAACTCTTAAACTCTTATGAGCTGTTTCTGTTATCATTGTATTTGTCCAAACAAATGTACCTTTAGTTGTACCAGGCATTAAAATGAACAAGAAATTGATGAAAACAAGGGGTCATGTAATATTTCTTTGCTGTGACTATAGACCAGTTGTTTCCAACCACAGATTGTAGATAAAAAAAAGAGTACACAGTAAATTTTGCAGTGTTAAATCAACACTTAGAGAGTTTATTTAACTTCTTCTAGAGTGTATTTGGTCCCATTGTCTCCAAATTAACACTGCAAAATCTACAGTGTACAAAGCTTCCGTTCACATGATCCATTGGTTTCTGAAGAGCTGTGTGGTTACCCAATCTGCACATCAATCTGATTATCACCATGCATGCCAATTTCACTCAACAATCGTGGCTCTTAAAATGATGGTAGCTCTTTTTGAACAAACCTTTTTGGTGGACCTTTACTGATTTTGTCTTTAAAAAAAATCCTTATCATCATCATTTAAATTTATTTAGATGTACTTTCCTGATTCCAAACTTGGGAAATTGTTTTGTGATAGCATGACATGCAAACATCAACACTTAGAAAGAAGTCTAACATAGAGCTAGGAGTACTGAAAGGATAGAATAATAGACATAAGAGGATAATAAAATTATGTAATATAATATAGGATGTAGAGGAGTATGTATAAAATAGGGAATGTGATGTGGACAATGTACACATTTACAGAGAAAGATTTTTAACTATATGCAGAGAATGAACAGATATAACCTGCATATATAACCCACATAAGACAAATGTACAGATGCACTGATATATAGAGAAGTTTACAGATACAAACATAGTATTTCATTTCCTTGTCAGAGGTGAAATCCTTCATTTTGTCTGAATAAATGTGTGACGGTTGGACTGTGGCTGATCACAGATCTGTATTTGTATTTTCCATGTAAATGTTAATAAAGTTTCAGGTGTTTTTAAAGATGCAAACCATGTAAGATCTGGCAATTAATTACACTTAATTTATTTTATTATAATGGAGATCTGCAAATAATTATTTCACACATTCATATCATCCAGGAATTTTAACATGAGTACATTCCCAATAATCACTGCAACTGTAGTTACAGGAAGTGAAAGGATAAAAGAAAGTAAAAACCAAGTGAAATGAACACTCAACCTCTTCACCTTTCCTCGATCAGGATAAAACATAGGCACTAAAGCCTATTTAGTAGCTGAGCTGATTCCTTATGACATGCTAGAGTGGGACTAGCTGTATCAGTGAGCACCAGCCGAGCTACAAAGTTGCCATGGGTGTAATTTTTGCTGCCTGTTGGCTGGCATTAGAGCTCCACTGTTATCAAACAAATCAGGATAATAATCATTCAGTAGCATGAGATCCTGCCTCTAAACATTTATCGCTTTGTATTAGCCATGCAACCCACCCTGGCATTAAGAGAAGCTAAACACATGGGGGTAATAGGATTGCCCTGGCAGTCCATCTGTCAGGGGACGGAGCAGCAGCAAACCCCAAAGACGAAGCACCCTGGCCTGTATACACCTGCTTAGTCTGGCCCTTTCTCTGCACTCTCTTACACAGATATTTATTTAGTACTGCAACACAACCTTTACAAGAGTAAAACAAACTTATTCGAGTGTGTAAATGCCACAGCAAGTAAAACACTGAAAAAAAAACAGCCACTCTGTTGGGAGTTTATAACCCTCATGCCTTTAAATATTAAAAATTGTGGCTTCTGCTGTGTTAATGGAGTACAGATGGAGATATATAGCAGTTGCTGGTGAATGAATGGAGTGCAAGACGGTGTGGGGGAGGGATGCGCAGTAGAATGGGAGGGCCTGGGTGAGGGGAAAAAGAAAGATAAAAAGATGAATGCATAGTTTTGGTAGAGGGCATTAAATCAAGCCTAGAGGCTGTCCCTAAATCAGCAGGCTTTACTCTTGGTGTCATTCCAATTACATCAGGATGAGACTAATGCTCCATTGCTCTGAGACTCAGACCAGCAGGATTGGATTTCTGTTTCCCCCCTGACTCTCCTTTCCCCTCCCCCAGTTTCCCCTCTCCTCTACCTCCCTTGATAATGAATTAATTGAAAGAATGTGTGTACAATGATTAGCACAGGACAGAGCTTTTTGGTTGAAAATTAATCAAGTGAAATGATTCAGTTTGCAGCAACATGGCTATTGTGTAGCCCCTGCCACACCTTCAGGGTATACACACGCAGGCATGGCCCTTATGGATTTCTGTCCAATCACAGAGCACATACCCACACTCATACACCCACACACACACAAACTATGTCCATTGTTTTATCACCTTATAAGGCAGTGACATTGCATTAATATTCACCTGACAGTAAGGAAGTATCAGATATGTTGTGTGAATAGATTTCTCTTGGTAAGAGGAAATTATGCCACTTAACAGAAAACCATTGCATTGTACCTCTCTGGTTGCTAGGAAACTGCAATTGAACTGGCATTGCAATGCAGCACAACAGCTGTCTACATAATTGCACAATTAAGATCTTAAAATGTCATTATTTTAGCCATATTCATCTCAATAAAAGGTTCAAGCATGTCCCAACATGTTTCCTACCAGTTGGGTTAATGGGCTGAACATGAGGAGTACATGTTCTGATTGAAATTGGTTTCGTTAGTGAAATGATGAGTGAATGTAAGGACACGCAACATTATTTGTGTTGCACAGACAACAACATACGCACTGTATATTGTTAAGTATGCTATATGCTATATTTATCCTACAGCACTTTCCTCTCTGTGGACAGATGAAAGACCGGCAAGCAGAAAGTAGGTTAAGCAGGTTAGTGAGTGGCTACAAAGCCACAGCCACCTCCCATATATGAGCACACACAGCTTAGGTTCAGGACCAGGGACAGCTCTTCACCAGGCAGACACTGAGGCATCCTTAAATGTATCTGAAAAAGCTTAAAGAAAGAAGGAATTGAAAATGAATTTTGCTGAAGTGTATTTTGAAAATAATACAATACATTTAGAATGCAATCAAACACAAAGACTACAGCCAATCAACATCCATATTGAATGTCATGACCACACCCCTCCTAAGTAAATGAACGATTTCCACATTCATATAAACCCCATTTCTAGTTCATATCTTTAACACAAACTTAATTCAGTAAGTTCAAACTAGAAACTATTTTTTGAAGCGTTCCTTTTGTAATTTAGTGTTTCACTTGCCTTAAGTATCCTGACAGGAAAGGAAGGTACTATTACCACAACCAAAGTGTTCTGTTTCTAATCATACTCTCTAAATGTACTCGTTAGAGCTGAATCATGATGTTTTAAAATCAGTTAAAAGGCCACATCTTCTTTCTTCTCAAATGTGAATATTTCTTTTACTGAGCTGAATATGTGTTGAGGATTTTAATTGGTTTGATGAATCAATACTTTTTTGAAGCTCACTTTAGGTAAATGGGATGAGAACATTCATTAAATACTAAATAAATATTAACAACTAATTGTCAGCAATAATAATACTTTTTATGCAGCCAATATATTTTTAAATAAGACTGTGCATAAACAGTAAAGATACAAACGCCAATGAAAAACTGCGAAAATGTCTTTAAGCCAACTCTAATAATATCTAATGATATGTATTCAGATTTTTAATACAAAAAATGATCAACAATGAACAAACACTACACAAGTACTTCATAGGTAAATGTCCTTTCTGCTATTACTGATGGTGTGTAAGCAGTCAGGAAGTGCTGTGGGTGGGACTTTGGACCACAATGACATCATGTTACACAGTGAAATGCAGCTACACCAAAGTAAAAATAACATTTATTCTAACTCATCAGGCTCTGATGAAACACATTCTGCAACATTTATACTTTTTACACACACACACACACACAAAAATTCAGTAAAATATAATGTGAAGTTATTTTACTCAATCTGGCAGTCCTTTATAGATGACCTTAATACTAAATAAGTAGACAGGCCTTTTCCCCTTTTCTCTTTATGTGTGTACATGTGAGTGCAGGTGTAGTGTTTGGTTCTGACATCACATATATTGGATACTGTATATGACTTTTTTATAATGTCATTTGTTCATAATTTAATACAAAGTTTTTAAAAAAAGAACATTTATATTTGATATCTGATGCATAAAAATAGCAAAACCATTACAATAAATATGCAAATCATGATTAATAATCAGTCTAACTTTAACAATACCATTCAATCTTGCCTCATATTGTATCACCCATATGTCATCTGAGATAGTGGTCTATTCCACCAGAGAAAATGTCACTGATTAGAAAAAGATCAGGATGGATGAAACCTGAACCCACATCTGAACACTTGCCCTCCCTATTTTGGGGTACAGGATGCCAAATTGGGTTCCCCACAGCCATACAATCATGTTCCAACCAGTCCCATGTGGCAACAGAACATGCTCTCTCTGCACCTCAGCTCAAGACCCCCACACATACTTAAAACTCACAAAGAGCACACAGCTTTATTACAATAGCCCACATACGCACTCCGTCAACAACAAAGACAAACACATGCGAGCGTGTCACACTTAGAGGCTGTAATCTCCAGGAAAATCCCATTTGGCAGAGCAGCTGCCAGCGTGGATCACAGATAGACTCGAGTTGCGGTGCCCACAGGGTGGCAAGCTGTCCATCCACACTTCTATATCAACCACACACACACACACACACACACACATAGACACACACAAACACACACACACAGACACACATATACACACACACACACACACATATACACACACACACACACACATATACACACACAGACACACACACACACACACATATACACACACAGACACACAGACACAGACACACACACACACACTTTGAAGATGAGCTTACGATGGGATCAGCCATTACCACGGCAATGACAAATTCATACCACTTGTTTTAATGGAAACGTGCCGATGGGCTCACTCAGACAGTTTCTCAATTGAAAAGGACTTACTTTTTATTGCTCAGTTTATTGATCTGGCATAAGGGATCTCAGTGGCCTCAGGGATCTGCCATTTCTGACATAGAAGTGTGAGGAGACGAGCTGGCAAGAGCGGTTCCTCCATCTGTCTGGACGGACAGACCTGGATGTCCTGGCTCTCTGTCAGGTTGTCTTTCCACTATTGCTGTATTCTACTACTTTCCAAAGAATAAATACACCCTCTGAAACAACCAAATTAAATATGTGTGTGTGTGTGTGTGTGTGTGTGTGTGTATGTATCCATTGCCTGTCTGTCCCTCTCAAAAAATATAAATAAATTAAATTACTGTCATGCTGCTGCGCTGAAATTTCCTAGTATCTATCTATCTATCTATCTATCTATCTATCTATCTATCTATCTATCTATCTATCTATCTATCTATCTATCTATCTATCTATCTATCTATCTATCTATCTATCTATCTATCTATCTATCTATCTATCTATCTATCTATCTATCTATCTATCTATCTATCTATCTATCTATCTATCTATCTATCTATCTATCTATCTATCTATCTATCTATCTTAAATGTAATTAGAATAATTAAAGTGAGTAAAGGAACATGAACAACTGTGGTTCATCATTATTGGGCTTATCTTAGAGCACCCCCATATGGTCAAAGAAAATAGTACATGCTTTAATTAGAGTATTTCCCTCAATATCTGTGATGCTTGAGAAGCTGTAAAAGCCTTTGTATATTTCATAAAAGCAGTGATTATTTCATAGTGGCTGAAGGTCAGATGTTCTGTCATAGGCAACGATACAAAGAAAATGTCATTAAAGTTGTAAGAATAATAGATATTAAGAGTACATAATGAAATGAGGTAGGTTTTGGATGAATTTTCAGGATCTGATTAGATATTTTGTGAGCTGTAAACCCAGCAAATAAGTATAATGTGGCTTTTTATTATTATTTTTTTTACATTTGACTTTCAGTTTGACACTGCTGAAAGGACAGTGTAGAGGTCCAAGCTATTTATCAAAAATAAATATAAACTATATTGATTCCACTATATATAGGACAAAATATTGATGCAACAATATTACATTACCACATTGCACAATGCTATTGATTGTGTATTACACAATATAGATATTTTGATGAAGACATGCGGATGTTTTAAATGGATTTTGCTTCCACATGATACATTACTTATTGGAATGATTCTAATTGCTGTGTTTTGCTTTCTTAGGAGCATTTGTTCTCCTTCACTTACACAAACATTGTAATGTACAATAAACTACATTGTGTATTAAATATCATAGACATCATGGCAGTATTACATTGTGAGTCATTATGTGCTCCCTGCCCTGGATATCACTCCCAATATTAAAGATATCCGCAGAACAAATATGTCTATTTGACATGTTCTGAAAAATTGGTATTCAAAAATAAATGAAACACAAATTATAATAAAACAAATCAACATTTCCTTCAATGACCTGGTATCATTTGTCATAGTGCAATTTTTGCAGACAATATTGCAATAATTTTAAAAAATTATTATTATTTTTTTTTGTCTATTTGTTCTTCAGAGAATCCACAGAATCCTGATTATTCTGAAATGTGCATTGTTTCAACTCAAACATACAAGCTTAAACTAATACTAATAATAATATAAATGGACGTTCATCTATAGCCTGTCCGTCCATGGGAGTGGATCTCTCCTTCAATGTGATTCTCCTCAAGATTTCTTCTTTTTTCCCACTGGGTTTTGAAGTTTTTTCTTGCCGAAAAGGAGGGTCTAAGGACAGGGGATGCTTGGGACTTTTCATATATCTCTGTAGTTGATTGTGTTTTTGTAAAGCCCTGTGAGATGACTTTACTGTGATTTGGGGCTTTATAAATAAAATTGAATTGAATTAATATAACTTATTCAATTTAACATACTCTCCACTGACTGCACTTATATCTATTCAGTGTCAGGTAATTCAAAATGTCACCATCCAATCACACACCATCAATCTGACATTGTACTGCTTGTTAGGATCCATTTCTCTGTCTACACACCTGATAGTGATGTGACACTGCACAAACATCACCGCCTAAAATGAGACTGACTGGTCCTTATTATAGGTGTAGATAATACAAACATTGAATTCTAACGTTCTTATTTTTTGTGGTTATACAATTGCATACATTGAAATTACAAAAATTATTTTGATTTGATTTGATTTATTCGTAAAAAGATAATGCAAATAAAATTTACATTATAAATTTACAGGGTAGCACAGAAAAGTGATAAAATACACTTGTTTCCATTGTGGCCCTAGATGACATGACAGACAAGTAAAAATCGGTACAATGTTTTAACAATGATTTATCAGTCTTTTAGCTGTGGTTTTTTTTTTTTTTTTTTTTTTTTTATTTACATTTCTGCACATAACAATGCATATTTTGGAAATAACCCATAGATCACGGGTGTCCAAATCCAGTCCTCGAGGGCCTACATGTTTTAGATATTTCCCTCTTCCACATGATTCGGTTTAACCCTTTAACTCCTGAAACTTTAGCAGTTCCACAGTAAAAATAATTAAAATAAGCAACAACATGAACAAAAATGGCCAAAGTCATCAATAAAATGAACAAAAATGAATAATAAACTGAGAAAATAATGAGTAACATGAAGAAAGTAAGACTCAGATGGAGCAAAATTAAAGAAAAAATACTAAAATAAAAAGTAAAATGTAGAAAAATACTTAATACAAAAACTTTGTGTCTTACTTTCTTCATGTCACTAATTATTCTTGTTCATGTGATGTCTTATTTTAATTATTTTTACTGTGGAACTGCTAAAGTGTCATGAGGATGTGGACACCCCTGCCATAGATATAACACAGATTATCACCACATTCATACTAGCTTGGTTCTGCTGGAATTATCACAACATGAGATATGCTAATATGTGTTAATGTATTGGCTTGCGTGGATGATGACAAGGCTGTGTGTGTGTGTGTGTGTGCGTGTGTGTGTGTGTTCGTATCCACAAATTCCAAGGACTGCATCCTAAGACAATATTTTTCTGTCATGTTATACTTGAAGGTTTACAGCAGGATGATGCCAAGAGGGTTCTATAATATGCCGAAACAACCTCATGTTTGTGCATGTGTCCTGAGTTAGCACAGCAGATGTGCCTTCCCTGCATGCTATGTGACAGCATCAATATGGGATCCATATTTTGTCCATCCATGGCCTCAGACTCCGAGCAGAACTAATTACTCTGGCAACACAGAGGACACAACCTGCCAGCCGAGGGGCCGCAGGAGAAGAGCTCAAAGCTGAACAACCATCAAGAGGTAGAGATGCGGGAGTAGCCTGGAGACTCAAGTGTTCAGGGCAGATGTGTGAGGTCATATATGGTCGTATAAAAGCACGCACTTAAACCTATGCACACTGAGACACTTCTGAGAGGAGCTAAGGGAACATCCATCTCTTCAGACACACGAGGCAGTGAAGCAGGAGGGAGGGAGACATGGAGGAGGACTGGGAGTTGTGCTCTACAGACATGCTTCAGTAATCATACAGTCAGATACTAGACAGAGGGGATGTTTCTTTTCGTGAAACAGCCTCTTTCCACTGTGCCAAACCTCGTCTTGGTGTATATCCAGCTCCTGGATTCAGTTATGGCTGCTTCAGAATAAGAGCTTTTTCATCAGAAAACTCATTAAAGGTTTCTGCCATATGTACACACTAATTGTTCTTGTTTTCCCTGGTTGATTGTAATATGAAAACAGTCAGGTGAAGTTACACTGTCACACACATGAACACACACACACACACACACACACACACACACACACACACACACACACAAGCCTTGTAATGAATGGTTTAAGTTTGGGGTAAACAGTAAACAGTCCCTGTGCCAGGACAGCTTGGCCTAGCTGCACACCGTCAATACTAATGACATCAGGACACAAAGTATCACTATGGCAACCTGGATGCCCTGGCCCTATCCAACATCCCTATGTACTACCGGAAGAGTGTTGAAAGAGCCCACCGGGAGCGAAGAAAGTAGAGGTGAGGAAAAATCAAAAGAATGGATGAGGAAGCCAAAAAAAAAAAAAAAAGAGGATATAGTGAATGAGAGTCAGAAAGATGAAGAGGGGGAAGAGAGGGTTGAGCCAAAATGTTAAAAAAGAGAGAAAGAGAGCGAGTGAGCGGGTGGGTGGGTGGGTTGTGGGGTTCAGAGACATTGGTTGAAGCTGGTTAGGAGCCAGAGTTGAGCACTTGGTATGAAAACAGTCGTAGCAGTGTGCCGCAGCCAAGCCTGAGATTCAACTGTGCTGGAAAGGAGCTTCTTTTCTCCCAAAATCTGCACTCTCATCCTCTCCCCTCCCCCAGCATCCATCACCCCATCCATCACCCTCTTTATTCTACTGCCTGACCGCCTCTCTCTTAGACTCAGCAACACTTTCAAATGGGCCAGATGGGTTCAATGAAAAGCACCCCACGGTCCACAGCCATCTAAATCACCACAGCGCTACTGCTCTCCTGAGCTACTTTATTTTCCAGTACAGTTTCACCAAAGTGGCTCCTTCAAAACCAGCTGGGCTAAGTGTCACTGTCAGCAGGTCAGTTGGTAACAAAAGAAAAAAGAAAAACATAATGTACCTTGGAATGGATTAGTCTGGTAGTGAAGGGTTGCTGACTGTGACTCTTATTATTAACTTTTTTTCCTTTATATCTAACATTTCTAAAGCTACTCACCATCATTTATTATATTAAACTAAGATCTTCTTATATTTAATTTACTTAAGACTATTTATATATCATGTAGTGGCTTTAACTTTAACTACTACTACAGTATGGTGTGGAAAGGTTAACCTATTTTATTTTTACATGAGTATGAATGAGTATCGAGTTTTCTTTCTGTTTGAATAAGACAATTAATTTACTGACATGCACCAAGTACAACAATTCAAACATGTCACAATTGCCATTCAAAAATATTCTTCTACAATTAACCAAAATGTGCCCCCTTACCACAAAACACTGAATAGCTTAATTTAATTTATGAAAAAAAATATGCACTATGTCACACCCATGATGAACTGCAGGTGTGGTAAACATCAGCCACACCCACAAAGCAATTATTAAATAAAGGCACAAAAGAGGAATAAAAAGTGTGTATGCACATGGTGTTTTTTCCACATTTACTGTAGAGCAGGGGTGTCAAACATGCGGCCCGGGGACCAAAATTGGCCCGCCAAAGGATCCATTCCGGGCCCCTGGGATGGATTTGTGACACTGAAAATATTAACAAAGATATTTATTTCATTTTATTTCAATTGTCAGACCAGTAAAATACTATCATAATAATGCATAAATCATATAAAAAGCTATTTTTTCTCTTTATTTTAGTGTCAAAAAAACAAAATAAAAAAATTACATTTACGACAAATTTTTTTTAAATCAATACACTGCTTATCATTTAATCATTTGATGTGTGTATTTGTAGATCGACTGTGATCTGTAAGTTGTGTTGCACATGTATAAATGATAAAATAAGGTGTAATATTGTTAAAATCACACTTGTTCTTCTTAATAATTTTCAGATTGTTCATATTTATTTGTAGTACAGTTCATAGATGAAAACATTTTCATTATGGAATTCAATGTTTTTTCCTCAAAAACAGAGAAAACTTAGGAGTTGATTAAATATATAAGTTCTCATCTTATTATTTATACTATTTAACTGATCTGGCCCAGTTTAGATTATATTGGCCTGAATGTGTCCTCTGAACAAAAATGAGTTTGACACCCCTGCTGTAGAGTCTCTGAATGTTCAAATCAGTTATATTTGATGCAACTGAAAACCTAAGAAACTGCATTTTATCTTAATTTATTCCATGCCTTGATAGAATTAAGGGTTCAAAAGTTATTAAAGGTTTTACATCAGTGCATGCTTTTGACTGCCAGCAGCTGTTTAATTCTTTTAGGATTGAAACATCAATGCAGTAATTTCCAGGTGTTAGATTGGCTTCTTTTTGCAAACTCAATTTAGGCTTATATTGTATTTCCTCACGTTCCAGTCCTCCAGGCACATTTCTGATGGGTCACAGAATCATTTGGCCAGATCAATGTTAGCTAAACACTGAGGTTAAAAATAAACTCATTTACTGTAACAGGCTGAATACAAACTTTCTTTACGTACAAGACTATAGAAGCTGCAAAGAAAACAAAGAAAATGAAAAGAAATGTGCAAATATTGTGCTTTTAATGTTTTTAGTGGGACATTATTAGTGGGAATCTCCATCTCTCATGTCTGCCTGTGAATATGTCAAACAAATGAGATAACAAGTGCTGATCCCACAGAGTCTCACTCAGTCACGTCTGCATAATCCCACTGGAGGGGAGGGAGGGGTAAATCCAGTGGATGGTAACACGTCAGTCACCAGTGGGATTTAAAATATGTTTCAGACAGACAGACAGACAGACAGACAGACAGACAGACAGACAGACAGAGGCAGCTCGCCTCTCCTCTAAAACAATTGAATTGATATAATGCACTTAAACAATTAACACACAAAGCATTTTAAGGAACATAAGCACAGACTGAGGCAGATGCTTGTACACTGATGATACATGATAATGTCATGGTTCATACAGTAAAAAAAAAAGATGTAGTGAATTGTGATACATTTTTATAAATATTTGCCTGTTTTTTTAGTTAATCTTTTTTGATAATTCTACTATAGCATTGTATGTTCCAAATATATTGTTTTAAATATATCTTCCTAATTTGTTTTATCTCCAGTTGCTCCTGTTTTCATGTAGACTTATCTGTTTTTGGTTGATCTTTGACACTTTTACTTTTTGGTATTTTTAATGTTTGTATTGTATGTTTGTATTGGTAAAAAATTAATTAACTAATACTTTTTATGTAATTATTGTATGAGGATATTTAACTCAATTATATTTATACCCTAAGCGGTTGGTTAAAATGTACCTCTTTGAGTCTTCTCATTGTCTTTTCATTAATTTAATATCACAATCATAGTTTACAATCAGTTACAGTATTACAAAATATTTCAGCATAAGATTAAAGTTACATAGTCATGAGTCCTAAAGTCCAGTCTAAGTTTGGTCATTGAGTGTACATGGTTTATAAGACCTTCCTGTCGACCCCTCCTCAGTTGTCCCTTGGTCAGATCTTGTAGGGTTGGGTCTTCTCCTAGAGCCATCCTAAACTAACCTGTATATGGAGCACAGGCTTAAACTACCAAGAATGTTACATTTTATATGAAACATTACTTTAACATTTATATCTATGATGTTATTGTAATTTTCCAACACAGGTTATATTGTAAATTAGATTAATTGCTCAATATATTTATGAGTTTAAATAAAGGTTAATATATAAATACATCTGGTCTGAACATGTTTTATTTTATTTATTTTTTTTAGATGATATTGTATCTTGGAACATTTTCGTCTTGTTACCTGGTGCGTCATTTTCTTCTTGTTGGATCTTTTTGGTGCCATCGTAATCTTCTCAAAACTTTAATGTCATTTTCATCTTGTAATAACTTTTATGTCATCTTTATATTGTTTCATCATTTTTGTCTTGTTCTATCTTTTACTTAATTTCAATCTTATTACATGCTTAATTAACACCGTTGCCCATTAACTTGAAATAATTTAGTTTTCAGACACATTCGTCATTTTATTTCTATTTATATACATCAGTAATTACATTTGACCTGGTGTGATGATAACAGTACATACTCCATTTACACTTTATCTATTATGAATAAACCACATTGTCTCAATCATTTCATGAGTAGAAGCTAAAACTTCAAAGTATATATAGACAATTACATCTTGCACATATCACACCTTTCCTCTACAGTGCATTACTTTGTTGTGGACAACATTTATAAAATCACCATTAATTAGGAATTAATTGAACATTAGATATCAGATTATTGTTATATATGTTTATCTGTGAATAAAAACAGCACTACCAAACACTACCTATTTTGGGTCAGAATGTTGAAAAAAAAGGTTTATGCTCCTCCCACTCTTTTTCAAACATGCAAATCAAGTCATTACATGTTACTATAAAATGTCATATTTATGTACAATTTATTCACTCAAATAACATACATACATATATATATATATATATATATATATATATATATATATATATATATATATATATATATATATATATATATATATATATATATATATATGTATATATGCACATGCAATGTAAATGTCAACACTATTTCTAAAGGCATATATTTAAATACCTTATATTATAATGTATGTAACATTGTTATATAGTAAATAATCAGATGAGGAGACCATGGTGCAGCGGCGTACCATGCCTTTATCCGAGCTCCTTGACCATCACTTATAAAAAATGTATTGTACATGTATATTTATGAAATTATCATAACTATTGATTGTAATATTGGTGGTCAATAAATCAATAAACTATGTCTATGTCATGCAATAATTGTCATTGTCATAATTCTTTATTGCTTGCCACTGATGTGGAATTATTTTTAATTTTAGTGCATTTTCAAAACTGAACTGAACTGAAAAATGATGTGAATCATATGCTATCACCTTCTCTATCAACCAGATCTCAACTCTTTTGAACATCTAGAGGAGATTTTCAACAAACGTGTTATATACCGCTGTCACCTCCATCATCAAAACATCAAATAAGGGAAAATCTTTTGGGAAATGGTGACCCATGTCTCCAGCTGAGTTTAAAGGCATGTAAAATAAATGCAAATGCTGTTCTGGCAGCACATGGCAACTCAATATTTTCAAATATTCAACCTTATGCAAAACCAAAAAGCAAAAAGTGAGATGCAAATATAATTCATCAATGATCAAAAGTTAAGTTGTACAAAAATAAAGCAGACAGAAAAAAACGTCTGATATGTTATTTATCTTTAAAACTATCAAAGCTAATGTTGTATTTTCTTATTTTTCATTTTAATATTTAAATACTTTAGTAATTATTACAAACTTCAGTCAAAAATATTTGTATTTATTCTATCCTTTTAATTGGAGAAAAACATTTATCCAGTGTAGAAACTTGTCCAACAAAAACAAAAACCATAACTTGTCAAGGTTTTCTAAGCATTGCAGCCAAATCTTTTGATACAAATGACTGGAATATTCACTCTTTCCTTTTGCTTCATAATGTTGGAAAATGTGATGAAGAGTTTCTGTACCTGCCTATACAAATGTCATGTCATTTCTCAATATTGGTCCATTTGTACATAATTCTACAGAAGATAATCAAGGCCCCACAGTCTTGTAATTCCAACCATGTAAAAAAAAACAAAACTCAACAATCTACTTGTTTTAATGGACTATCTCCAAAATGTAATGGGTTCATCCTTGACTAATGGGTTAGATAAAAATAAACATAGTAATTTTTTATGTAATCCTGTTGACAGTTTTAACAGGTGGGTGATTACCTAACCCTCTTTGGCTAGACTTTGAGTTATAAAACCCTTCCTTCTTTCCTTCCCATACACTTTGTACCAGATGTTTTATTGCACCTGAATTGATCATTTTGTGGGTGTACTTCCTGAACCTAACAAGTCATTTACTGAGCATTTTACTACCTTATGGGGACTTAGCTGATGACTAATAAGGTTCACATTAAGGAATTCTACCTGCTTCCTTTCCTTCACAATAATAATGGCTATAAATAAGACATTGCTGCAGATCGGTATAAACGTTTTGCATATGGATGCCATTATATGCAGACTGTGAACGGCTAAAACTAGAGATAGAAAAATGAAGCAGACAGAGGCAGACAGAGACAGGGGGAGACTTGGTTTGCTGATTTATGACTCATCGTGTCCTATCATGTGCCATCCATCTCTTCAGAGTTGTGTGTGCCCTGTTGTGTTTTTTCATGTGCATGTGTGAAGGGGTGGGAGCAGTGGGGAGCAAGAAAAGTGAAACAGACTGGTACTTCATGTACCGTGGCTGTCTGCTGCCTCAGACAGTAGCATTAAGATACATTATTTAACCAGCGCTGTAGCTTATGTGTAACACACCATTTAGAGAACACAGAAAAGCCTTTACTAAAGCTTTGTTTTAACGGTCATGTCTCTGTCGTAGAACACACACACACACACACACACACACACACACACATATATATATATATATATATATATATATATATATATATACTGGTTTTCATGTCTCATAGGGACCAAGTTTGTAATCATCACTTGTAGGTAAGTTAGCAATTGGGTATAGTAAGCATAAACACAAGTTTTTTTTATGAATACATTTTGGGGGGGGCGGATTATACTTAAAATATATTCAAATATTACAAATAAAATAACATTAAATTAAAAAAATATATAATATAATATATTATAATAAATATAAATATAATAAAAAATTAAAGAAACTGAAAAAGTAAGCAGATCTTTAAAAAAAAAAATATTTCAAAATATAAAATAAATAAGTAAAATTAAATAATACATTTAATAATAGAAAACAAATTAATTGAGGAAAAAAGTAAACACTTCTTGAATGCGTTGTAAATTATATGTTTTGATTTGCACCTGTTTCCCCCATACTTTACTTGACTTCCAGAAAAAAAAAAAAAAACATGTTGATGCATTTACAGGGGACGTCATTTGCATAAATTGACATACTTCACAAAGATTTCACCCACATTTATATCTAACTCTCATGGGAACTTGAATTTTGGTTCCCATGGTGTCATGGCATTACTGTGTTAAACAGATCAATGTCCCCGTAGATAGGAATACAAATACACACACACACACACACTCGTTTACATGAGTCATGAGGACCAAGTTTGTAATCAAGTAGCCATTGACTGTAAACAAATAAAAAAAAACAATAATAATAATAATGAAAATAATAATAATTAGAAAATGTTATCACATAATAATAATAATAATAATAATAATAATAATAATAATAATAATAATAATAATAATAATAATAATAATAATAATAATAATTGAAAAAATAAAGTATTGTCTCATCATCTGAACCCGCTTTATCCTCACTAGGGTCACAGGGGTCACTGGGGGCCTAATCCAGCTACAATAAGTGAAGGCGGGGTACACCCTGTATGAGTCTCCAGCTGAACATATATAGAAAAACAATCACTCTCACATTCACACCTATGGGTGATTTAGATTAACCTATTAACCTATCAGTGCATGTGTTTGGATGGTGGGAGGAAACTGGAGTACCTGGAGAAAACCCACACAGACACGAGGAGAACATGCAAACTCCACACAGAAAGGTCTGGTCTGGGAATAGAACCAGGAACCTTCTTGCTGTGAGGCACGAGTGTGAACCACTGCACCACCGTACCGCCCAAAAGCAGATTTGTATGTAGAAATAATGTATTTCTATAGTTTAAAAAAAATAAAATAAAACTGTAAATTGAAAAACAATGTGGTGCCGTCTAAATTGCAAGACCACAATGTTAAAATAACAGGATATTTGATTTTTAAAAAAGGAATAAAGAAATAAACATTCTTGCTTCTTGCTGTGAGTCACAAGTGCTAACCACTGCACCCCTAAAAAAGTAAAATACAATAAAATAAAGTAAATTAATGAAAAATAAGAACTTTTTTTTCAAATACATAAAAATAAATTGTTTTTTTCAAAGTAAACATAACTTCAAACCTCCTTATAACGACTTCCAAAAAAAATCCCAAATGAATGTATTTATAGGGCCACATCATTTCTATTCTACTAGTGGGGACCTTTATTTATATTTAACCCTCCTGGGGACCTGAATTTTTGGTCATAGTGTCAGAGGTCCCCATGGTGTGACTGTGTAAACAGACCAATGTCCCCCATAAAGATACGAATACAAGCACACACACACACACACACACACACAGACCTCTATACTCTGTCCATGGTACTGACAGAAGGAAAACACAACACAAACAGCTGTGTCCCAGACATTGTTTTGGGTTTATTCATGCTTCATCGACTGGAATCCTCAGGTTATTCAGTCTAAATGGGGCTGTGATGACTCTGCTACTGTGGACTGCTATTTACAGAGGGATATTGGAAAACCATGCTGGGAAACTACACAAGGAAGATGTAATTGGGTCCTCACCTTTAGTCCTGTGGGTATGCTCAGGTTTCTATGAACAAACCAGATAAATGTCCAGCAGGGACCTGTAAATCTGTTTGCCCACCTCTCTGATAGCAGGCGACGCTATGATCTCTTACTTCTAATCACACTTCTTGACCTCTGGACACATTTTGACTGGATGTAAGTGCATGTCATACAATGTGGAAAGATAATCAGGATGTACTTCTGTCTACTTCCACAGTCTTACATGATACGACGGGTGTGACACTAACACAGGAAATTAAGTTCAGACCACCTTTTCTGGGAGGTCTTTGGTCGTCTATCTTAGGGCTTTTGAAAACCTTCCTCTGACACTGACCCCACTCCCTAGGGAACAGTGGAGGATAAGGGGGTGTGGGTGGGGGAGGGGGATGCTCTTAAAGAGATTAGAAGAAGAAATAACATCTGGGGCCTGAAGCACACTTGCCTTTTTTATCCTTTATAATCTTGTTTTCTTATCAACGTTTATTCATTAAGTAAACCGGTGGACATTTATATAGTATGTTTATGCACATTTTATACTGGGAACCAGGCTGACACAACTGTAACTGAAAAAAAACAACATTAATTTTACACACTTAACTATGATTATGGAAGAAAGAAAATACACAGACACTTACACTAATGATGTTTTTGACTATCACTTCTGCTAGCATATTGTGCCTGTATTTTCTATTTACCATTTGGGTCATAACTTGATGTTGACCTTTAGGAAATTATTTGGTACCTCCAGCCAATAGGAATTCTTTATTTGCTAGTGTACATTTTCCACATGGACGTGTCACACACACACACACACACAGGAATTAATCATCTGTATTTAACCCAGTACTAGCTGAACATGCAGGAATATATGACACACTGCAGACAAGGAGCAGTGGGAAAATTGGCGTGTTGGGTGTCTTGCTCAAAGGCACATTAGCCAACAATTTTCGTGCCAGTTTGGGGAATTTACCTTTCAGTCACAAACTGCTTCTCCAACAACTTTGCACAATGTTCAAAAATATAAAAGCAAAGCAACTTGCATGGATGTATCTTTCACACAGTCTCAGTGGCATGGAATTTTCTCTGAGACAAAATCTGGGCAACACACACACACACACACACACACACACACACACATACATACACACACACACACACGTACGCACGCACATACACACATGCACACACACCCGTTTCCATGTCTCATGAGGACCAAGTTTGTAATAATCACTTGTAGGTAAAGTTGCCATTGGTAAACAAATTTTATTTTTTAATAATAAAAATACTTTAAAAAAAGAAGATAAAATATTATAATAAAAAATGAATGAAATAAATACAAACAACTAATATTTTTTATTATTATTATTATTTTTTTTAAATTACAAAATTCAGATAAATGTAAAAAGAAATTCTAACAATCAAACACATCTTAAAGAAAAAAATAAGTTAGTGTATTTGTAGGGGACGTTATTTGCATACATTTACATACTCCACACAAATGTATAGTTTACTAGTGGGGACCTTAATTTTGGTCTCCATAGTGTCATAGGTCCCCATGGTGTGACTGTGTAAACAGGTCAATGTCCCCATAAAGGATACAAACACACACACACACACATACACACACACACAGGCCTCTCAGCCTGTTGCCTGTCTCACACACCTGTCTCACACACACACCAGATGACTGTGGGCTTCAGCCATATTCCCTCTAGAACAGTTACTCAGTCATGTTAGCACATTTGCTGGTGCTTTAGAATATAACCACAGAAACTAAAGACAAACAGCACTTATTTGTCATTTCTAAAGCTGTTCATTCTCAGCGGTCCTTAAGAATATTACAGACCAGTGGCTATAAAAGTGGACAGTTGTATGATTACTAGGTTCGGTCTTTTTTTTTTACGACCACCTGCAATGGAAAGTGTGATCATATATAACTTTTGTTCAAGTCTTTCTGCATCTTTGCCAATTGCATAGAGTTACTCACACCAGTGTAAGTGTTACAGTGTTAAAACCATGATAAAGCTGGCACCCTAAAATAATGACTTTATATTTATTAATAAAATATGCTATACTGATGTAATGGTTCACTATGTCAATTATAATCTAATGGTATAGTTTGTGTTGGAGTCTCTGTTGTGCTAAGAGCTACTCAGTTGTTTATGTGAGCTAAAGTGATTTCTAAGTTAATGGTGTCTAATACTGTACAGTGATGTAGAGTGTTGTTGTTGTTGTTGTTGTTGTTGTTGTTGTTGTGGAAGAACAGAAAAGAGTTGCTGAAGGACTCTGGAGCAGGTGAAAGGATTCTCACTGAAAAAGAAATCAGTGTACAGGACAATGGACAAAGGACCTTGACTCAAAAATGAAACCAATTAATAAATATGTTGAAGTTGTAATCACAGGTGGGTAATGGAGGCTCCAATTAACTGAAAAAGGTCACGACTCCTATAAACTTACACTGAACTGTCAAAAATACAAAGTCACTCATCGTTCCAAGGACTCTAAAATCATCTGTTTATTTGGAAAGTCCACTAAACAGTCTGGTGGCCAATCTGAAATGTCTTCCTCTATTAATTCAATTTCATGGCAAAATATAATAAAGTTTCGATGTGTTAAACCTTGATTGACAGTCGTGTGTGACAGATTGGTCCTCTGCTGAGTTGGACATTCAGTTTATTTGATAAAACTCTTTTTTTTTTTTTTTTTCGGACAGACAGCTCAACTACAGCTGGTTAACAGGTTTGATTAATAAGACTGTAAATAAATAAATAAACTAGAAAAGCACTCAGAGAGAGAGCAGATCAGCCATACCCCCCCTGATCAACCCAATGGAACTGGAACTATTTCACTAAAATAAAATGACAAAACATCAATAAACATCACTAAAACACAATGCAAATGAAACTCTAAGCTATGTCATTGAGTTACAGTTGAATGAAATGCAATCGCACTGTTTATGTATGAAGAGTTTTTACTATAGTTGGCAGTTACAGAAGTGATGGATGCTATTATTTTGACTGAAAGAGGCCCAGCACTAGAAAAATCCATCCCATATGTCTGACATTAACTTAACCACACAGACTTGGACTAAAAATCCCATCTGCTGATAAATACAAATACATCCATATATTGTTTTAAAATCATACTTCACATAATTTTTCACTGCTGAGCTCCATCATAATCCTCCCTTAAGGAATGAGTTCTCCTAGTTTGGAATCAAAGTGTACCCAACGTATACACAACTAAAAGCCTCCAGCTAAAACCTTTCTTCATTATATTTTGTTCTTTCAAACATGTATTTCTGTGCTCTAATACTTTCTTTAGTTATCTCAAAGAGCTGTTTTTTTTTTTTTAAATCTACTGTACTCTTTCCTATACTGCTTCACAACCTCATTAAAGTTTCATCCAAGTCTGTTCAACTCTGAAGACAAATCATTTAAAAAGACCCGACAGCTAAAAAAAAATAAACAACCCCCACCCCCACCCCACCACCACCACCAGCTTTTTATTCTGATATATCACATTGTTCTTGCTTGGGTTCATTTAATTTAATCTTAAAGTTTATTTAAGGAACAATAGACTATATAAGCCATTCTATCAAAGAAAAACTAGTTTCTTACTAAAATAGGAATAATATATTGTCATGACATGTACTACATATGCCTTTGCTCCATTTTTGGTGACACACTAATTGAATATCACATATTTCAGATTTGTATTAAAGGTGTCATTCTGCTGAAAACCACTTTTTGAATCTGATGGGTCACCATGACTTACCAACACATGTTGCCTTTGACAGTGGTTTGTCACCTCCACTGGCTGCATACCGCATTCACAGAAAACAACAAGAGGAACGAGGGACCCAGAAAAAGCCAGTCCGCCTGACGTCAGACAGACTTTAGCATCACCCACGTAGAGTTAAGCCCATCCCTGGCAGTGAATCTGAAGTAGCATTAGCATTAGCATTTCCAAGAGAAAAAATGGCGGATCAAACTGGTTCATGTGCTCTCTGTGGAAATAAAGCCTTGTTTTTTCCCTGCACGTTATCAGAACAAGCAACGGCATGAAACATACACAGCGAGAGGGGAGGGGGGGGGAGTGTTCCTTTACGCATTCTGAGCCAATCAAAGATTCCTCATGTCTGTGTCATGGACATATATGAGGAAGTACCAGTGTTCAACCTCAAGTCATTTTTCTACCGTGCAAAAACATCGTAAAACAAAGCAATCCGGATGTTTTTGTTTTTTTTTAAATAGAACCAACACACAATGTATTCAATAGCAATAGAGACACAGTAATATTAATGAAATAACCATGGAATGACAGTTTTAAGATAGATTATAGAAGTTTATCAATGATACAATGAGCTGGTGTTACTGCAGTGCTACAAATCTATCAGCAGTAACTTGTCCTCTTGAAAAATCCCACAGATGGATGAGTGGAATAAGAGAGTAAGGGAAAGAGGAACCCCATCCTGATGTTCTATATATATACTCCAATCCCAATAGTAGCTCTGTCTTTGTGCAGCGAAGGCCCAGCAGTCCAGCTCGATAAGGAGCCTCTTTGTCTGCCTCTGTAGCTCCCATCAGGGGCATTGATGCAGTTTAAGACAGCAGGTTTAGAACATCGAGCCTCACCTTCATGTTACAGGTCAGAGGTAGAGACAAAAAACATAAAACAGGCTGTACATTTTGTAAGAAGAGGGGAACGAAAGGAGAGAATACCATGTGCGTCACTGTGTTTGCTGTAATGATACACTACCTCCTGTGAGGCTGTGAGACTGAAGGGAGTCTCAGTGATACAGTAATTGCTTACTGCTTTTCTTGTTTTCATGCAGACGAACTGTGGAGCCCTAGCAGGAAGTGTTTATGGTAAAGTGAGACTGCAGATGAGAGCTGCGTGGGAAAGAGATCGGTATGCTGTTGTGTTTTCGTTTTGCTTTTTAAGTGAACACTTGTTACATTTACTACAGGTTTCTAAATGACGCCTACTAAGTTTCTAGTGGAAGGTTTTTAGCCATTTATCTTCACATTTGGAGCTATTTGTTTGTCAGCAGTTCATCCTACTATAAAGTGATTGCTGGGTAGCCTAATCTAATCTGCATCTTTGTTATTTCATTGAAAAGGAGAGTCTGACACAAATGTTCCTGTTAACTTCCACCTCTGCAGTTTCACACATTCTCAGATAAACAGCTAAAACTAGATTTGGTGATATGGACAGAAAGGTTTAGGATATCACTATAATCCCAGTGAGGATAAAGTGCATTCATATAATGAATGAATGAATGAATGAGCAGGATATTTACAGTCACAGACAAAATTATTAGACCACCCTTGTTTTCTTCAATTTCTTGTTAATTGTAATGCCTAGTACAACTAAAGGTTCGGACAAATATAATGATACCAACAAAATAGTTCATAGCAATTTAATTATAGAGTTGATATTTAAACATTTTCCATGTTTTCTTGATAATAACAAAATCACTTCATTTCTTACATCTATATCTATGTTGTATATATCTATGTACTAATAAAAACAGTGCTCCTAGGCATTCAATATGTTCTTTTGAAAAGAAAGACCATAACACTTCTGTCTATTTTAGTTACATGATACAGATGGAGTTAGCACTTGATTACATAATCATTGTTTTCAATTACTTTTGCTGTTTCCAAAATGAATCACAATGAATGGAAATCTTTACTTGTTTCCAGTATAAAAGGTAATAGTCCTTTGTTGAAGCTGAAGAAACTCCTAACGTATTTAAGGTTATGAACCCTGTTTATAGTCACAATGTGAAAAACACTTAACAAACATGAGAACAACCAGATACAGAGACAGTTTCTATCAATAGACATCAACATACTAAACAAACAACAACAAACCAATACATATTCCAGCTTATTTTGTCATCGATCTAGCTGATGTCACCATGTCTATGCATGTGATAATGTCAGCATATCAGTGGCCTATTTATATGTGCTAATTTTAAAGTATATTAAAACAAAATTGATGTTTGATATATATACGTATATATATATATATATATATATATATATATATATATATATATATATATATATATATATATATATATATATAATTTTTTTTTTTACTTTTCCTAAAATGTAACTACAGTACATCTATTCCAGTTCACTGACATTCTTTAAACACAGTTACACAGTAAATTTTGCAGTGTTAAATCAACACTTAGAGAGTTTATTTAACTTCTTCTAGAGTGTATTTGGTCCCATTGTCTCCAAATTAACACTGCAAAATCTACAGTGTAGTTTTGTGCTTCAGTGTTAACAATGAAATAAACAAACAAACCGAACCAAAAACAATCTTCCTTTCTTCTCATCTGGGACAGGGTTAATGATAACTTAAGCAGACTACATCACCCATATACCTTACACACCATGGACTTTACTTTTACCACAGCACTTAAACATCTACGCACCTTTTGTAAACCTTAACTCAAACAGAATATCTCCTATTCCGGAATTATAACACTTTTATACAAGGGAGCTTTGAAAAAGTTTGTGAAAAAAGGAGAATTGTAAAAAAAAAAAAAAAAAAAAGAGTTCAAGTAGTGATGTTTATTTTTTAACATATGTTCCATCTCAGTCAATACACTTTAACTCTACATGTGTGAAACTGAGAGCCATGCTATTTTAACCATGTCACAGTTGTGTTCTTTTTCCACACACTTTTTGATGCCCTCTAAAACATTGTATATTATATTTTGCATTTTATATATTATACATCTACTTGCTTGTGTGAATGGAGAGTTAATGTGACAACAAAGGCTTTCTGACGTAACAGTTTGTAATTTATACAATTAACTGAGATGTCATTTCTTTTTGCCTTTTGTTGACCTTTATGTTTTATTCCTTCAAAATTAAGTTCATTATCAAATAATCCAAAAATTACACTGTCATAGAACACAAACTTGTATCATAATATGAGTATCGTTTCACCAACCAGCCCCAATATATCCACCTAAACCTCACCACCTCTTCCACAGTGCAAATATATTCATACACACCCAGCTGCAACATTGTGCCACATTTAATAAATAACACTGATGATGACTTTTCATTTAGTTCCATCATTGTATTAAGATTTAACTTAATCCAAAAGTGTGGTATGAACATTATGCCTCATGTTAAAACTAGATGTTCCTATTGCCATCATTTAGCATAGATACCACGGTAATGTTTTGTATTTGCTTAACAGAAACATCAGTGCATCTCAGCATCAAAACACACATGACCAGAGGCTTCACTGCAGTGTTTGGCGAGTGTGGTGCAGCATAAATCAAAGCTACGAGTATGAAAATAAACCGTTTAATGAGACACCTGGTTATTTTGTCCCTTTATGACTCATTCATGCTTGTAAACAAACAGATGATAAAAAACAAATGTTCTGAAAAATGAATGGGAATAGTGTGCCCACATGAAAGGAAGCTTTAGTGTGACTCATGTTATTCCTGAATTGAAATTAACTTTTTAAAATAACACAAATGATAGTCAGTCTAGAGTCTTGCTCCAAGGCACTTCAATAGATCAGTTTACTGTCATCGGAGCTTGTGTTTGTTTATTGTAGTGGCAGCTTCCTTTACTTTGGTGCTTAAATGTAAAGGAAGGGCTGTATATAAACAGGACAGGCCTGGTTAGACAGTCTTTAGAACTTCCACTACTTGTCATGTCCTTTTTTTTTTTTTTTTTTTACTACATTTTAGGAAAATAAATCATGGTCTCCTCTGACAATCTTCTTCCTGAATATCAACAGATTGTGGATTTTTTTTTTTTTTTTTTTATGCCTGATACAATAATAGCATTAGACCATAAAAAGCTGATAGATACCAGCCCCTAAAGAAATCCTGCCAGAAATGAACTAAACTTTTGCCTAATTGAATAAAAACATCACTAAATTACACTGACTCCAAGCTATAGTCTTATTGTGGTTTGTAGATATTATTGGACATATTCTTATTTTATATGCTGCACAAATGGAAATGACAACTATGCTAAAATTATGTGTCCAGTCCCCCACAATGGCGTACCCGACCCTTAGGTTCTGAGTCCAAGAAGCTTTTCTGTGCATCATAGGATGTTGTATTTCCTTAAAAACCTTTTTGTAAATTTTGTTACAGCTTCTATTGGACATGTGTCACCAAATTTAGACTGATGTCACACCATAGAAACCATCTCTTTGATGTGCAGTTTGATGAGATTTCAAGCATTCCTTGTCCCTGGAACAAACACTTTTATGTTTCATGTGAGTAATGTGATGACATAGAAACACCATTTAATAAAACTCACAAACTTCACTTTATCAAAATGCTGTCTACGCTTTCCTGGTCAAATATGTAAGGATTCCCATCTATAAAACTGGTATAACAACAGTAACTGCCTGTTGCCAGTATATGGCACAATATAACTTACCCAAAGTAGATGTGCATTATGTTCTGGCCAGAACTTTTTCTCAACATCAGATATTTAGGCAAATTCAGCAATGTCATCTAAATTATAATAATGACCTGCTTCAAGATAAAAGACAATTTACACTGCATTTTAAGAAGTGAATAGAATGTTTGTATTTGCCCATTTCTGGACGTTTTGACTCTATCTAAACCTCAAAATATGTGATTGATCCCAGAAAAAACAATTATCCTTAGTTTCAATAGAGCATACTTCACACATTATGTGAAGTCAGACACAGATATGTACATATCACTGAACATAAACTCTAAAAAATCAATCAGTAAATCATGAACTGACTATAAATTTCACAATCCAGATGACTCAAGTAGCATTTTATTATATTTTAAAGCCATTATTTTCCCTCAAATTCAGCTTTTCTAGCCGAGAAGCTTAATTTTAACCATTAGGCACTCTCAGGGCCAAGTTCTGCCAGTATATATAGACTAAAATTTCTAAACAACACTGATTAATTTGTCTCTCTCTCTCTTTCCAAAAAAGAGCTGAGGAAACTGAAACAGAGCAGCCACATGTTTAAGCCTTTTTTGTTTATATGTAAGGTGTTTGTTCTCAGTGGCATGCAGGCATGGGACAGCTACAAGGAGTGTGTTCTGAGCTGTGAAGTGGGTGTCTGTCAGGATAACAACAACACAGCAGGGTGTGCTATGATAACAACAAGCAAGCATGCATGCCAGCAAGCACCCTCTCTTCCTCACCCAGAAAAATTCTAAGTAAGTGTCATGCTTTGTCAGAAATGTGCACAGGAGTTCCCTTCAGACAGTGCCATGACGTTTACCTATTCATGTTAATGCCTTTTAAATAAAGCAACAGACTATACATGTAAAATGCACATATGAAAAGGCTCCATAAGACAAGAAAAATGTCAACTATAATCACAAACTCTGAAAAGATTCACTTCTCAGTTCATTTGAGGAAAATCATTTTGTCTCCGACGCTAAAAACAAATAATGCATCACGAAGTTTCCTTCACGACCGTGCACAGACACTAGCTATAGCAACAAGAATGAGAAAGATGAGGACATCGAAGCTGTCCTGGACTGTTGACTGATGGCAGTGTCAGATGTGTGGAGGTGTCAGTTTGGGACGCACATTTTCCCTGACTCAAACACAAGACAACAGAAGGGAGACACACAGACACAGACACACACCCATCAGAAACCTTTACGACTTAATCCATCACACCAGAACTGACAGGCTGTTGTGGAATGGAAGAAAAGAGAACACTACAGGACAAAAGATGATGGGAAAAAAAATGCATAAAAGCCTCATAGAGAATCAAACAAACATACACAGGAGCCCAAACACACACACACACGTATATACAAAAAGACACAGGCAGTCAAAAGCTGGCTATGTATCCCTCAGAGACTGGACCCAGGTGAATCGGAATGATGCTGGCACACTGCTCTCCACAATGGCCCAGATAAACAAAAAGAACACACACATTCACACACACACACACACACACACACACACACACACACACACACACACACACACTCTCATAGTCCAGTACAGAGCTTATATAATGTATTTTCCACTAACATGGTAACTGCACACTCATCTTCCCTGGGGTCATCTCGGCTCAGCTGAAGCGGATGTGAATGCTAGAAGATGTTAAAGGGTGGGGGTGCCACAGCAGTACACTGACCTCTTCAAGACACACAGGTCTAATGAAAGGGCGAAACACGGTAACAAGGTCACAGCAGGAAGTGCAAACACAAGCGTAAACAAGCTGTGAGGTACTACCTTTCGACGCAGTGCAAACACACATTTGCCACCACTGCTTTTGCACATACAGTAGATTGCGTGCAGGGGGAATTGCGTCCTGTGTCATTTTTACATGTCACATTCGCAAGGTCATCTGCTGTGTCATCACTCCCCACTGGCCTCCAGCTCAACATCTCTCACTGGATTTCACTGCACAACTGTTTCATATTTGTCCACATAGGGAACAGGAGAGGATCATGTATCATATTACTATGGCCAGGCTATTGCAGCTCCATGTTTACTGATCTATCATTTCCTCTATCATACCACTCCCTTATCTTCAGCAGAAGTCAGACAGAGAGAGTTGTTGACTCTTCGCAGTGTATTTCTGATGTTTGGAATGTTGGCAAAAAGAGAACAAGATGTCTTATTACTCACATGACCTTAGTTCTATATCTGTTATAAAATGCCAATGATGGCTGAGGATCTTATTGGCAGGCAATGCATAAAGCATGTAAATTGCTTTGGCACTGAAGGAATGCATATGCTACTTGTATAACAACAGCGATAAAGGCACAACACTTCAGTATGAATGTTCATTTGTGACCTGAGCAAACAGCACATTTTGTTAATGTTACTTAAGCTCAGCATTGTTTTTTTTTTTTTGTTGTTGAACTTTCATTAATGTCTTCTGTGGCAGGTTTGCAAAATGTGCCACATTAACATAGCACTTGTTTTGTTAAGTAGTATGCTCTAAGGATTACTTGTCAAAAAGTACTTTTAAGCACTTAACTACACGACAGTACACTTTAAATTTCTTTTGTACTTTATAAGGTTTTACGCCTTGATAACTTGTATAATTGCTTTTGTTGCTCACTTCTGATGTATTTATATGTATGTGCATACACACTTTAAAGAATATGTTTTGTCACATGTTTCATTTTATGGAATATCAAGAAAGTGTGTTCACATTCTTCTACTTCCAATACAATTTCAACTAAGACAAAAACAACCTATACAACCTATACAAGTGGATGTGAATGGATGTGGGGGAAGCAGAAGAATGAGTGAGTACATGAACATGCATGACTGTATCACATGTGTTTCTCCTCTTTACATTCCAATATAGGTCAGCTGTACACATCTCAAACGGACCTGGGTGTAACCACTGAGCACCGTACTGTACATAGTACCATACTATCTTCCTTCCTGTGCCAGAGGGCTGAGGGCAGAGCTAGCACAGGAAAGAGGGCATCCATGCAAAGCTAAATAATGCAGTGGCTCAGACTCCACATTATGACCTAGTAAATGGCTGGTTATACAAACACTCAGACCCTTCTGGCCTGCCCCATCTGACAGCACAATCAGCAAGGACGAATCGACCAGCTCTTATGAACTCATTTATTACTAGCACTCGTCAGTTTAGTCATTTTAACATTTTACCACAGTACAACTCTAGGGAAATAACTCTGTAGAGACTGGGTGTGCAGAGGTTTTGGCATTTAGTGGGAATGTCTACTTCCTGGATAGAGTGTATTAGGTAAATTGACTCTGGATTGTCTCTGAAGAGCTTGTGGCCATGCATAAGCATCAAGGATAAATTGGCAAAGAAGACTGATGTAAACAAAATAATCAAGAGAGGGAGAGTGAAGATAGTTGACATGCAACTCCATAAACTGAGTGTCTCTCTCTTTGGTATGCTGCAGGCCTGTGTGTTGACATCTTTAGCTGTAAGAGGAGCCATTCGCTGCTATAGAAGTGCTACTCTAGACCAAACACACACAACCACAAAAATAAATACTTGAATTCATACCCAGCACCATCACGTATCTGACTAATGTTAAGATGCAGGGAGGCTCAAATAACTTCATGCACTGTCATTAATCTGCAGCAGGCTTTAGCTCTTCTATTGGACCATCTAACTTCTACACCCATGCAGGTTGTATGTTTCAGGGGCAGCAGCCTAAACATTCATGTCACATGCTCAAAGTAAGCAACTCGCAGCCCATTGACAGCTCCCTCTGAGTCCCACCCTACCTTCGGTGTGGCAAGTGGAGGACAGGATGGTGCTCGGAGGGCGGAAGAGGTACGGGAGATAACGGGAAAAACATTTCATCTTCTTCTCCGGTGCTTGCCGACGGGTGAAGAAGGTTGCTTTGACGGCTCCACATCCGCACTGCCGCCGCCACAGACAGCCAGAGAGGGACCAACCAGGGGGGGTTGCGGGAGAGGGGAGGGGGTGGTGGTGGGGGGGGGAGAGAGGTTTCTCTGTCCGCGGCGCAGGGGGCTATGACAGCATCACTTTTCGCAGGCACACAGCGCAGGCAGGCAAGGCAGGCTCCGAACAGCGCACCGTGTCAGCGCGCCTCCGGGTCCGCGGTTCAGTCCGCCGGTGTGGGGAGGCTATGAGTGAATGAGAGCAGGACAGAGGGTCGGTTCTGTCCTCTCTGATGGGAGGTCAGTGTGTGGTCTGCCTGTGTAAACACCTCCCCCTGGTAGATGGAGCAAGAAAAAAAAAAAAACACGTCACTAACACTGAGTGATGACAAGGTGATTAAAATCCCAATGCAGTATTTCCAAATAAAATCCAATTTTAAATACGGAATTCAGCTAATCTTAGAAAGACTCCATATTCATTATAGACCCATCTGTGGTACGATATAGCATTGTAACATTTGCCTTTTAATCCCCTATTCCCGTGGTAGTAAAAATACCCCTTAAAACAAACAGCCATAAACACAGGCCAAAACTTGATGAATCATAGACAAAACTTGTTTCCAAGTGCTAACCTGGTTATTGATTAAAATTAGTTTTGGCGCCATCTTGTGACAGTTTTCTATTAGGACAAGTAACGTCATAACATCACAAAAATCAAACTTTTCAGACAATATACCATTTAATTTTAAAGAGCTTTAATCAAGATGTGTTTCTCCTGTTTCTTATAGGCATTTAAAAAAACAATGCGATTGAAAAAATTTTTAAGAACCTATTTTTCATGAAGTTGCACAAATGTCCACTCAGCTGGACATTTCATTTTTTGAAGTAAATAAATATATTTACTAATATACTGTGAGAAATCTATTTTTTTTCTTATATTTTAACCTCTAATAAGAGTTGTTACTCACGAATGTGCAAAATTTAAAAATAAATAAATAAATAAATTAAAAAAAAAAAAAAAAAAAAAAAAAAAAATATATATATATATATATATATATATATATATATATATATATATATATTACAGCATAATACAAATATCAAATAATTTATTTCCGCTCAAATATGTTAGGGCAACAAAACCCATGAACATATAAGAGAACAGCTGTAGAATGACTGTTCACTTTAGTGACCAGTATGCATGAAAGGGTTAATATTTAGAAGAAAATAAACCCACTATAATTAGGCTATTCAATTTAACTAGTGAAAATACTCCTTAATTTGTCAAGCCGTCCAGTGAATTTACAAGGACAAATAGCTTTTGGAAATAGATTGTAGACATTTAAGGAAACTATTTAATTATTATTTGTTGTCCTAAGTAATGTTACATAGGCTGAAATGGTATTACACATAAGCATATTAAAATATGCTATGTCTATGTTTATAAACGTCTGCAAAGTAACTTCAACTGTTGCTCTATTAACATCTCGCGAGATCTTAGTGAACTAATGCCAGCGGAAGTACTTACCCAGTCTCTTTTCCGCCGGCCATAGAGGAGCAATCGGCAGGGTAAGAATTCCTGGCTGAAAATTTAACTACAGTTATCTTCATCCATCCTCGTAATGACCCAACTATGTCTCCCTGTAAACCCTTAAACATCACCGAAACAGTCTCACCATTAAAAAATGTCCAATATTGAGCATATTTGGATGTTTTATCAATAAATTAGACACAACTGAATCTGGTCCGTCCTTTTCAGGTCTCGTATCCGCATGTTGGGTATGGATAACGAACCGACTCGGGCATATGCAGTGGCCCAGAAAAAAAAAACTTACAACTTCAAAACACCGATTGTCTAGTGTATGTTGTATATCTAAACTGTGTACGTAGTTCAAATTTAAACAGAAGTATCCCGGCAAGTTGAGCTATTATGCTAGCTGCGGGCGTTAGCTTAGCATCACAGTGTCTTATCCAAATTTTAGCTAGCAGTAAAACCACTCACAACGAACCAGGCGGTACTTTTCAGTTATCAGTGGTATCGCGTGTGTTAATCAAATGTTTATTTGTCAATAACATTACTGTCTCACGATAATGAACCGTAGAATTGAGGTGCATTGCTGTTGTCTTTTCAAAGTAGCTGATAAACTATTCTCTTCGTTCATAGCATTATGAAGCTCAATCCATTTGTAACCTCCTCCCGCCGCAAGAACCGTAAGAGGCACTTCAATGCCCCCTCACACATCAGGAGGAAGATCATGTCTTCCCCCTTGTCAAAGGAGCTCCGCCAGAAGTACAACGTGAGGTCCATGCCCATCCGTAAAGATGACGAAGTCCAGGTAAGGCCCTTTGTTATTACATCTTGTTTATCATGATTGGTAAAAATGCAAGACTATTTATCTGATTTGACTTGTTGTCCCCAAACAGGTTGTCCGTGGACACTACAAAGGCCAGCAGATTGGCAAAGTAGTCCAGGTGTACAGGAAAAAGTATGTCATCTACATCGAGCGTGTTCAGAGAGAGAAGGCCAATGGAACCACAGTCCATGTCGGCATCCACCCCAGCAAGGTGAGACATAAATGTACTCTATATTTACCTGTCCAGGTGAAAAACATTGAAAAAGTTGGTTTTGGTGGTAGAAGCAGTGTGTATTGTAATCCTGTTTGTTGATTGAAGTGCATTGATGTACCCTAGAGGTATATGCAATATAGAGGTCAACCAATACAGGTTTTTCTAAGGCAGAGGTGTTTTTTTTAATAGTGTGCTTAATGGTGATTGAACTTAAAAGTGCTGCCCATACGGGGTGCTTGATCAAATATTTTGTAACATTTTTACTACTGCTCAAATATCAGCTTTCGGCTGATGGATGATGATGGGGAGGAAAAAATGTAAAGGCTGGCTGATACATTGGTCTACCTCAACTGCAGAAGATTGTTATGGTACACGATTTGTCACCTACTGTAATGTGCTATCCATGTCAGATGAAAGGAGTATAAAGGGATGTTGATTGATAGAACATTAAATCAATGCTTCAGGTATTGGGTGTCTTCAGATCACTGAAACATTAGAACTTGCCTACATAGCACATTTAAAAAAAAAATTAGGCCTTAAGTTTGGTCAAGGCCATAAAGGTCCCCATCTGACACATCACTCATCTAAATTTATTTGACCAGCTTTAAATGTATTTTCCCAAACTGATTCAAACTTAATTTATGAAATATAATATATTATATTTCTGTTAATGTTTCACTCTGTAAAATTAATTACAGTAAGAGAATTTCCCTCAATGAATAAGTACAGTTAATCTGTATCTGTTATATTTAGACCCATCTCTTGTGCTGTGTAATCTTACACTTGCACTATTTTGCAAAATGCTGTTTCACTTAGAAGTTATAATCATACATAAGGCTTATCTCTGAGCATAAAAACACAAACACTTCATCTGCTGTGCAGAATATTACTTTTTCCAAATCTAATTGTTTGGGAAAAACGCTTAAAATGACCTTAAGAATGTCCCTAAATATTAAATGTAAGTGCCTGGTACCGGTACCATCCTTTTCTACATTACTTTTATTTGCTGCTTTTATGACTTGGTTGCACACAAATGATTATATTGGATTCAAATTTCTGTAGACATTTTTGTGTATTTTTTAACATATTGTTTTGCTATGCGTGGACAGATCATTGTCTGCTATCAAATCGTCATCAATTTACTCATCAGTGTTACTGGCCTTGGTTCCTAAATTGGATGTTACTGTGGTACATAGTGTCCTGCTGTGGCCCTAAACCAGGACCATATTTCTATGGGAGTCACATATAAAGTATATATTGTGTGATTTATATTGCTGGTGAAGCCATTACTGCACTGAGCTCTCACTGTGTGTGGATGCTTTATTATTAATGGTAAGACTGCTATTCATGTGACTGTTTTTGATTAGTATTGTGGTGTATTTGACCACGTGTGGCAATGGTCAGAGTAATTGCATTGCTTGTGCCACCCCCATACACCTCACATTTACCAGTTTGCTGTTGTTTACAATTATGTTAAATGGTGTTTGTATATGTGAGGCTGTTTAGATGTGGGACAAGCACAGGCAGACTGCTTTTACTTGGAACCAGAATACATCCTACAGTGAGAAATGGCTTGTCTCACACTGCACTATTAAAGTACACATTAATGGTTAATCTATCAGTTAAACTTATAATACAATGTTAACCATGCATTTTACACTGTCATGTTTGATGTTTATATCTTCCATTAGGTCTTTTTGGTATCCATTTATCTTTGCTGTTCTGAGTTGGTCATTAAATAATCGTTTATTATAGTGAACATACACTTCAAGTACGACAGGTTCTCCTATTTTATAGTGATATTGAATTTCGTCATATGAAAAATCTGCATTGCAGAGATAATGGACTGAAGAATTTCTCCTTGTTCGTAGCACAAGAGCAATTATAATGATTGATATCTGAAGTGTCTTCCCCAGCATGCTATATAAAACATTCCACTACAGAATTTAAACATGACTGTAAAGTTTAGTGACTGAAAAGTTGTGTGAAAGCAGGGAATGTAAACATTTCAAAGGTCATCTTGGAGACTAGCAGTGTGCCAAGACGTGCAAGTTTAAAACTCTTGTACATCATTTAATCCATGTCAACCTCAAGAAATTACCTTTGAGGTTGTAATGTTTTAGTTTTTGTTGAAACTGTCAGGGCAGCCGCTGTTGAACTACAGCCATTACTGAGGTTGTTTATGTTGGTGTTGCACAGTGGAAATAAGAAAATCTTTGCTATAATACAGTCCATTAAAACACTCCAGAAGCCTAGCCTAAAATAAAGAAATGAATTGCACAAAAAGCCAAACTATTAGTCTGAAATAATTGAAAGTGAATAAACTTGAAAATGTATTTTAGAGAAAGCATTAGTCAAAATAACACATAAAAATTTGATATTTTCTCATAACCATGGGATGGGTTTGCCATTGGTTGCATGTCAGAAAAATCTGTATGATTACGAGAAGAATTTATGTAACACAGCAAATGTATCAAATGTTGATTAAAAATGTGAATTTTGTGGATAGTTTTATATTTACCAAATTCACTGTTATATCGTGACCCTTTTCATTTTGGAATGTTACCGAACGCAAGAATAATTACATGAACTTTTCTAACCTTGTTTTATTGCCCTTTCAGGTGGTCATCACCAGGCTAAAGCTTGACAAAGACCGTAAGAAGATCCTGGAGCGCAAGGCCAAATCTCGCGCTGATGGAAAGGAGAAGGGCAAATACAAGGAGGAGACCATTGAGAAGATGCAGGAGTGAAAATGATCTTTGTTATCAATAAAAATTTATAAATGGAATTCACTTGTCTGGTTTATTTTTTGGTTGTAGGAGGTTGTTTTGTTTCTGCTGTTTCAAATGTCAGAAATTTAGATCTTACATGCATTAGGGGGTGAAATGGAAATGTATATACATCATTGGATATTGAAGAAAATCTGGGTTTTGTTTACATTAAGAGAACCGTCTTTCAACCATAATTGTTCTATTGACGAAGTCAATATTATTGTGACAATTTACAAATCCAGGCTGTAGAAATATGAGGCAGTAATGACAAATCTATAAAAATGTAAGGAATGATTACATTTAAGAACAACTCTGCAAGCAAAGACATTACAATACTGACTGAGTTTTTAAAAAGGCTTAACTGAAGGAATGTTACATTAAATTCCCATTTTGGTCACAGTACTATGGACGAGGATACATTTTGGGACCTGAGGAGAGGAAAATCGGAAATTATACTGACAAATTGTAGCACAGAGGAAGACCCAATAAAATTTCCAGGTTCTAGTGAAGTTGGAAAAAAATAGAATAAAATTTCCAGGCTGTTTTTGACGTAACTATTGTATTTGTTTATAGTTGCCGGTCAACTTCTAGTTGTCTTACTTTGATAACTTTTCTTCTATACATACTAAGTTCTCCGTTTGTAACATTCAGTTTCACATGACTCAAGGAACTTCTTGGTTTTTATGACAGGATGTAATTTTACAAAATGAGCCATAGGTGTCGCCTTTTACTGACAGAAAATATTCTCTACGAACAAATGTATCATCTGAAGGTTTCCAATACGCATGCGAAACACTTAAAATAATGTTTTTAAAGTGAAGTGTACACACTTTTAGATGCTGATCTGCTGCTCTTAAGGAGGGTTTTCCAGTGTTTATGATTCTGATCCATGTCCTGATCACAGGGACACACTTTACTTCCGCCTCTCTGAAGCTGCCAGGTCACGTGACTCGTGCCTGATCTCCGTCGTCCAGCAGTTGGAGAGGACTGAAAGTTGAGTAGCGCAAAAAAGTTATTTATTTGAAGATATTCGGTTATCAAACCACACTCAACATGGCGGATCTAAGTTTTGTCATTTCTATGTCTGTGATGACGCTGTTTTGGGGTATTGTCGGAGGGGTGGTACCCTGGTTTATCCCCAAAGGACCAAACAGAGGGTAAGTTTGTTAGCTTAATTAGCTTCTCTGAGCTAACGTTGACAAACTTGTATTTTATTCTGTGGAGTCCCGTGACTCGTTTTTTTATCCATAGAGGGAAAAAAATCGGAACTTTAACCTTATGTTGTTTTGAATGTTTCTCAACTCTTTATGTATATAATAAGGCTGTGTTTTATACATTTGGGCCTCAATGAAGGAACTTTGAGTAAGTAAAAGTTAGCTAAGTAAAGACTCTGAAACACCACAGGTTAGCAGTTATAACTTGTAACCTTTTGGTGCGACTTTTACACGTAATTACATTTTGTTATTATCATTAACAGTGAATAACTCCAACCCTGGAAAATGCACCTAATGTGGCTTCCCCTATTTGCTGTCATTTGTCATCGACATCACAGGATCATGTTGTATAAGAATAGCCAGGATATTATATTAATGTTACTTCTGCTATATGTAAACCCTTCAAATGCTTAATCTTGTTTACAATATTTTCTTACAGAGTTATTGTCACAATGCTGGTATTAACTGCAGTTTGCTGCTACTTGTTGTGAGTATGAATTTCTATAAGTTAAAGATTTATGCAACGTTTATGTTAACATTATATGTCATTTTAAATATATTGTAATGAGCAAGAATAGAATATATTGAGCAAGCATTCAGTTATTTATAACATAAATGTGTAGTGATATTTTTAGAATAAGCAAAGGTCTGCTTTCTGAAAATGGTATCAAACACCAACATTACCCTAGAAAACCCTAGAGATTATGCTTGCTCAATATTTACAATGCAACCTGTTTGTCTTAGTAATATATTGATTGTGACTCTGTTTTTCCAGCCATAGCTATATCTCATATGTGTAAAGAAAGTGTTTAAGTTGTGTTTTGTCTTCAGTTCATGTAGCCGGAATACAATGCAACAATCACAAAAAATAAACATTACATTACATTAAAAAAGGATTGAAGTCCAATTAAAGCATGTAACATGTTGCCCATATTGCACAGTTTTAGATTTATTAATCTCTAATGATTGATTTAAAATCATGTTTATTACTGTCACAGCAAAACACATTTTGTCATACTACCTTCGACATTTAATTATTTAAAGTCACTGTTAGGTGTAAGTATGTGGCTGGTGTCATGTTCTGTGTTAGATGGGCAAAAGAGGGCAGTAGAGAGAAAGCTGAATGCTTGAGCTAACTGTCAGTATTTGTCACAGGACTCCAGTTTTATTGTTGCAGGACTAATCCCACAAACATCATCATGTTGTTGTAAAAGGTGCTCTTGTTTGTGGTTTCTTTTGTATGCCGTAGACACTTTTTTGTTTGTCTGTGAATAGAAATAACTTAGAAATATAAATATAAAATGGCTCATAATTAGCTGTTTGCATTGAAAAAGAAGCTCTCTAATCTTGTACATTTAGTATGACAATCTATTCTATTCTATAACCAGTTTTAATTCACCCATGCTAACACAAATGCTTTCTCGTAGCTGGCTGATAGCAATCCTGGCCCAGCTGAACCCACTTTTGGGACCGAGCCTGTCTACTGATGTCATTTCGTACCTGTACTATCACTGGTCATAATTTCTGCTTCTAGGATGTCTAACAGTGGAGGTAAAATGCTTCAGTCTAAAAGGAACAATATCTCATATCCTTTACTGTAAATGGAATATTAACTGTGTTTTACTTTTCTGACTTGGATTTCACAAAAACTACCAGAAGGGGACAACCTGGTACTGCTTGATGTCATCACAGTAGCCCTTTGCTCACTGCAGAGACCATTCCTTCTGAATTGCCTTAAATGTGGATGTGTGTTTGATAAATGGATGATACCCACACTTGTGCCTTGTACAAACCTGATACCCAAAGGACTTCTGAGAGATCTCACTTGAATATCTTTCACTTTCAATGAAAGCAGCCTTCACTTTGTGATTTGTAGTTTTCTATTATTATGTATTATGTGCTTTATGTTGTTAATATAAGTGACTATAATTATGTTTGTGATGTGTGGTGTGTTATGGTTATCCATAAATACCTGTTAGCAGTGATGGATGCAAACTGTGTATTATGTGTTGATTATTAAACAAGTAACCAACTATATTGCTCCATTTCATTTTTTCCTGATTTCACAAGGTTATTATTTTCTGATTTATGGATGTACTAAATATCAATACAGTGAAGAAAACACACTTTCTACTCCTTCCATGGTATTTTTTATTATCCATGTTAAACACATGTAAAAAATAAAATAAACATAGTTCTCTACAATTTGACTTGTTGGCTTATCGGATGCACAAATCGTTTAAAAGGACAAGTTTTGTTATGTGTAAATTCACCAAAGAGTCAACAAATGTCAAAGTCTGAAAGCGGTGTGAGTCCTTCCGGCTTCCCGTAGCTGAGGTCACTACGTTGACAACATGGCGTCGTCGGATGTCCACGTACGAATATGCGAACAAGAAATACTCAAATATGACTTGGAAATTAAAGCTCTTATCCAGGTGCGAATATTAATTTGGTAAGATTAATGAATGCTGTTGCACGAGACATTGGTATTTATCAATGTCATATCAATAATTCGTGCTTTTTTCCCTGCAAACATTTCGCCGACAACAGCTGCTAAGTGGAGATAATGTTAAATACAGTAGTTACTGTTGGAATACAACTTATCAAATTACTATATTTTAGTCATTTTAGACTGCTAAATGTGCTTACCGACAGTATAATTTACATTTATAGGGCAACTGTATAGGTCAACAATATAATAGTTGTTTAGATGAGAACGTTTATTTCTTATTTTATTTATATTTAAAATGGTCTTCCTGCTAACTAATGCTGTTACACATCAAAATGTATATTTATTACTCTTTCAACAAGTGACCTGAGTAGTTTAAATGAGCAGTTCCACCTAGTTGAAGCATGTCTCTATTAGAAATGTATTGTAATGACTATGAATGTTTAAATGAATCAGGTGTTTGTAGTAATAGTTGTAATTGACTTGTCTTTCTGCTGTTATTTCAGGACATTACTGAGTGTTCAGGATCTCATAGCACGCTGACAGAGATGAACACAGAAGTTAAAAAGAGTTTCCACAACCTCAGACTCCGTATTCAGGTGAGACATTTTATTAAATATCACTACAATTGATTGTAACACCATGCTACTACTAATAATATAAAATGTGTATGGTATTGACAGGATCTGGAGCAAATGGCCATGGAACAGGACAAAGAGTCAGACAAGCAAACTTTGATAAGTCAAGTTGAAGGACACAGAAAACAGATGTTGAGGTAGTTTTCTTCTGGTTTAATATAATCTTTAGATCTTAATGTGAGTTGTATATATTTGTGCTTTAACATACTTATTTTCTCCTTTCACTATCTGCTCTGTTTTTCTTTAAATGGACTTTGAATGCCGTTGCAGTAACCAGACAGCTTGGAGAAAAGCCAACCTGGCCAGCAAACTGTCTATCGACAATATGGAGAAGCAGGCACTTCTTAATGGGGCAGATAGTGTTGTGAGACCGAGGTGAGCTGACAGCGTGTCCCTCCTGTTACAGAAAATATAAGTGAGGTGTCAGGGACAAGCCTGTGCACAGCTTTGCGGATTTTAAACTGTACAGAAAAAGATCATTTATATATACTATATATAAAAGGTTGGCATTTATATGACTTCTGTCTTGTGTCTTTGTTGTTTGTCACAGGAAAATGACCAAAGAGGGCCTGGCCCAGACAACCAGTACCATTACAGAGAATCTTATGAGCATCAGCCGGATGATGGCTCAGCAGGTTCAGCAGAGTGAGGACACTGTAACGTCTCTAGGTTAGTGAAGAATTATTCTGCTTTTACATCATCACATGCCAAATTATTAAAATATGGTGAAAGTTTTTGTTGAACTTCTTCTGCTCATATGAATTCAGGATTTATTGAAGCAAAGTAGAGCTGAAACGATTACGAAAAGAAATTTGGATTACAATTTTCCAAAGTCAAAGCTTTGTTTCATTAATTCTGTTGTTGCTAAACATTGGTTCCACTGTTGTTTCACATACATGCTTATTATGACACACAAGTTGAAAGTTAGATACTTACATTTGTTTGTTGGTTGGAGTGAACAAATTCTTTGTTGTCATTTGACTTGTTAGTTGTAGTTTGTATCTATAGATGTTTTTATATACTTTATTTCTATGTAGACACTTTTCTTGTATATACTTTTACTTTTATAGTTTTTGTGGTTTTTGTTTTAGTCAGTTCTGGATTAAAGGGTGAGTTGTCATTTTTAGACATGTCTTAATCACATTTGTACTTTTTTTTTTGCCTATAATTAAATTGAAGGAAGAAAGGATTAATTAATTCATTACAAAAATGTTCAACAGCTGCAGCTCTAAAGCAATGTGTTTGTGTGCATGACTATTCAATACTTTTCCTCTGTGTGTTTGAAGCAACCTCGTCAAGGACAGTCCAAGAAACTAATGAGGAATTTAAGGCTATGACCGGGACCATCCAGCTCGGAAGGAAACTCATCACCAAGTATAACCGCAGGGAGCTCACTGATAAATTGCTCATCTTCCTAGCTTTGGCACTTTTTCTTGCTACAGTTCTCTACATCCTTAAGAAGAGACTATTCCCCTTCCTGTAGACCAGGTACCACTAAGAGGCTCGTCAGTTAAATTCTAATCTAAACCACCTTTCGTACCCACAGCTAAATGTGAAGAGCTAAGAGTAAAATAACTGACAAAGGATAAAGCTCCATACCATTTAACTACATGCAGTGTTTTATTTATTGAAAATATGTTAATGAACAAAACAAGACTGTCTTCAATAAAAGATGTGTTTTAGGTAATGCTGTGCATTGCTTTCAGCTAAGTTAGTTGTGAGAGGAGATGGACATCCCCTACTAATTTATGTGTATTTGCATGAAATACACAGATTTTACAAAGGGGACTGATATGATCATTTGCATAACATACTATGAGTGCATATGAAGTCTGCTACACACACTTTCACTTCAGTTCAAGATGAATAAGAACATTCTCAACATTAATAATATTTAGGTTATTACACTTCAAGACTGTTTTTCTTCAATTCTTTAGTGGTATGATTATCATTAAAGCAACACTTCTACATATTATATTACAATAATTTTATATTTTAGCCCCACCCTTTGTGTTTTTAGGAGTATATAAAGTCTATTTAACAACAAAGTGACTCCTCCATATACACCTGAAAATAACCTACGTTCTTTCTCCGTTCAAGATTATTTTGCATACAACATATTTGATTATTCTGTGTAATTGTTACTTCTCTAATTACTTTGTTTATTACTGCATTTTGATTCTATGATTAATTCAGTATTTTGCAACTAGCATTAAAATGTGAGCAGATTGTGTTAAACTAAATGGATATTTGGAAAAATACACCAGGCTGTGCACTGAAAATTATCCCTATATCCTATACTTTTGACATTCATATAAAAAAAAAAACTCTTCCTTTGTGTGGGTGCTGTCTTCCATCTCGTCCTGTGTTAGTTTGTCTCTGCTCTGCAGCCAAACAGAAAAGCTCCAAAAGCAGTGGTACTGTTCACATTAGTAGAGATAGAGCAGCATGCATCCCTGCCTTTCTTCAGATAAGACCCGGAAAAGCAGATTATTCTAACCTGATTCCCGCCTCCCCTTTCCAGTGTGGAAGGAGGGTGAGGGAAGATATTTTTAGATTTGTGTGGCTTTGTTATCTGCTGTTGCCTTTTCAACACCTCGGAGGAGAGGGTGGCCAGAGGGGCTACATGACCTTGCTCTCCTCATCACAATTGCCAGGCATTGCCATATTGTTAAATATACACAAGTGCTGACTGTATTGGTTATCAATAAACACAAAGTATTATGCCATAATGTGTCTTGAGTATATTTTTGTTTTGGTATATTTTGTGTTAATAGGATTCAGGACAACATGTGTATGTGTGGAGAGACCTGAGAGATGCCTAAGAATCTCTTACTCGTGTAAAGTGGTGGCAGTGGGGCAGAGCCGCTTTGTAGAACTGCACACTTAAACCAGGCCCCTGGCTCTCTGTCAAGCAAATTGGACTATTCTTGCATTTAGCGCTGTGATAGTGTCAATCAAGTGTTTGGGTTTGTATCTGGATGACTAGACCCGATTCTCACACAAAGACTAAACTAAATGCATAAACAGAATTCAAACAGGGACTTTTACAGATCCACATTCATTCAGTGATTTTTGTTTTAATATGTAGCTGTAAATGCACATAATTTTAATATTCAGTGTAACTACATTTAAACTGAGTCAGATTACATTCTTAAAAGAAGAATTTATAACAGAAAAAAATAGGACCTGTAATCTAATATATTGTTTAATCAGAATATTTGAATTTGGGTGTGTTTAAATGGCTTGATAAGTTGCATTTCAATTAGAAATATCAGGAAAGAAAGGTTTTCTAGATAGAATTAAGCTGCATTTGTTGAACAGAAACTGAAATATTACAGGTGAAGGTCACAGCTTGACGCCATTGCAACCTTAGAGTGAGTGTACATATGTCTGACAGTGGCCATAAAAGAAAGTGTAAACTTTTAACAACCTTTAACCCTGCTTAAGCATATTGAGGGAAACTTCCTAACAGCCACTTGAACATTTAACCAGACACAAACCATATGAGAGGCCATTAAACCGATGACTAGTTTAACCAGTAGGTGACCGGCGGCCCTGTGATATTTTACAATAATTTCCCTTTAAGGTTTATGATTTGTCTTTCTTTCTTTTAGGCCTCTTCAATTTTGCAACTTCTGTGAACTCAAATTGAAATAAACACAACCTATTTAATTTAACTGAAAGTGAAAGTCACATTAAAAAAACGTATAGGTCTTAGGTTAAGAATTTTTCTGTTGTTCATGATTAAAAATAATTTATCCAATTAATATTCTTGCATTTCACTTAATAAAAATAAACTTTTTTTTTTAGTTCTTGCATTGGTAAAATATCTAGCATTTTTACTCTTCTACTGAAAACTAAAACTCACTTTTACAGAATATGTATTAATACTAATAATACTAATCATTAGAGTTGTCGATTTAATTCACTTTAAAAAAAAAAAAGTGTGTTTGCAACTTTTCTTTTCACGTCTGTTTATTACGTCAAACATGTATGTGATTTAATCCCACAAAAGTAAATGAAAATATACAAACACCGACATAAAGCGGTGTTGAATCTATCAAAAATGAGTTATTAAATAAAAGACAAACTCCGCAAAGTCTTGACACATTTACAAATGCATGCATATAATACCACTATTTTTTTTCTTTCTTTTCTTTTTTACCATGTCCTAATACCATGTAAAGAGGACACCCCGTTACCAGGAGGGAACGTGTTCTGCACATTATTTAATTCCCCGACCCCAAAGTTCATATAATTCCCATTGTTAGAGGACCCCTGCATAGTTTGCATGGTGGCTGTGGGGTAACTGCACGTATAGTTCGTATTACAGCCTGGGTTTGTGTAGTTACTGAAAGTCGGGTAGTTGTTATAGGTAAAATGATTGATGTGGCCCATGCTGTAGGGGGGGTTGTAGGTGGCCGTGTCCGCCGCCAGACAAGGCTTCCCGTCCCGCACCAGCACCGGCACAGACACCCTCCTGGGCGGCGGCAGAGACACCATCTCCAGGCTCTGGTCCTGCCTCTGCCGTTTGCACTTGTACCTCCTGTTCTGGAACCAGATTTTGACCTGGGTAGGGGTGAGTTTGAGCACCCCGGCCAGGTGGTCCCTCTCTGGGGCGGACAGGTACCTCTGCTGCTTGAAGCGCCGCTCCAGTTCATACACCTGCGCCTGGGAGAACAGTACCCGCGGCTTTCTGCGTCTGCGGGGTTTGGGCCGATCCAGATCCTCAGGCTTCATGTCATCTGAGGGTTCGGGGTGAGGACTGAACTCCCCTGGTGTGGTCAGGACAGAGAGACAGAGAGAAAATGGGTTTAGAGTGGACATATGGACAATATTCACAGTTTGGCGGCTGATGAAATTTTATTTAACTCCAGTAATAATTAATTTATGCACGTGATTCTTTTTTTTTTTTTTTTTTACAATTGATTTGCTGGATAAAATTGCATGTCAATAAAACAAAAAATGCACAACTCAAATTTATGTTAGTTGCTGTATGACCCAGAAGTTCATTGCAGTGTTACGGAAATATGATTGTCCCCTCAATGATATAGATGAACAGTGTCATCCCTCTGGAGGAAAAATCACTTACATGTCAGAAAACAATATAACACCTATTTGAAAATTTGGCAGCCATATTGGTACATCACACACACCAACTGTTGACCTTGTGCTCTGACTGTTTTTTTTGGGTTTTTTTTTTTTAAATTAATCTCCTTGTTCTCTTTTATGTCTTATATTGTGACATTCTATATAAAAGAAACCCGAAAATAAAATATTGCAAACATAAAGGAGTAAAAATAACTCATATAAATCAACTTTATTCGCCTGTGTGTTTACTTTGCAAATGCGCTTTTAATGTTAATATGGATTTTCATAAAATATTTAGGCCACAGTGAACTCTACCGTCAGCACCAACTTTAAAATATTCAGAAAAATCACTTTTCATTCTTGATCACCCTGCATTCTTTTTTTTTTTTCTTTTTTTTTTTTTGCTGGCAGACCCATATGAGCATCCAGGCCTAATTTTCCCATACAGCCCCAGACTACATTCATCTTACCTTTCCTGCGTTTTCCCTCAAACAAATCCATCTTTCCATCCTTATCTATATCCATCTCCATGACTGATTTTCCATAAAAGGCAGTGGTAAAGCTGAGCGCATTGCCTCTGCTGGCCTTGGACTCATGGTGGAGGTCTTCTCCAAACAGCGATGAGGCGGCGGATGTCATGTCCCGGAGAGGCTCCTGCTTCAGGCGGGCCAGCATACAGGAGGAAGAGGAGGAAGAGGAGGAGGAGGAAGAAGAGGAGGAGGTCGGCGCGCTGCAGTCCATACGAGATGAGACGACGACGTCCAGAGAAGACACCATAACGTCATGACTCTGCTCCAAGTTTAATATATCCTTTACAGAGAAGGGAGTGGACGTGCTGGGGCTGGGAAACATTGCCAAGAAATACAAACCTTTTAACCTATGGAGTCATATGGAGACAACCCACTCACACACACAAAAAAAAAGACACGTCAACAGAGTCCCCTCGCTTCCTGGTAATATTTACTGTATTTAAGTGTTAGTTTGGTGTACCGGGCTGATCTTGAGTGAAGTGTGCATCTTGAATGTCAACTCTTGTCTCCAAACTTTTTTCTTGGCCTCTCTCTCTCTCTCTCTCTCTCTCTCTCTCTCTCTCTCTCTCTCTCTCTCTCTCTCTCTCTCTCTCTCTCTCTCTCTCTCTCTCTCTCTCTCTCCCAGTGACGCATAGAGGAGGTGGGAGGGGGAGCCACTGGTGCTCCCATTTCAGATGACGTGAAATGATATTTGGTGTTTTTATATATGTTAAACTGATTGGATTGTTTCATGTGTCTCATCATTCAGTGTAAAACACATCATACAAGAGGCTATTTTATTTTTCTTCTTCTCAGATACTGTTCATCATGCGTTTTTTTTTTCATCTTTTCAAACATATTCCCCCTTTATTTTGTATTGTAAGGATATAAATATGTTATTTTCTGCATTATGTGAAACAAAATCAAAGCCTATAATAGCTGAGTAATTTTGGAGCGTTTGCTGTTGGCTATTACGCACAATGCAAACATAGTTTCTAGGTCATTTCTGAGGCCCAGCATTCGGAAGGATGTTTACACAACTCTTCAAGTACCTACAGAAATGATTTATACTCCCTTGTAAATTAATATGTTGTAATAGCGTGTGCATGGAGCCAAAAGCGCATCATTTACAAGACTGAGACAATTTAACAGGGGTTAATATGAGTGATAACCCCCAGGTCTGTGCGTGGATGTGTTTTGGGTAAAGTGGGCCTGTGCCTCTTCCAAGGGGAAACGAAGGAGACAAGCGGCAAAAAAAAAAAAAAAAAAAAAAAAAACAGGAGGGGGGGGGGACAACAGGTTGGTCCCAGAACACGGAACCTGAAACCAGGAGGGACACACTCTTCTGTCTGCCTCCGAGAGATTCTGGAGCCACTGTCTGTCTTATCAGGACGTGATAACAGATGACAACAAACCTGCACACACACACACACACACACACACACACACACACACACACACACACACACACATACCGCTCCCACCCACGCTGCAGGCCCGTTTATCCTAAAGAAGTGTCATATGTGACACTCAGGTCCTGTGGTCTAGAAAGCAGTGCCATTTCTTTGCTCTGGAGGTTTGCATCAGAACCAAAAAAAATAATAAAAATAAAAACGTGCGTAAAAACCCAGTCCATGTTATTAAAAGCCACGTTCTGCTGAAGTACCTTATAAAGATGACACTTCCAGGTTGGTGTCCATTAGGTCCGATCAGTCACTGACACAATAACAATAACTATTTAGAATGATTTTTGCTGGACAGCAGTAAAAATGAAGAGCAGTGCGCGTAATGACGCATAGCCTGTGTTTCCTCCATGGTTGGCACTAAACCTGCTATTAATGCCTGTGGAGACGGTCACAGGAGACAGACAGTATTATCGTTTGTTTTATCTTCAACGTTTAGCACAGCCACGGGCTAAATGGGTCCTTCTGTCTCCGACCTAGCGATGGTGTTTATAGTTTTAAAGACTATTTGTGCGCCTCGCCAACTGATGAATGGTCGTAAAATCTTTCTCGGGCGCAGTGAGAGTCAACACTGGCCCAACTCTGGCTGTAATAATTGGAGAAATAAAGTAAACGAATTTGGAGAAACACAAGACATGGGAAAATGTCTTTACTGTGATTGATTTCTTCTGGCCTTGCGTAGTTTGAATGTAATGCATTGTTAAAAAAAAAAAAAAAAAAAAAAAAAAGTTAATATGTTTTCTGTCAGTAACTGCACAAAAATACATTAAAGTTGGAACCAAAAATCGAATACGTCTGCACTTCTACTGGACTCTAATTTATCCTGTCAACTGTAAATTGAACATGACAGGTCTGGCATGTGGTTCATATCCCTAATGTTCTGTCCTACACCAGCCCCGTAGTCCCCTTTGACCTGTCTTTCTGCAGCACATCTCCAACTCAGATAAAGCTGCAGATAAGGTTGCTTAAAAACTTCCGTTGCACGAACGTGTGGGTATTTTGAGGGTTGCGTGTCAGTGTTGAGTCTCTCCGTGTCAGTGTGTGCGTCTCCACGTGTGTCTGTGTGTCCCAAATTTAAATTTTTTTTGTCTGGGTTTAACCTTTCTGGTAGCGCACGACTACAGGCCTTGTGGTGATTTAGATGCATTAACTGTTTAGTGATTAGTTTCACTGACATGGAACTGTTTTAATGGGATGTTAACCCAGTTAGGAACGGGATAGTAATTAAGGGTTTTACCTGGATTTAACACAACAAAACGCATCGGGAAAATACTAGACTAAAGTAAAATGACAACAAAATCTATCATCTTTTTTTTAATAATTTTTTAAATATAATGAGACGTTTAAAAATGACTTATCTATATTAAATAATGATTAAAAAATTCTAATTCATTTATTTAAATACCGATAATTTCACCGTAATTAAACAAAGTCAATTTGCATTTGCAATAGGTTGGTTTTTTTTTCCTCATGTGTTTGGTCAAATAACTCCCCACAAAATATAGTATTTAATTATTGAATGTATTAAAGATGAGATTACTGAGGGAAACATTTAAAATCCTAAACGAAAGCATAATAAAGTAAATTGAGGGATCATGTAAGTTAGACATTAGGTTATTGACTGGCACACAGTTTAATTTACTACACACCTCAATTAAATACAGAAAAATACATTTTAACCCAGAATAAAAACAACATATTCAATATACATTACATGGATTTATACATATATCTGGGAAAAAAATATAACTTTCCTGTGTTGGATTGTCCAGAATTCACATTGTCTTTATGTAAATCTAAACAGATGGACCAGTGTGTATATGAACCCATGTTTTATACAGAGACATGTGTCATAGAATGGAAATACATTCATGTGCCAAATGTAATCAGTTAAATGCTAACTAAGTGTGTCTTTACAAGTGAAGTGCTCTGCTCTTTTATTCCAGAGTCTGTATGATACCTTTCTCTAATGGATGCAATAATCTGCACATAAGTCTGTGGAAGAAATATAAGTTAATTTACAGACTTTATGGACAGTAAATGTAACTCTTGTGCAGTATCACATTTATTATCACTTGTAGGTCATTGATTTTTTTTTTAGACATGTATGCACTTTCAGTAATATAGTGCATTTTTGACACTTTCATATTAAACTGAAAACAAAGTCATACAACACATGCATGGTAAACAGTACACTCACCAAATACACATACATTTTTATTTTAAATCTAAATCATTTGGCTATTTTACGGTTACATTAATCAAAGCTAACAAATAGTGATACATTCATTAATTATCAGTTATTATCAGTTAATTAAATAAATAATTGTTATGTAACATTTAATCAATATTTCAGTAATTTATCTAATATTAACTAATACGAGAAGCCATTTTTGACTGTTAAATACTGTATAAAATAATAACTTAGTTATATGAACACATTTAAGAAGTGATTTCCAGATACATATTAATAATGTTAATTCATGTCAGTTCAAAAATCTATATCCACAACAAATACACTTTAAACAGTTTTTAATATGATCAGCATCGGCATATTTTTTGCAGAAAGAGCTCCATAAATGTTGGTTCTACCAAATCTCTTTCCACCTTATTTACATCAACAACTTTATTGACATGAATATAATTAATGATCCATTCCAGAAAACAGAAAAAATAACAACAAACAAATATCAAAACTGGTGGAATGGATCATGATTCTGGATACAGTAGAAATTCTAATTAATGCATATTTTTTGTTTGTTTTTGTAGTAGTAGTAGTAGTCTACATTGAGGAAAACTACCAGCTTTTATTTCTGTTCTGTAAATAAAATAAAATGTCTATATATTTAAATAAAAACCATTGAGAAAATAATTCAGTTGTTTCTTGGTTGCTCTCAGTAGTTGATCAACCAACCATTCTTTAATAAAGATAATTAATTAAGAGGCTTGATGTTGAAATAGTTAAAGACTCTACCTAAAATGTAATGGTTGGAGTCTGGATCTCAGTGAACTTATATGAACCCTTTATCCACTTCCAGATAAACCAGCTGTCACAAACATGCGGCCCGGGGCCAAATGCGGTCCGCCAATGGTTCCAATGCGGCCCGTGGGATTATAACCTATTAAATGACTTCATATTTTCTTCTCAGGTTTTTCTTTTGCCAATAAATGATGACAACTCCCACTTTTTTACATTGTTTGACTGCAAAAAAATATTAAATCATGAAAATATTTTCATTTACAAACTATCCTGTAACAATAAAATGTGAATAACCTGAAATGTCTAAAGAAAATTCTTTAAAATTTTATACATTTTTTGCTTCTGTTACTAAGAGTTTAGTGTCTTTATAAAACTGATTCATAATACACATGGAGAAATGATAAATTAAGGTAGAATATTATTTTCCTTATGAAATATAACCTTTTTTTTGCATTTGGATCATATATAAAAATATTGTCATAATTTACTATTTTTTTTTTTTATTTTTTTTTGCACTAAAATAACGACAAAAATTTGGAGTTGTCATTATTTATAGGTTATTATGTTTTCATTTTACTGCTCCGGCCCATTACAGATCAAATCAGACTGAATATGGCCCATGAAGAAAATGAGTTTGAGACCCCTGAGATAAACCTTGACCTGATTATTCCTCCTGTTGCATTGGAACATTTCGTGTAATGCAGCTGAACTGTAGCCCGATACACTGGAAATTCATCACCACCTGTTTTTCTGTCTTTCTTTTCAAGAGTTTATTATATTTCACAGTGTTCCTCTGTATTCCCCTGTGTATCAGTTAATGGGTGATACAGTCCAGTTTCCTTCCAGTGCAAGGTCAGGCCTTGGCAGCTGCACTCTCATGCTGCGTCTCCATCTCTGCTGCACTCTGCATGTTTCATATAATATTAGCAGCCAGGGTGGGATTTTTATGAACTCGATGTGACTGATGTGGTTTGCTGGTCCTTGAGTTACATTTTTGGCCACCCCCCCCCCTCCCTGTCATCTGCTTAACCCCCTTTTGCGCTACACTACCACCATGTGGCCGCTGGAAGAACACACACCAAAATTGGATTTCTAATTGAATTTTCTTGGATTTTGATGAATTTTTCATTACTCAGGGGTCAGATCGCTGTCTTCATTCATCACACAACACCAAAAGTAACCGTAAACATCAGCTGATAAACAGTCAAGCTGTTGAAACTGGAAACTAACAGAGCATGGCAGCGATGTGGAGTGTCATCTGTCTGTACATCATTTGTCTTGTCTGTGATGGAGTGAACTACATCCCCTTCATCTACCCTCCATCTCTGCCTGCTCCCACCACAACCATCATGTCGTCCCAGGTCATGTTCAGAGGGTTGGCAGGACTTCACACAATCATTTGTTGAGTTCAAGGTGATGTTAAGAGCCTCAGGGGACAGAGGAGGATGGCTCTCTCTCTCTGCGCCTGCTTTAGTTTTGTCTACAGCCTTCAATGCATGCAAATGTCTGAGGCCAGCCGTAGGAAACTGCTGTGTCTCAGTATATGAACTGATGAATGGTGTTTAAGGGACAGGTTGTGTCAAGTTTACATACAGTATGTGGACAGGGTGGTTATTAAATGTCCAAATAAGCCAATATTTTCACTTAGATTATTGTAAAGTATTCTATTGAATTATTATACTTTTGACTTTTTGTAATTTTTTATTTACTCTATTAATATTTTCTTACATATTTTTGTCATTTTTTTTAATTTATGTTGTTACATTGACTAGAGTAGCATGCCTAATTTAATTCACAATGACATTCTATTCTATTCTATTCTGTTCTATTCTGTTCTAGGTCTATGATGAATCCTTTTGTCATTTCCATATTTATGTCTTTATGTTCTTTTTAACGGTTCTCATACTTCTTCCACAATGCAGAAAATATTTTTTCACCTCAAATACAATCAGTATAATAGCAGTGGCAGATGTTGAAGTATTTATATATAATGGCAAAGGTGTGGTAAAAGGTCTTGGGTGGGTTGCATGGGAGGACAGTACATAATCCTCCACATATTTAAATTAATTCAACTATAGACCCACAAATATACACTGACGCCCAGGAAGTTGGAATAAAATATTTTGACCTCTTCTTGTGAAATGATTGTGACAGCGTGGTTTATTCTGGTACTGGCCAGTATGTTCATCTCGGCTACAGAAGGGTTAGAGTATAGGGTCCCAAATGGGTTTGTGCAGTTTCCATGGCGACCCCACTTACTTGGTCATGTCAGAATCAGAGATCTGAATATCTCATATTATTTATTTTTCACACAATTTAACCCACAATATTGATATTTCATGTCATTTGCACTACTTAAATTCTGTGTTTTCTAAATGTCTTTACAATTATTATTATTTTTTTAATGCAAACAGCCTTTTGTTGTCCATCGTCGCCCTGGCGGGGGACATAAAAATGCTGTTCGTCCATCAGTCCGTGCGTCTGTCTGTCTGGGAACGCTGTACTCTCAATAACTTTTAACAGCCTTGATGGAGGATCACCAAATTTACACCACACATGCCCTTACTCGAGTTTGATTATGACATGTACTTTTTGACACATGTTTTTTGTCATTTGTCCGACGGTGGACACAAGGCCTTCAGACCAACAGCAGGATATTTTTTATATTCGTTGCCTGTCTGTAAATTTTTGTACTGAACCTGAGAGCTCTACATCAATTTCATTATACTTGGTACAATGACAATAAATAGATTCTGATTTTGATTCTTATATGGACAAACACATGTGGGGTCACCCTGGGAACTGCAGACAAACCCACATGGGACCCTTATATTCAGCCCAAATAAATACTAAAGTCAATACTGACATGTATTGTGTATGTCTGTATTAATACTGACATTTTATGATCAATACATAAAAAAAGAATGTGTCCGTATTCATGGCCAACAGTGTTTTTAAATTCTTTATTGGTATATCATCATATCACACAGTATTGTACAGCAGAAAAAAGACCAGTGTTTCACCTCTATGTAGATATTAAAGATATTAAAAACCAAATGAAAATATTACAGTTCAAATAAAGGTTATGCTCTTTAAAAAATGCCAATAAATAAGTCTGGAACAAAAGACCAAAACACCTTTTAAATCACTTTCAGTAAATTTCTTGTTTGTGTTAGTGCTTGTATAAGCTTGTGGACACAGTTAACTCACAGGAGGATAAATACCACTTTTCCATCCTTAGTTTAAATTATGAAAACTGCAGTGTTTGCTTTTTTGTTTATTTGTTTGTTTGTTTTAAATCAGACTTGGGAAAAATTCATAGTGACTGTTCAACATATCATCAGACTTCTGCATCTACTCCATATTTGTGTTTTCTGGTTGAAGAAAATATATCTTATTTGTGTCCAGTTTGGTCTAATCTTATTTTCAGACAGGTGTGGGGGTGGGGGGGTGGGCTTAAACGCATGATTGACAGATGTAAACACCAATCACTGATGAGATCCTATGTGACATGAACATGACTCGACTGCTCCACTCAGTGTTTCCACAGAGAAGTTGAAGTGGCTTCACTTTTCCATAACGACATGAGAGTCATTTGTATTTCATTTCTATTTACGATTTTGAAACTAGACTGAGAGGGAAGAGCTGCAGAAACACGGCGTGTATTTTCAAATTCTTTCTGGAATTTTCCCCTGAGATTTCAGCTCATGTATGTTGAAGTTTTAACATTAAAAAGAATACTGTATATATAGTAATAATAGTGTATTATTACTGATGTTGAAAAATATTACTTAAGAGGCTAAAGTAGTTCAAAGTATCATTTAAAAGATTGCAAGGTATTTGCATAATAGTAGAATTTTGAAATATATATTTATCTATTTGTATTTTTAGATATTTCTCCTGGTAATACTAAACACATGTACTGTTGTTAGAGAACTATGTCTTTAACCCATATCACATGTATGTAGTGTATTTTTACTCTGTTAATAATAGTGTTTTTGCATATATTTATTTTGAATATGTATGTATTATGACCATTTGTTATAATTTAGTGACTGAGTATCTAACTATATCTAAAATAACTGATACTTGGAAACTGTGTCTATATTTATTAAATCATTTTATTAAATATTTTGCCTTATTTTTAATAATTCTTTGCAAATTATATATGTTGCACTCTTTTCTCTTTTTGTTTAAAACAAATCATATTAAATTGAGCCTCCATTATAAGTACCCCTCAGTTACTGTTTTACTTCATAAAGTGAAGGATCCTTGTCATTGAATATGTGTTTTCCAGGATTCATACACTGTAGAATATAAAAAAAAAAAGATTTGAGGACTCAGGTAGATTGCTAATGTTGTTGCTTGGAATGAGATAATGTATAGTGATACAACATATAAGTGTTATGGCTCATTTAAATATATATGTATATAACTCAGTCAGTGACATGATGACTATGCTGAGTTAAGTCAGTCAACAAATTGAAGGAAAAAAAGAAGATTAAAAAAACGTCATACCCTAACAGAATATTTATTTAGTTTTGCATATACTTTTGTGAGCTCTCTCCTGCTGTGAATAGTAATGATTTTTCACTCATGAGAACCCAACAGGACTGTACTAAAGTATACTGTAAGGCTTTCTTTCTGTTTTTAATCATGCTCAATATAAACCAACCATAGGGTGGCAGCATCACATAGTACTTCACAAACATTTTCACATCAACACTTGAAACTCTTATGTTTTTTTTATTGAAACAAACACCCTAAATCATGTTCAGATGATCAAAAAGAAATGTTTCCATTTAAAACATGGACAACATGGTCTGTGCCACCAATTTAATCTTTGTTCAGTGTGTTGCTGATTGTCTCATTGAACTTTTTTCCCCATTAAATGAAAGGACTCAAGCAAAAACTGGAGCTATATAATTTCTGTAAGTCTCTGTGTATTTGTGCATACTACACTACATCCTTAAATATTGGTTTTCTTGATCATGAGCTCATCATGTAGGAGTACTCTGGTGACCCAGGACCAAGTATGTGCCCTGAGGTTTACAGCTAGCCTAGTTGTGCTGTATCAGCTGCCGTCACTTTATGGCTCTTAATTCAGCCAGCCTTCCCTGAGCGCATTTAACATGCTGACTGCTCTGTTTTCCATGCAACTGGAGTTGACCAAGAAATGAGGTAAGAGCATTGCTAATAGGCTAAATGACCAACATTGTAATAAGGTTCACCGGAGCAGCTTGATTACCACACTTGGCCCAATGGATAATTCATGTGGAGACAAGGGCAGTGTGGAAACAGCACTGGTCCCTGTGCACGTAGACTGGTCAAGGTTGAGCCCATTACCACCCATTGAGTCTCCTCATAAACTCCAAGTGGCACTATCATCATCATCATCATCATCATCATCATCATCATCATCATCATCATCATCATCATCATCATCATCATCATCATCATCATCATCATCATCATCATCATCATCATCATCATCTATCATCATCATCATCATCATCATCATCATCCCTGTATGAGAACTGCAGTGCTATATACAGCATTCTGGATGGGTTGATTATACTTTATACACACACACACATGCACCATTCACTTACTCTGCATTCATTTTCATCACCTCTGATTGTGTGGCAGACTATGCAGTATTTAAAGAATCAATCAGTGTGTCATCACCCAGTAGATAAATTGTGGCTGCGCAGCTCAGACAGTGCTTCATCCAATTTCAGTCCATTATTTGCAGGGTTTGACTATTTACGTCAGAGACATCAGCAGGGCACTTTGACCCAGCTCTTGGACATACACTTAAAAGATTGTCAAGCGGGTTAACACAGGTGAAAAACAGCAAAATAAAGAAATAGATAAATAAATAAAAGGCTAATTATAACTAGAAGTGCTTCTCTGTGCTTGGAGCTACCAAGTCACCTTAGCAAACACAGCTGGGGCTCTGTAAGGTTACTGTACGGCCACTGTATATGTGTGTGTGTGTGTGAGTGAGTGTGTGTGAGAGAGAGAGAGAGAGAGCATGTTAATGTGTGTCCTCTTGCTGTCTTTCCTCTCTGCCTGTCTCTCCCTCTCTAATGGGGACAGTATGAGAAGAGAGCTTGTGCTCCGTCTGGACCTTTCTAATTGCCCCTGCCACAGAGGCCTGATACACCAAGACCCTGTGTTCCCAGCAGGTCAGCCGTGTGTGTGTGTGTGTGTGTGTGTATATGTGTGTGTGTGTGTGTGTGAGAGAGAGAGAGAGAGAGAGAGAGAGAGACTGGAGCAGACAGAATCATTACTCAGGTGGTGCTCCTTTGGCTTCACCACACATATTCAGGCCCCACATAGAGAACACCATTCATTATAAATATCAGACCTACGGCAGCAGAGCAGGAGTGGGAAGAGATATGAGAGGAGGAGGTGAAGGCGGAGTGGGCAGGACAGAAAGATGAGTAGGATTGATGGAGAAAGAGAATCCGTTAGAGCAGCACAGGTAGATTTGAGGTATTTATTAGATGAAGACGTATTAAATTTGGAGGTGTCTTTTTGGTTTCTAGATGGACTGTAAATCATTTGCACCCACATTTGCAGCTCCATCTTATCCTAGCACATACTCTTTCTGCAGCCCTAAGGCCTTCTGCTATTGCCAGACAAGGTTATGAAATCCACCCAGGGCCAGGTTACAAAATCCTCTCTGTGGCATCTGCCAGGGAAGGCAGCTCTATGTTGACAGATGGGCACAGCATTCCTGGGCCTTGGTCCTTGCCAACACACTGCCAGGAGCTGGACTGAAGAAACCATGGAGAGGCTGACTGGCATTTCTTTACACCTATGTGCTTAATTTCTGTGGCAAGCTCAAGGCACGTACGACATGAGTTACATTCCCTGAATGCTGCTCCTTCAAACTGACACGTAGGGCAGTGATGGGTGTTACTGTGGAATGAATAGGGTAGTGATGGGTATGGATTCAAGCATGTGTCCGGCTTAATTAACAGAAAAAGTAGATGTATTTTTAACTAAACCTGGCTACCTCTTCTTAAGTCTTTAATCTTGTACATAATTGAGAAGTTGAATATAGAAATGTAATTCCATCTGTGTGATTTTATTCATATTCATTGAACTGCATTGTCCTGCTCTGCATGCTGATGAGAAGGTTTTCAGGTGGTTTACATCCACAGCTGACGCAGGCTCTGTCCAATGCTAGCTCAGTTATGTGATCTGCATTCAAGCAGGAAAGAAATGTTTGACCCCTTCCCCTCATGCCCCATGCTGATTCCACAGGGATAGTGTTTTACATGCTCAAGGTGAGTGGAATACCAGCACTGCTCCTGTTAGCCCAGTGCTTTACTCACTCAGGATCCCCATCTCTCTCTGCCCTATCTACCACTGACCACCTGCTCAGGCACCATCTCCATAACCAGGTCACACTAATGAAACTTGCATGTGTCTACTTAGCAAAAAGTCAGTCTGCACACAGAAATAAAACACAGGCGAAGTTGTAGTTTTGAATAGCATGCTATATACTTTTAACTCTTATGCTTTACAGAGTCAAGTCATTCCTTGTATTTTAGTGTAAAAATGTACAGTATATCATACTTTGCATTTCAGCACAGTGTTTAGAGCACAAATATATCTTTGGCATGACTGAACTTAATAGGCTGGCATTCTGCAAAACCATGCCACATTCTCCGCAATCACGTTCACCACTCTTAAACATCTAGCACTGCATGGACACAATGTTCCAAGACGCATTGCACAGAGGGTGCCCTGCCAACTCCTCCGAAAGTGAGAGATTACAGTGATTACTCGCAAGCAATTACACTATGGACTGATGTATGTATGGGGGTCAGAGAAGGGGAAAGAAAGGAACACTGGAAAGTTTCACAGAAAACAAAAAAAAAAAATACCCGGGAACGTGAGTGAGTTGTTGACCTCAAATCACTGCTATAACACGGTGTCCCCATTTGGTAATTATCCTCCTCCAGAGATGAAGTCAGGCTGAAAATCAGCTGGAAACAAAGTGGGATGATAATGGCAGTGGTGATGACATGGGTGAAAGAATGAAAAGCACAGGAGAAGGGGACATGACAGGGTGAAAGTGAGTGAGAGAGAGAGAGAGAGAGAGAAAGAAAGGGAGGAAGGAAGACAGGAGTGAGAGTGTGGTGGAACTCACTGCTTGGTGTGAGTGAGCATGGGAAATGCGTGGGAATCCTGGACCATCACTGACTCCAAGGAGAGGTTTGGTCACTGATGCACATGCACAGACATATGTATATGCATGAATACACACAAATATAAACACTCAGAAACTTCAGAGCCACTCATTTCAATTGGAAAAGGTTGCTTACAGCTCCATCAATTTAATGCATAAATCCATGAACACTTATCTGTATATTTTCTTTGTAAATTTAATCTATGACATCTCCAAACCCAAACTTTAAAATCAACAGAATATGTTTTATTTAGAGGATATTTAAACATGAATAACTGATCCTAAATCTGGGGTCTACAAGCACAAGTGATGCAATTCACTTGTTGGGGGGGAGGGGGGGGTGATGCAAAAGTGCTACCTATATTGTACCACCAGAGGGCAAAATCTGGTCAGGAACTATAATAAAGAGTCTCTCAGGCTCACGTGCATGCACCTACAGACACACACTCTAATGAACACACATATCCATGTGTCTGCAAGCATAGACACACATACACAGGGTTTACCATGTCAGCATTTACATTCTTTCACTTGTGGTAACTTTTAATATATACAATGCACAGCATGAACAGTTTACACAACACATACTCTACTGTGACTATGTTTGGCTCCATAGCAGGCTCACTGAGAGGAAATAAATGCAACAAGTCATCCATAAATTCTAATCAGAATTTATATTAGAATGTATATATTATATTTGTTCATAGTTGTTCAGGCTTCAACATTTCTATGCCGACCAAACCTCTGTAGCTGTCATCTGTAAGCTGTGAGGTCTTGAGTCTGCCTCACTGTAGGAGTGCATCTCATGGTAGATTATGTCTTCCTTTGAGCCAAACTCTGGCAGCATTCAGGGTGAGGCAGTCGTCTAGGTTATTTTTATGGCTGAGGTGGTGGTGTTAGCCCCTGGGAGGTCTGATTATCCTCTGAAATAAGCCAATACAATCAAAGCTGCCTGCTGTGACTAATACTGGGCTCCATGCTGTAAAGACAGTTCTGACAAAGTAAAACTGCAAAGGTCAGTGATGACTATGTTATTACGCAGCATTTATTCTGCACTTTCACCTCCACTGAAACAGACCAACCAGCCCATGCCTGTGCAGCTCATGTTGATGCTGTGTTTTTATGTTTCATATATGTTTGTGCAGAGAGGTTCGCCATAGGTGGTTTGGGTCAGCTGTTGTCAAGCCCATGCTGAGGTCTGAGAGAAACAGAGCCGCTGAGGGCCATGACGTGTGCTGTTACTGCATGCGTGTGCACTTTTATACAGCCTTAATTATAGACTGTGAACACAGACAGACTTGTTTATTCTGCTGTGTAGTATACACTGAGGCTTGGTTGGCACCACAAACACACGTGCCATATGCACACGCACACGTACACACACATACACACCGAGACACAATCTATGTAGTAGTAAAAGTATCTATCCTGGACAGCGCAGTAGGTTTTACCTGCCAATGGAGTGACTCACTTTTATTTTATGTTTATTAATGTAGTCATTTAAGGATACCTGAACAGGACATTGTACCAAGAGGTCAAATCCTGTGACATAAAACAACCTTCTCATCATCATTTCTGTGATAAATAACTCACATCATTTTCTACTTTGTGAACATTAACCAATTGCTAATTTTCCAGAATTATAGTGGGCTATCACCACCGTAAAGTTGTATTCTAATTCCTCCAGCTTAAACAAACAGGCTATTTAAATAACATCAGTCTAACATAGGCTGCTTTATTTTGAGTAGACGGAGAAGGTATAAATAGACTTTTAGGAGTGCAACAAGCGAATGCTTCATATGAAATGGCTGGCGTTACATCATTGCCTGTGAGAGTGAAGTTCTGGAGAGGCGCTGGGCTCTCTGGGCCAGCCATTATGGTTTGTACTAATGTTCTGGTTTCACAATCCAAACATTCTAAGAGCTGTTATTTGCTCTCTTTTTCCCTTTTACTCAGTAATTCTGCCCCTTTTTTCAGCCGAGCAAAGCTGTCAACAGAGAGGAGAAGCAGCTTTAAGTGGGAGACAGAAAAGAGATGGAGGAGGAGGAGGAGGAGGAGGAGAGAGACGGGAAGAACAGAGCGGGATAGAGAGAAAGAACAAAGTTTAAAAAAAAAACCTCACTTAAATTAACTTTTATTACCTGTGGGATCAAACTATTATGTAACATGAGCTTTGTGACTGTATACTTATATATAAACATTCATTGTGTTTGCTTGTGTGTACTTATGTGTTACCAGAAACAAAGATTTTAATTAAAACACAAATAAAACATATCACTTTTCCTTTTGTTGTTTTGGCATACTTGTGTGTTCCCCAGCATTTAAACAGCAAGGTGTCTATCCACACAGACAGTCTGGGATCTGAGGGGGGCTGCTGGTGAGACAGTGTTCACCATGTGGTTGGCATACTGCAGCTCATCATTACTGCTGGCTTCAGCCAACGCTGCTGAAATGACTTGTATATGTGAATCAACTGACAGAGCAGAGATGCATGATGGGGACTTTGGTTTGTCCTGTGATTTAGTTCCCTGAGCTTGCTCTTTTTCAAACACACTACAATGATGTATAGCTGAATAAGCATATTCAGATTTCAGAAATTAAAATTGCAGACTTGGCTCATAGGTCATCTCATATGTCTGCTGTTAGCAAAAAAGGAAAAGATGTCTAATTTATGTAAAGATAATATGAGATGAAAATATAATTCATGGTTAGTGACATGCAGGATTGTTGCCTCTGTGTGCTTTTTTGAGGCAGGGTTATGTAAGTTTTAACTGTCTGTACCCAATGAAGTCATAGTGGGAAGATGGCAAAATAAAAGCATATTAAAATCCTAGCATGGCCTTTAAATGAAGCTGTTGGTAGAGCAATAAAATTCACAGGTGAAATGATGAGGCTTTATAAATTTACTTTCATGTATGGCAGCATATGTTAAATGATCAACAAACAGTCAAATTTGTAAATACATAAAGAGGTCATTTGACTCAAAAATGTATTTTCTCCTGCAGTCATGCAGTGTTGTATCAGCATTAATGTTGCAATTATTGAAATCAATAATGATGAAGCATGGACTTTCCATCTTCGACATGGAAGTCAGCGTACTCTAAATAGAAAAGTGATATTTTGAGTAATAGTGTGTGAGTTGAAGCAAAGTCAAATCACCTCTGGGTCAATGAAAACATTAGTGGAACACAATTTATTAAAGTTTCATACAAATGGCAGGTTCTCATCCCAAAAACGAATTTCATTCCATTCCAAAGACAAATGAGCCAGTGTACCCACTGTGTTCTTTTCATGTTGGCATGCTCTTAAACCCAACAATTGGTCTTTAACCAGGTGTTGGGCTGCAAGAAGAGTATTTGTCAATGGCCAGCCATTATTGACACAAATCATGTTTTCTTAATCTATAATTGTTCTGCAATTGCAACCCAGCTGTAAAATCACTAAAATGGTAGTTCTTTAAATGTTATTGGCCTGAGATGTTCCAGTATTTTCCTTTTTTTAAAATTTATTTTAATGAGACTGCAGACCTTTGCTCTTTCAGATTTACTGGATAGTCCCATTCTAATGAATAACAGGAGTAACATTCAACCACATATAAAATTAATAAAACCCATTCTAAACAAACAATCCACTCAATAGCTATGAATGCAT